>WAAF01018560.1:13073-157671 GCA_013400475.1 Tricholaema leucomelas
AGACCTTATTGCTGTCTACAACTACCTGAGGGGTGGTTGTGGCCAGGGGCAGGTTGCTCTCTTCTCTCAGGTGGCCAGCGCCAGAACGAGAGGACACAGCCTCAGGCTGCGCCAGGGGAAATTTAGGCTTGAGGTGAGGAGAAAGTTCGTCACTGAGGGAGTCATTGGCTACTGGAATGGGCTGCCCAGGGAGGTGGTGGAGTCGCCATCCCTGGAGCTGTTCAAGGCAAGATTGGACGTGGCACTTGGTGGTGAAGGGTTGGACTTGATGATCTGTGAGGTCTCTTCCAACCCTGATGATACTATGATACTATGATACTATGATCTTCTGGGACAACCAGGGGTACCTGGGCTGCGGAAGATGCACAAGGCTGGCAGAGGCATCGGCAGTTTGACAGAGCCCTTGGTGGAACAAGGACCATGCTCCAAACCTCCTCAAACTAACCGAGGTGTAAGGGGTGGCACACACACATGCTCCACCACAACAACACAGCATAGAGCTAGCTGCATTCCTGCAGGCTGGAGCACAACCCCGATTGCCTCCTCTCTGGAGGCTTCTTCAAACCAGTGAGCAAGACACAGAAGATGAAGATGTTTTGCCCCACGTAGATGGTGATTGTGTGAATGCTGAGTGTTGGGCAGATTGAGCAGCCTTTGGCTCCAACCATGGGGATGCTTGGGGCTCGGTGCTTGCAGGATGCCATGCAGTTCTCCTGCCTCACTTCACAGACTCTGACACCTGTGCGGGGTGGCTTCCCTTACTGGCCTCCTTCTCGGCGAGCTAATTTGCAGCGTTGCTTTGCAGAGCAGCTACTCCTTCAGCCTGTACTTGGGGACAGCTGGTGGCAGATGGTGTGTGTGTGATGATGAGGCAGCGCCACGTCACAAGCTCCCTGAGACATTTGGCCAAGCTTCCTGACAGCCGCATCCCACCACCCGGGAGTTCAGCTTTCTGGCAAAGCCAGCTCCCCGCTTCTGAGGCGCCCTCCTCTCCCTGTCACGGGGCACAGCCATCAAAAGGTTCACCTTTGCTTCCTCACAGGCAAGAGGCTTGTTGGTTGATGCCTTCTGCCCAGGACCAGAGAGATCCTCCAGTGAAGCAAAAGTCACACAACCTGACAGGGAGCAACAGTCCCCTGCTGGTCTGGACCACCCCCATCTGCTGCATCATGCTCTGAACTGCACTACGTGTTCCTCCTGCGAGGAATATCTCATTCCTAAGGTTCTGGATAAAACCCAGCTCATACAAGCCGTAACTGATGGTGGAAGTGACAAATGATGATCATGGGAATGATGGCATCACAGCTTCTTCAGTGCTCTGGTTTCTTCCATTATTTAGATAGATGTGCAGAGAAGACCACAGAGGTGGGCACAGATGTAGTGCTGAGGGCCTTGGTTTAGCACCAAAGTTGGTAGAGTCAGATAATGGATGGACTTGATGATCGTAAAGGTTTTTTCCAACTGAAACCATTCTGTGGTTCTGTGTAAAGGTGCATCAAAGGAAGGTCTTATGAAGGACAGTAACACCAGTCCTCTGAAGACTAGAGGAGGGTAACAGGCTGGGCAGCCTGAGTTGACCAGCTCAGGAACTGCATTGCACTTTACCTTGCTGCCTGCTCATTGTAAGAGTTGGGCACCTGCAGTGTGAACCTGCCAGTGCCTGGCTTTTGGGCTGTGGTTCCCAGGACACTGTCCTGATCAGTCGCAGTTATTGCCTGTGTTTATGCCATCCCTGGGCTATGCAGGAGGTTCCTGGGCACTGTGAAGAGGCTGTCACATCTTGCCTAGGTGGAGGTGTGAAACAACAGCTTTTTTGAATGTGGTTTGCTAATGCTGCAACAGGTCCTGAATTCTGGTTCCTACAGTCACAAACAAGCTATAGAAGAGCCTGTCCTACTCTTCTCCCTGCCTGCTTTTAGACAGTTAGAGCATCCAGCTGAAAGCCTGTGTCTGGCAGTCCTGCCATCACTGCTTGCACCCTGGGAAAGGCTTTGGTCCTCTGTCTGTGGCTTTGGCTGCAGAAATGAGCTCTCTGTGCACTTCCATTAGACTAAAGGAGAGAACAGTTTATGATTTGGTCCATTTGCAGTACAGGCTCAGAACAGTCAGAGATGCAAATGAAAGAACTTGATTGAGTCCATTTCCCAGGTGGGACAGAATATTGTCCCCTTGCAGTGTGCAGACTTGCCTCTATTCTTACTCAAAGGTCATTAAATTAAGATTTCACAAGATCTCACTCATTATAGATGTTGCTGAGCTCATTTCCCATACTGGGAAGTGATTTATCTCACAGGCTTCATAAAATGACTAAGCTAAGAAAGGTCACCCAGTGTCACTGACTTGTAAGTAAGGTAGAAGGAGCAGGAGAAGGACATGACAGCTTTTCCTGCCGTGGGAAGTATTCCAAAATTGACTTCTTCCTGACATTCTCATTAGCCTTCTCTCATTCATCCTCAGGACCTGTTGAGCTCAAATGCCAGCACCCATTTTACACCAGAATGGAGAGTAGATGCCCACATGCCTTCCTGCCTCCAAAAACCTTCTATGCCCAATTCTGTCTCTCTCTGTTTAGTATGTCCTGCATTCATGGGGAAGGAAGCAAGAGATACAAGTTTAAGAACCTTGTGCCATCACATCCAGCCTTGTCTCCTGAAATGTGTGTATCTTCTGGCAGGAATGGTTTGGAGCAGGCAAATGGCAGCACCATGGTGCTAGGGTGTGACCTTTTCTCCTTCCTCATGCAGCAGTGCAGTGTGTCACTTACAAAAGCTGCTGTCCTGGATACATTTGCCTTCCTTTCTGTCTGTGAGTAAGCTGCAGACTCCTCTACATTCCTCTAATCTAATAAAGATTTTTTTTGTCTTGAATCCTTACTCTCAGGAATGAATACCAAAAAAATAGCTTTCTTGCTTAGTTGTGGCTTATCATGAGTCACATTAAATTGCTTCCGTTTTCTTATTGGACGTGCTGGCTGGTGCCTGGAATGTGATCGAATTACTGCCCTGACAGAGAAGAAAGAGCAACTGAGTAGTGACTCCAGAAGACCAAGTTAAGAGGCAGATCCAAGTGTGTTACAGGGCCACAGCCACCTTGGTCCCCCTAACAGGCAGGAAGAAGTCAGTGTTGAAGGAAGCACTTCAGGCAGGAAGCAGAGCAGTGGGCTCTTGAGGCTTTTTTCCTGCGGTTTCTGAGCACTCCAAAATCCCAACCATGGGCAGCGGTGCAGACAGAAGCAGTGCCAGGATCTGCATGCAGCCTGTCTGGCAGAGCCCAGGAAGGAAGGACCCACTGTGCTCACTCACTACTAACATGCTTGGGCGTGTCATCTGACTGTGCTAGTTTGAGCCTAGCTGGGATATTTTGGTGAGAAGAATTAGATTATAGGCTGTGAAAAGGAAACAATGGTGATATCTGCTGCACTCACAGGCTTGCTGAGATCTATCAAAGCAAGGACACAAACACAGAGAAGACAGTCTATCGGTGTCTGTCCGAGTCTGTGTGTCTCTTCTGCTTGGATCTGTGTAACTCAACTAATCCTTCTGCTTCTAACCCCCCTTGCCAATCCTCCGAGCTCACCTCGCACATCAGGCAGACTCTGGGATCAGGTAGAGGGGTGGAAAGAAGGTGGAAGGGTGGTTGGGAGCCCCTCCTGGTGACTCTGATTTCTGGGAGGGCTGCTGTGTTCCTGTGTTACTTTTACCTCGCACATTTCTGTGTATAGCTGTATGTATTTGTGGTATCTTGTAAATCTCTGCTGTATATTGTGCTGAGCTGTGAATACAAAGCTTCGTTCCTTAACTTCCAGCTGGCTGAGTCTAGTCTGGGTGATTTCATTGTCTGGGGAGGCAGGTAACTAACTCCCAAACCATCACAGTAAGTACCCACTGACAGAATTCAGATTTCCCTGAAAGGCTTTTCAGATTTGTGAAAAAGTGGATCAAATGTAGTAACACAGATTTCAGGAAGATCAGAGTGATAAAACATCCTCAGTTTGCCCTTGGGAGACGCAGCACCTTCCTTACAACAAAACAGCATGAAATGGCAGAGTTTAAGATCCTCAAGGCATCAAGGAGGGTGCACAGCAAACTCACTGCTCTGTACTTCAGACTCTTCAGGGACCTCCTTAGCAGAGTGCCATGGGAAAAAAGTCTGGAAAGAAGGGGAGGCCAGGAAATCTGGTCTGTGTTCAAGGATCACCTCCTCCAGGCCCAGGAGCAATGCATCCCAAAAAAAGAGGAAGGCAGTTAAGAACACCAAGAGGCCTGCATGGATGGCTAGAGAGCTCCTGGACACACTTAGATGAAAGAAGAAAGCCTACAGGGAGTGGAAGCAAGGACAGGATACCTGGGACAAATAGAAAGAAATTATCTGTGCCACCACAGCTCAGGTTAGGAAAGCCAAAGCACAGCTGGAATTAAATCAGGGTAGGGACAGAAAGGGGAACAAGAAGAATTTTTTCAGCTATATTAGTAAGAAAAGGAGGCCTAGAGAGAATGTGGGACCCTTCTGAAAGGGAAATGGAGAGCTGGTGACAAAGGATATGGATAAGGCTGAGGTGCTCAATTACTTCTTTGCCTTTGCCTTCAACAGCAAGGGCTCCAACCAGGAGAAGGAAGATCTGCCCACTATAGTTGAAGATCATGTTTGTGAGCACCTAAGGAATCTGAACATACACAGGTCCACGAGGCCTGACCAGATCCACCCATGGGTCATAGAATCATAGAATCAACCAGGTTGGAAGAGACCTCCAAGACCATCCAGTCCAACCTAGCACCCATGGACATGTATGTGTCTCAGGAATCAAGGCATGCAGGTCAAGGGGTTGGAACTGGATGAGCTTTGAGGTTCCTTCCAACGTAAACCATTCTATTCTATGATTCTATATGGAAGTAGCAGGTGGCAGAAGAAGAAAGAGACTTTCATTTCCAGAGAAATAGACAGGACAATTCTAAGAAAAAGTGAAATAGCAGAGCTAGGCTGGAGTTGTTCATGGGTTTATCCTGCAAAATTGCTCTCCTTCTGCCATGGTGGAAGTGAGAGAAGGTGGAGTGACCCCTATAGTCTCTGTCAGTAGTGTACTTCAAATTCAAGTCTGCTGTACAGAGAAGAGTTTAAATATCAGTTGGAAAGAAATAAATATCAGTTGGAAGAAATCTAGTTCAGTTTGCTTGGGAAAGCTCTAGAAAGCCTACCCCAGAGCTGCATGTGGAACTTACAGGGAGAAAAAGCAATTAAGAGCATTGAATATATGAAATAATCCCCAACATCAGGCAGAACTGAACTCAGAGTTCTCTGTGCTGTGATTTATTAATCCTGTTGTCAGGCCTGTGCCATCCTGAATTATTGTCCCACTGACTGCTGCTGAGCATTTCTGTGTAAGGTGTGGACTGTTCATGAGTGAGTGGTAGGTGCTTATTAAGAAAAAGACACCTTAAACACAAACCAGAGTAAAGAACATATCCAGCTGGAGATGGGCTACTCCAGACCACTCATCGTGACTTCCCCAAGAGAAGTAAAGGGTTTGAGTCATTTGCACAGGGCACTGGAGGAACAAACATCTCCTCATCTCCTCTGATTCACTGCACACTGGAATTCGAGATTTGGTGCAGATAGATCATAGAATCATAGAATCATAGAATGGTTTAGGTTGGAAGGGACCTCAAGGATCATCCAGCTCCAACCCCCTGCCACAGGCAGGGACACCTCCCACTAGAGCAGCTCGCCCAAGGCCTCATCCAGCCTGACCTTAAACACCTCCAGGGAGGAAGCATCCACAACCTCCCTGGGCAACCCATTCCAGTGCCTCACCACCCTCACTGCAAAGAACTTCCTCCTAACATCCAGTCTAAATTTCCCCTCTTCCAGCTTAAACCCATTCCCCCTCGTCCTAACATTACTAGACCGTGTAAATAGTCCCTCCCCAGCTTTCCTGTAGGCTCCCTTCAAATACTGGAAGGCCACTATAAGGTCTCCTCGAAGATAGGAGTAGATAGAGCAGATATAGCTCTGCTCTAAGCAGTACATTATTTTTCTAAGTCAGAGTTTGCACAGAATGGTTAAACATTGCATGCATTTGTTCTAATTAAAAGCAAGCTCTTCAGAGCTCTGGGCAGCTTGCATAGCTCTTTAAGCTTCAGATTTTTAGACATTCAGATAATTTATGTTTAAAAGGAGCAAAGCAAACATCGAAAACTGAGGCTGGACTTTGAAATATAGATGGAAACAAATGCATCTTGCTGTGAGAGAACCTGCCTTTCCCCAGAGGCATTCAGAGAAAACCATGCCGAGCTTCCCTGTGCTTTATACTAAGGACGGAGCTCCACCACTCTGTTTATAAGTGCTAAGTTTGTCTTCTGTATGCCATAAGGGGCCCAGGCTTATCTAAGCTGATCTCACCAAACCCCAAAGGGATCCATCTTCCTGCCAAATGGAGGTTCTCCTTTGGCTGCAACTCACCACGAAGACATCCAGCAATCCTGCACCTGATGAGGAGTGAAACACTGCAACAATCTTAACAGACCTAACTCTAATTATGGAGAGGAATTTCTTCTACAGCTACTTTTCCAGCAGAATTCAGACTTCAAAGGGACCTGGAAGATAGCTGCTTGTGAGGGAGCTGGAGATCTGTGAGCCCCAGGCATCCAGCCTTGGAACTGATGCTGACTTGGATGATCTCCACGGCAGCGTGGTATTAAACACCAAGAAAGAAAGATCGGGAAGGCAGGAAATGGAACAGTGTCGGTGTTTCCTAAACATCAGAGTTTCCCATGAAGTGAACATTTGTCATGCAGCAAAAAAATACCAAGGCATTTGCCTCTCTTTAGGGTTTGTCAGAAACAGCTAGTAAATAGAGGGTAGGGTTTGGGAAGGTAGCTCTTCAAACTTCTCTTGACATGCTGCTTTGAAACTGGATTTCTTTAAGGTCATTGAGCTGGCAGCTTTGAGGGGCTTGCTGTTGTTCCTTGGCTTGGATTGGTTTGGGGCATTACCTGGCATCAGACGTGCAGGACAGCTTTACAGGTCTCAATGGCTCCAAAATTTACAGCAATCCATTCTGTTCAATTTCTGCCTTTTTTTTTTTACTCTGCCAGAATGTATGGGCTGAACATAAATTACCTAAGTTGCATTTATGACCCAGAGTTCAATGTATTTCCCCAGAAATAGCATTCTCTGATTGGGACACTGCTGCCAAAACTACATTCCTGCAGCTGAATACCCATCCCACACAAGACATTTCTTCTATCCATATTTCTCATACTAATTTACAGCATTTAGGTCATTTATATTTTCCATGCTCCCACAGTTACTTCTTAGATGTCGCTTTGCTGCTTTGCAATTATGCTCTGAGCTGCCTTCTCTAAAGTCACCTTCAGACCTTGAAACACCTTCAAGTTAAAATAGCAGTTTGACTTCAGTCCAAATTGTATTTAACAGAAAAGCTGTACTAAGCCACTTGCACTCCTTGGACAGAAGAAACAACTGAAAGATGCCCAAACAAAGTATTGTTTAGTCTAAAATTTAGCTGGCGGGGCCATAAGGAAAACTTGTTGCTTGTTGCCTTAAATGTTGGTTTAAGTAAAGTTAATAATAATGCTAATATTCTGTCCTATTCAAGATATTTATCCCTGACCCCAGTCTGTAAATTTAATTCTAGCTAACCTAATTTTAGTTTTAACTTCATCACATCGGTCTGTAATGTCACAGAAAATACAAGACATGCATGGAATGTCCCTTGGGACTCTTTCTACTTCCTATTGCAGAAATATTAGTGAGGAAAAAAATAAAACAAAAGAAAAAACCTCCAACCAACCAAAAAAACCCTGATTGTTTTCTTTTTTGCTTGTTTAGAAGCTTCCTTCTTATCTCCATGTTCAGTTCAAAGCAGCACCACAACCAGCACTACAAATGATGAAATTAATGCATGAAGCAGGCTTCTGCTGGCCATCTCAGCCACCAGTTCCAGCAGCGCAGCTGTGGCAGCTGTCAGAATCCACTCCGCCAATCCCATTTGGGGTCCATCACCCAATGCATTACGTAGTGAGCTGTGAGACTCAGCTTCGGAACCAAAAGATCGAGGTTGGACACCTGCACACACAGAGCAGGGAATGCGGCTAACAGAAGGACCAAGAAATCAGAGATACTTAGTACACAACGATTACATTTGTGAGTGGTTGTCCTACAGCGTGAGAGTGCAGCATCTCCCCTTTTCGGTGAGATGAAGGCTGCTGCGTAGCCAAGGAGACGGTAACCGCAGGGACAGTGATCGTGCAGCGCCATCAACCTCTCGCCTCTGGTACCCGCAGCATCTGGCACCGCCTGCTTTCAGTCAATAACGACCGGGACAACTGCAAACGTCGAGCCACTCATCGGGATTTTGTTTCTGGATCTAAATTTGTCGATTTAAATACACTATTTTGCTACACAGGCTGACTTTTCTTGTGCAAGGAACCAGACACCTGAGAACAAGTTTCTCGGGGTCGAGAGCAGCAACTGCAGCTGCTCCGGCTCTTGTGCCATCTGCTGGGAACAGCTTCTCTTAGCGTCGCTGCTCGCACTGGGCACAGAGCCACCCCTCTGGCTCGGCAGCAGGCCACCTTCCACAGTAAGGTCGCTCCGCTTCTTTTAACTGTCATTGATGCTACGTGGACTTAATGCTAGAGGAGCGTTTTGAAGGCTGGAATCCTTCCTCTGCAGTGAAAGCAGATTCAGAAAGACAGGAACAAATTGTCCTTGCAGAGCTCAGCTGTCTGCAAAGAAGCTTCTTCTAAAGGTGAAGCCTATGCTATAGCCGGGGAAGAGCTTTAGTCTCCGACCTGCTCCATCTCGACCACAGGCTGTCTCCTTGCAGCAGAATCTTGTGCTTTCCTTCCTCACAGCCTAAATATGCAGCCCTCGGTGAGCACAGCAACTAGCATGCCCTCAGTGCAGCCATTCTGCCCTGCCCAGAGCAGTGCCAGGTTAAAGCTAACCAGCTGCAAAAGCCAAATATCAATTTATATCACACTTAGGTACCTGAAACATGTCTCTGGGAAAACACAGAGCACCGTGTTGTCCACTGGAGAGACAGGCAGGCTGGTCTATACATGGACCAAGCTCGTTCCTGAGACAAAGCCTGTGGGTTCACAAAGTTCTGAATCTCTTGTCTCAGATCCTTTGAGCTGTGCCAAACTGACGCAACTGGAAGGTAACTTTGAAATAGTCGCTGCTGTTGCAATATGTTTCAGAGCCAAGGTCTGGTGTTAGCTCCAGACTTCACATCCCCGTGCCTGGAGGCTGCAGGCTGCATTGCACTGGAGTAGGCAGACAAGGACTGGGAAGACCCCAGAGTAAGAAGTGCTCAGCAGGAATGCCCTGTACCATTAACAAACGTCTCTCAGCACCCTCTGGCCACACAGAGACCAGCTGCAGAAGAAGCAGCACACCCTATACAAGCAGAGGGTGGTACTTTCTCCTCTGTCACTGCACCATGCCTAACTGCAGTACCTGGACAGTGTGATGGAGAATGTGAGGCCCAAAAATACCAGCTAAGGATAGCAAACACTTCCTGGGTGACAGCTGGCATTTGATCTGCTCGAACTGGAGGCGCAGTATGGAGGGAGCTGAGTGCACCTCACTAGGTGATGGCGGCATCAGGTGTGACAACCTGGGCAGAGCAGTGATGAGCTAGAGTAGGCAGCAAGGTGAGAAGGTTGAGGGGGTACAGCAGGTGAGTAAGTAAAGAGGTGTTGTTGACAGTGCAGTTCTACAAACCTACTTGCTGCAGGCACACATGAAAGGAGTGTTGAACACAAGTCATTCTGCCATGAATCAGCACCCTCAAGGCCTCAGCAAGAATTCTGAGTGCAGCACAGATGGAAAATGGGAACAGAGAGGCTATAGAGAAAATTAAGAGTAAAAACAAGTTCTGACTATAAAAGAACAAGAGAGAGGACACTGATCTAGCTGAAGCAGTGTTTGCAGCTTAACATAACTTGCAAGTGTGAAGCAATTTCCCTTCTGACTTTTCAAAGTAACTAACCTTTGGACTGAGACTAGGCAGGAAACTAATGAAGTCCTTCCATCACTGAAAAGGAATCCGACGGTGGCTTTGACAGGACCAGAACTGTATCTGGAAGCTTAAGAGAAAACTGGACTCTAGGGTAGTATAGCTGAAGAGTGCCCTTCAGCCCCAGTAATAATGCTTTGATATGTGGTGCTGCTGTAAATTTGAGAGGTGGGAGCAGCATGGGGGTGCACAGTCATTTCTCACCCAAAGGGTTACATGCACTATACAGCTGAGCCCTTTCCCTCGGAGTCCTTCTTGGAGACCAAGCTAGACTTCTCCCCATGCCTCAGAAATGCTCTCTCGACATTTCTCTAGTAAATGTCATTTACAACAGCTACGTAAAGCTTATCTAGTTGATACGAATCTTGATTCTTTCAGTGAAAACATGCAATTTCAATCGTATGGAGCGGCCACTGCTAAAAGTGTTCAGAGGTGACCTTGCAGTATTGGTGAACTTTTACATCTAAGATGCAGAGCAAGGGCACCCACTGCGACCTGCACAAATGGTGCGGTTCAGTCAGAGAACGGCAGTGACAGATGGCAAGAAACCCAGAATCGCTGTCTTCTTGCAACTGGAGGAGCCGCCGGAGCAACTCTCTTCCCTCCATACGGACCCCACCATTTGAGCGTGGTGGGTGCCGACCGGGGCTCGCCCCACGCGTGTGAAGCGAGGTCAGACGGGACAAAGAGCTGGCCTCAGCCCGAAGGGTGCCGAAATGTGACAGGACAACCAGCCCTTTTTGTTGTGTTTGCGCAGGATATCTCACGGCCCCTCAGCTTCTCAGAGCACCGAATGCCGCGCTGAGGAAAGCCGCCGTTTCTCCGGCCAAGTCGACCCCCTCTCCCGGACACCGGTGAGCGCCTCTGTGCCGGTGGGGTGAGGAGGGCTGGGCCCTGGCTGAACGAAGGCGAAGGCGGCAGGGCCAGCTCCCACCATGGCGGCGGGTTTGGTCCCCGCCCCACCTGTTGCCATAGCAACTCGGTGCTGGTCGGCGCCCGCCGCTGCCAACCCAATAGAGAGGTGAGAGGGGCGGTAGCGCCCCCTGGCGCCGGAAGGGGCGTGGCGCGGCGCCGGAAGCGGGGCCGCAGCGCCGCAGGGTGTGTGTGTGCGTGCTCCGAGAGGCCGCCGCGCTCCCATCGCCTCGCCAGCTGGGATCCAGGCCGCGCTGCTGCCGCCCCCGTAAGGTGAGGGTCCCAGGTCTTTCCCCGAGGCTCCACGCCCCTTTCTCTTACACATCCCTTCTGCCTTCCACCGGTCGTTGGGGTCGGGCCGCACCGCTGCGTCCCCCCGCGAGCGTGCGGGGGAGGCTTCCCCGGCCTGCCCCACACCCCCCGGCCTGCCCGGGTCCGCTCCTCCCCGCCGGGTTGGACCGGCGCAGGCCAGCGGCTGGGAGTGGCCTCGGAAACCGCGCCAGGCCGCGGGGTCTGCCTCCGGGGGGGGTCCCCGCGTGGGGCGGGGGGGAGTGCCGTGGGCCCTGCCTCCCTCCTCCCCACTCCAAGTAACGGTGTGACCCTCCCTCGGCTGCCGCCGTGCAGCCGGAGCGGGCGGCGCCACTTCTTCGGCGAGCGCCCGGCCCTGCCCCGCCCTGAGTGAATCACCGGCTCCCTGGAGGGCGAGGCTGGCCGCGCACACCTGTACCGAACGGCGAGACGTGGGGGTCACGGTGCTCAGTGGCTGAGGAAGCAAGGGAAGGGAGCCCCTTCTGCGCCGAGGCCGCTGTCGGTCACAGCCCGGCCCTGCGTACACCACCCAAACCAGGGGAGGGGTCGGGGCGTCCTCGGAGCTTCACAAAGGCTCGGTACTCAGCCGGCACGCCGGGCCCACTCCGCCGGAGAAGGGAGGTGCCGTTTCACGGCCGGTTGGTGTGCAGCTGCTCACGTAGGACCGAAGGCGATCACGGAAATGTAACGTTTTAAAAGGAAACAAAGTAACTTTATTATTTCCCAGTTTTGATCGTTTGTGTCCATTTGGGAGTAGAGGTGCGTTTAGAGAGGTTTCTTCAAGCCAGCGCAGCCTACAAAAAGACTCTGCAGTAACCCGAAACGAACCACCAGGGATTTTATTTGAGGTCTCTTTAAGCAGGTATTAATTGGGCTGGTACAGTCACTGTGTCTGCATGTGGGAGCAAAAACGCCTGTCATAGAGAGATCACAATATAAATAGGGTTGCTCTCAGCTATATTCTTTATTAATAGATAAAATATTTTTTCCAGTGGTAGAAAAACAAACTGCACCTCATGCAACACCATAAAATCTAAATTCCTACATAAAAATAACAGAGGTTGACAGTATTTGTAGGGTTTTGCACCTTCAGTGACTGTGGGAATATTTGTCATTACACAGGACTGTAAGGACACCTCAAGACAGAGAGTTTCATACTACTGTATGAAAAGAAAGGCTTTTATTTTAAAACAATAATGAGACATACAGTTAGTCTAGAAAAGAAAACAAGACTGCAGGTGCCTTTTCACTTTTCATGTCAAAGGGCTGTGAAAATACAGTCTGTGATATTTTGTTTATTAAATTGGTACTGATGAAGCGATAGACTGGTTGCACAGATGGGCCTAGTGCAGTTTTCTCAACCTCATTATGTCAGTACCTCATGTTCTGTTCTCTGCTGTTTTGATGTTGAGTCTGTCTTTTCTTGTTTGGTTGGGTATTTTTTGTTGGTGGGGTTTTTTTTGGTGTATTTTTCTTGAAGCAGGACTTTGCCAGTGTGCAGCTTTTTGTGCTGCATGTGAACAGACTCAGACACAGAAGAGTTAAGTAAATAATTATTTGAATATCGAGGTAAAAAGTACTGTAATCTGTGTGGTATCCTTATACTACCCAGTAAAGCCAGGTGTTAGTGTCTCTAGTGTGGAGTCACAGAATGGGTTGGATTGGAAAGGACTTCAAAGATCATCTAGTCCAAGCTCCCTGCTGTGGGAAGGGACACCTGTTAGACCAGGTTGCTCAGCACCCCATTCAGTCTGGCTTTGGGCTCTTCCAGGGTTAGAGCTTCCACAGCTGCTCTGGGCAACCTGTTACAATGCCTTGCCATCCTCATGGGGAAGAATTTCTTCCTAATGTGTAACCTAATCAACTTCCAGTTGGAAGCCATTGCCCCTTGTCCTGTGACTGCAGGCCTTTGTAAAAGGACGCTGTCCTGTAGCCCCTTTCAAACACTGGAAGATTGCTCTAAGGTCTTTCTGGAGGCTTCTCTTTTCCAGGCTGAAAAACCCCAACTCTCTCAGCCTGTCTTCACAGGGTTCCAACCCTTGGATCATGCGCATAGCCTTCTCTGAACCCACTCCAATGGTTTCATGTCCTTATGCTGGGGGCTTCAGAGCTGGACCCACCACTGCAGGTGGGGTCTCAGCAGAGCGGATCAGAGGGGCAGAATCTCCTCCCTCAGCCTACCGCCGACTCTGCTAAGCATGAGCTCAGGACATGGTTGGCTCTGTGGGCTGGGAGCACACATGTACGGCCACACTTTTTGCCCCACCCTGTAATACAAATGCCATCAGTTCATCGTTAACAAAAGTGATTTACCTGTCATATGAATCCATTAGCTTGGCATGAACACTATGCCTGGGGGGAGATTTTTGGGGATAATTTCCTATTTCCACCTGGACTCTAGCCAAAATTCTACTCATTGGAACAGAAAGGTGTTACCATGTAAGTATATTGTAAGTATATTATTTGGGGCTTGTTTCCACCTTCAGCTGTCCTGTGTGAAGTGCCAGAGGTGTGTGGCAGTGCAGTCCTTGTCAGCCTGCACTCCCTTCTTTCAGTGCCTTTAAGGCTAAATGAGCAAGGCTACTGTCACTAAGTGTAGTTTGCCCAGACAGTGTCAGTATTCCTGCAGGCTGGGGGTACTTCTCACAATTTCATCATGTTTTATGGAGACCAAAAGCCGTTTGTATTTGGCTTCATAGAATGTGAATTTTATCTGAATGTTTGTACATAGATTTGAGTTGAAGGCCAGGGCACGCTGTTAATCAGGAGATGCAGAGGAGGCTCAAGTTAAGTGCTGTACAAGGTCAGCAAGAATATCACAACTATGAAATAATTTTCCTTCTCTCATTGTTTGCAGTATATTTTACTGAGCTTGTTGTTACACCCAAGCTTGTGACAGCTGTGGACAATTTCACCTTAGCAGACAGTAATCTAATCAGTAATTTAACAGTGTGTGGTAACCTTTCAAAGAACCAAAACAGAGAAGCACAACTAATGAAATCAAATGCCTAACTTTATGATAAAGCAGGGAAGGTTCCCTGAATGCTATTTGAAGAGTTGATTCCTTTCCCGTGTAAAGAACGTCTGCATGCCAGTGAATGCCATCTACACCATGTAGACAGCATGTGTGTACCTGAGCTCTGGAGAAGGATTTTCCATTTGTTTTAGAAACAGGATCTCTAAAGCTCTTTCACTGTAAATACAGAAATGTCCTTTGAAATATCATTTAGCTCAGGTGAATGACTCATTTCAGAATGAGTTGCCTATCCAGAAATGAAACAAGGTGTGTTCACACATGAAGATTGAGCGACAGATTCTTTACCACTCTGCTGCCTTTCTTATCAAAGTTGAGTGACCTTAGAAAGCCTGGGACTGGGAAGTGTGATTCCATCCCATATCGCCAAATCTGGTCTGACACTTTTCTGACAGTGCAGTGCGCAGGTCTGTTAACCCATGTCTGCTTGACTCCTGAGGGACCAGTGTGTCAAACCAGTCACCACACTGCTTGCTCGCCATTTTTTTTACAAAGTGGAAGTGTTTGTCTGATAGACTCTCAGGCTTGCTATAAAAACAGTACACAAAAATCAATGACTTAATTAGCATCAGAGGAACAGGTCATCAAGAGCAGCAGACTTCAGGCCAGCATGGGCTTATTAGTATTGTCCTGTCAGTTCAATACATTATATAAGCCACTTGGTTTTTTTTACGTTGTCAGTTCTCATTTGATTTCTGCAGACTTTAAACACAGTTGCTCTTGATCTGTTTTGGCTTTGTCCTAAACATCTTGTGCAGGCTGGAAGCAATGGTGGTTCTGAAGCAGCTGTAGTAACTGCTGAGCAGTAGGATGTAGTTCTGAAGCTCCTGCTGAAGAGCATTATCTGTATGTTTTACTCCTTGGCTGTTTCTGTGATGTAAACCTCCAGAGCCAGTCCAGCCACTCCTGAAAGATCTGTGAGTGTTCAGAAAGATCAGTTGCTGTTCCCAGGATGGTTTCACCATCTCCTTTTTACTGCAGTGTCTACTGAAAGTAACAAAGCAGTTGCAGACTGAGCATGTTACAGGCTCTGACCTCCACCTTTGATGCTTTCTAAGATGTTTGAGTGTTGTCCTCAGAGGTGTAAAGCACTTTCGTGAAGGAGAAGTAGGCACTTGTGACTTCTGTTTTGTGTTGGTAAGAGAGATTGAAAGATGTCTAAGGCTGTATGGGGGATAGAGAAAAAAATAATTTAAAAAATTAACATTTTGCTGTGTGGGATTTGGGATGGTGCAGATTTCTGGCAGCTGCTACCAACATCTGTGACTGCTGCCTAGAAGTTGGCATTCCTTATTGCAAACAGTGTCCAGCCACTTCTTTTGGAAGGCTGCTGAGTTGTGGTGTGGCAAATTCTTAAGAAGACATTGTCTTAGGAATTTGAAGTGGGTTGACATAACTATTAAGAGACTCTTCTGCTTAGAATGGGCAGCTTTCAGGACCCCTCCATGGCTGTGGGCTGCACCTCTCTGCTCCCTTTTCCATCATGCCCCCTCTTCCTCTTGCCAACATGGCATGGCTTCCTTAGTGCTAGAATAGATCATCCCTGTTGGCCTTCTGTTTGTCACCTCTGTGTTTTGCTCCTAGCTGCAGGTAACCTTTGTGAGACGGCTTCTGTTTGTGGCCTAGGAGTAATTTTAGCTGTAGGCTTTGCTTGTTTGAGACTGTGGCACACTGATCCATTGTTAGAGCGTTACTTTCATCTCCTCTGTGGGAGGGGCCTGTTAAAACTGATAGTTGCTTCTTTGCCTCTTCAAACATCACTCCTTTCCTTGTATCTTTTTTCCTTCTGGCAAACACTTCCCTCTTTTGGAGCTCAAGCCAGCATAACTCTGCAAAGCTCTCTCCAGGCTTCTAACAAGGTAAGTATTGGAGAATCAAATAAGGATTTTAAGTCTTCGTTCCCTGTGAATGAAATCACGGTAGGCTTGCTGTTGATGGCAGATACTTTGGTGAGGGCAATGATTTTTCTTATTGTGTTGGAAGTTGTGTTAATCCTCTGTTACTGAGTTGTACTCTGTGTTTGACAGCAGACTTGCTGCAGTACAGATGTTGAGACTGACTAAACAACTTGAGTTCCTGTATGCTTAATTTTTAAGCTAGTGAAGTTCTGAGGAACTCCATCTTCAGGAACTGATTTGAGTTACATTTAAGATATGCATAAATTTATTTACATTACTGGGGAGACTTGTTTGATGGGAAGCAACATTCTAATGCTTTGTGCCAGTGTTTTGCCTGTATAGTTGATTTGTTAAACTGGTTTGTAGATCTCTTTTATCCACCAGGTCTTTATGCCTTTACAGTTCCTTCTGCCGCTTCCTTCGTGTGTCCTTATATGAACCTATCAACTGCTGTGAAATTACTTGCATCTAAAGATAAATATGTTAGCGAGCTAGATAAACCAGACTGCACCATTTCTAAACTAAATCATGTTTGTAAACGAAATTCTGCAGGGCCGGCTTGTCTGCAGATGAGACTACTGCTGGCAAAGTGCATATCAAAAATAAAACCGATCTTTCAGTGGCAAAATGTAAACTCTGTTGGAGCTACTCTGCTGTGGATGTCGAGCAGCAGGCATTTTCTACATAGTAGTCAGATTCCATGAGAAGAAGAGAAGTTAAGGCAGCTGCAATAGAAATGCCTCCAGGCTGAAAGGCAGCACTGAATCAACTTTGTTTAAATGTTTGGTCGTTTAAAGCTGCCTCTCATAGCATAAAGAGCGTTCTTCAGGTGTACTTTGTTCACATGAAGGCTTTAGAGGGTGGGTAGAGAAACACCACTCACAAATTACTTCCTGCATTAATAAGCACATGGTCTAAATTTAGTGCTGAGTTTACAAGGTGTGATAAGACACCACAGTGAAGAGTGAGATGGGTTCTGTCAAAGGTAAATGGTCTGATGATTTCATTAGGCTTGTTAGGTGTCACTTTCTGAGATACACTTCAGAGTAGGGAGAAAAAAAAATCACATCACAAACACCACTAATGCTTTCCCATCCTCAGGAGCTGTCCTTTTGATAAAGCTGTAGAAGCCAATGTCAATGGAGCATATTCCCATAGAAAAGCCTCTTGAGGAAGACAAAGCTAAATGTATCATTCCTTAGAGGAACTTGTTACACTGCTACCCACAGGCTGTCTTCTGGAGGGCTTTGATCTGAAGTCTGTGTCACCTTTTAATAGGTGCCAGAATCCACTATTTTAAATGCAGTGTTTGAAATGGAGCTGAGCTGCAGCCCAGCATTACTTACAGGTCTGTTCTCTTCCCAAGAGCCTGGCTTAAGCATTGTGTGTCATTACTGAGGGCCTTACATGGGTGGATGTATTAGGTTAGATCCATGAAGTATCAAACACAAGTAACAGTGAGGGTGTCTTGCAAATGTAGGGCATTTGGTTGCTGGGTTTAAGAGCTTTGATGTGAAATAACAATGTTTGGCTTAATATCTTGGGTGCTTTTTCCTTTTTGGCTAAAGCGGAATATCTCCAGATGGAGGGATTGAATACACTCATCCCAAAATATTTTTGTAGTTAGGACTCTGTCCTTGGCAGTAGCAAACTCTGAAAGTGCTCGTACAGATGATAGGATTTCAGTCTGCATCTCATTGTCCTCGTTGAGGAGTTAATACAGGGGCCTAGTTTCCCTGCAGTGGTGTGGTAGGTGATGCTTGGATTAAAATACAAGCTGAGCAATGCATTCAAGACATTTTCCATCAGGAGTCTGTGAGACTAGGAACCTTCAAAGGACAAAGCCAGGGAAAAGTTTACAGTGATGGCTGTCATCCTGTTGGGTCTTTAACTCGTCTGTAGACGCTTGGGTAATGAAGAGAAGCCTGTGAAAGATTGTTGTAAACTTACTGTGCTTGTTTGCTTTTTATTGTTCGTTTAGAAGTTGGTTTTAGGCTGTTAAGTTTCAGCCTGGAAACTTCTCTGGAGAGTGAAAGTGCTAGTTGGGATTTAAGGAGTGGGAGAGGAGCATCATTGCACAGTGCTAACAAGATTAACAGTTTTGGGTCTGTCTGAAAGTGAACTTATGCACCTGAAGAAATCTTACAGATTCATTTGGGGTGTCTGAGAGCTTGTGAGGTATTGAGATTCACTTACTTGGATAACTGCAAAGAAACTGAAGTTTTCCTGTGAACCTGACTAGGTGCTTGAGTATGAGACTGGTAGCCCAATGGCTGAGGTAACTGCATGTTAGCAGTTGCCTCTTACAAGTAGACACCACTCGTGCTGCCTCACCAATACGTTCCTTACTAGCTTCATCTTGCAGTACTGAAGCTCTTCAGGGGCCTTGTGGTCATGTGATTTTTTTTTTTCTTGCTTCTGTGGGTAGCCTGCATCATCAGAAATGATAAACAAGTTGTCTGCATGTAAACTGTTAGCTTTGCAGTAATGACCATCCCATGGGCCATGTCCCTTTTGGGCTTTGTGAATGTCAATGTTATCAAAAAGGTTTTGAAAACCCAAGCTGACTGCCGCCCTCCTGGCCAGTACAGGTAGGTTCATGCCTGTATGAAAACCAGTTCTCTGGCAGAATGGTGCCATTGTGCTTTCCACAGTTGCCAACGTCTGCAGCTTTACTGGGTGTGGTTTATTTAAACCCACTGAAACATGTCTTGTAGTATGTGAGATGAACTGTCAGGTGAAGCTGTCCAGTACTTCAATGCTTCCAAACAAAAGACAAAACCCAAACCAAGCCAAACTGGTTGCTTCTGGGTTAGAACATGCAGTGTCTCCCAGGCTGAGTTGTGGCCAGTATAGGAAAGGGGGGAGATTTCCACAGGGAATGTATCAATGTGCTGTGCTTGGTGCCAGTGTGAATTTTGGTGCCTAAGAATAATACTTCAGGATTGTGATTAGATAGTTACACATAGAATTGATAGGTATTTGGCAAAAGATCTAGTGAGTGCTTAAAAAGAAACCTTCTCATTGCTTTAGTGGAGTTGATAGCATTTCCCACTTAGTAGTGACTGTGTGAGTTCTGCTTCACCCTTCAGCATTGACTCCCACAGTGCAGACAGTCATGGGGCCTACTTTTGTTCCCTGCTAATTACAGGAGAGCCATGGATAAAAGTGAGTTGGTACAGAAAGCCAAGCTGGCTGAGCAGGCTGAGCGCTATGATGACATGGCTGCTGCTATGAAGGCTGTCACCGAGCAAGGACACGAACTGTCCAATGAGGAAAGGAATCTACTCTCAGTTGCCTACAAGAACGTGGTTGGTGCCCGTCGCTCATCCTGGCGTGTCATTTCCAGCATTGAACAGAAAACAGAGAGGAACGAGAAGAAACAGCAGATGGGAAGAGAATACCGTGAGAAGATTGAGGCTGAGTTGCAGGATATCTGCAATGATGTTCTGGTAATAACACGACAGCACAAATAACAGGAGTGAGCCCTGCAGCATTCTTCAGAGAGGCTTAAGGGGGATGACTGGTGCTGTAGGTGCTGCAGCACCTTAGCAGGGGGATAATTGTGCATAGCCACATACTTGGGTCCAGTTTTAGCTCCTAAGTCATCTAGTTTGTTTCTTTGGGAATTGGTTATAAAGGAGATTTCTTGCTTTTTTAGTATTAAAAAGCCAGCAAGGCAGTGTTGAAGACCCTCAGCTGTGGGTCACCATGCAACTAGATGTGCGTTAACGATTGCTGATGTCCTGAAACTTGTTTAGTACCCTTTTGGGATGAGGAAGCTGTGTACTTCTTCCCCCCAGCTGGTTTTGGTATTTCTTTCACTTAGAGGAAAGGGA
This sequence comes from Tricholaema leucomelas, assembly GCA_013400475.1. Taxonomy (NCBI): domain Eukaryota; kingdom Metazoa; phylum Chordata; class Aves; order Piciformes; family Lybiidae; genus Tricholaema lacrymosa; species Tricholaema leucomelas. The sequence continues at coordinate 33,111 of WAAF01018560.1, forward strand.
TTCTTTTCATTGCAGTTAGGTTTGCTAAAGATCAGTCTGGAACAGCTGCTGTCAGTGTCTTTCTGAATGCATGTGTGCTGACTGTGCCAGGTTTCAGCTGGAGCTGCAGGTAGAGTCAATTTGGTGTGGATAATTTCACTGATTTGTGGCAGCAAAAGTAACCAGACTTCTGCTGATGTTAAGCTGCTGCTTTTTCTTAGCTTGGCTGTGGACACACAGGTTTGGCTCGGTGTATTTCAAGGAAAACCTGTGCAGTCTTAAGCCCTGGTAGCCATTAGGTCCTGCAGGAGTGAGTTGAGGGCAGCTCAGTGCACCCAGCTGTCTGATTTCCAGGGGTTAGATACAAGCAGGTTTGGCTTTCTGTTTTTCTGATTTGAGACAACAGTAGACAGGAATTCACATGTGAGTGTACATAAGGCACTGTTAGTGCTTTAACAGTTTGTGGTTATTGTAACAAAGGCTCTGTTGCAGACATTGTTTTTATGACTTGGGGGAAAAAAAAAGTGATGTTTTCTTTTTTCAGGAACTCCTGGATAAATACCTTATTGTCAATGCCACACAGCCAGAAAGCAAGGTCTTCTATCTGAAAATGAAAGGTGATTACTACAGATACCTGTCAGAGGTGGCATCTGGGGACAATAAGCAAAGTGAGTAAAGATGGAATCACTCATTCTGCTGTATACAAAACACTTCTTCCCCCCAGCATGAATTGTTTATTTCTTTTTGCTGCTGCTCTCTATTACCAAAGGTATGTGCAGTGCAAGTCGCTTGTAGAGAAAGACTTCACTGGAATTAATAGGAGTGATTGACAGATGTTCATCAAACCAGTCAAATTCTTCTTGCAGCCCCTGACCTCAGTGACCAATTCTCAAGCATATCTGGCACTGTAAAATCCTTTTCCTGGATAATGTGTTTTTTCTCATGAAAAATGCTCTGTCCCTATCAATCTCTTCCTTAAACTATTAATTTAACTCAATTAAACTAGTTCCTGGTGAGTGTCTAATGCCTTGCACACTCAGTCTCACACCATTCTGGAGCTCATTGTTACCAGTTAGCCAGGAAAGAACTGTTGTCTCCTCTGAAACTGAAATACAGAGTTTGTGACCTAGCTGCTAAATGTTTCCTCCAATTTACATAACTACCCCAGAACCCCATTTGGTTTTGTCTAGATCTCTTATGTAGAACTGCTGTTTCTTCAGCTAGGCTGGAAGTAACTGTTTAATCATAGTGCACTCTGACTTAGGCAGAGCTTGTGTGTGTTTAGAGAGGTTGGAAGTTATTATGTTTCATTTTAAGTCTCCCTTAAACTGTTAACTGAATTTCTTTGTCAAAGCGTTATCTGGGCAAGTTTTTCTGCCTTAGTGGTTCAACCAGTGATAGGCTTTTATATCTAAAAACACTGAAAGAAGCATCTGTGCATATGTAATTGTATGAGTTTCTGGTGGCACAATAATCTAGACTAAGAATAATATAATCACTTTCCCTGTGAAGTCCAGTGATGTACTGTGAATTAATGTGCTTATAATGACTTCTTGCAGCAACGGTAGCAAACTCCCAGCAAGCTTACCAGGAGGCATTTGAAATTAGCAAGAAAGAGATGCAGCCAACACACCCCATTCGACTCGGTTTGGCCCTAAATTTCTCTGTCTTCTACTATGAGATACTAAATTCGCCTGAAAAAGCCTGCAACCTGGCAAAGACAGTAAGTAGCTTCCTGTTACCCATGTTTGTAGAGACCAAGGAGGTTGTTACGTGGTTGCAGTAGCACTTTGTGAATGATTATGCTTTTCCTTGTCACATTCCTCTAAAACACTGTCATGTTTATTGTCATCTCAGCATGTTTGCTGCTAGGTTAGCTGGCTTTAAGCAAAGCTAGTTTGCTGGTGCATTTGATCCAGTGAACTGTGGGCAAAGACAAAATGCCCTTCTTACGGCCATGTAATTCTCTTAGAGTGTGCTTGTGTCAGATTTTAAAACGCTTGGATTAATTTAGAGCTTCTAAAGTTAAATATTTATTCAAATTTGAATACTTCAGGAAATAGGCAGTGTCCTGTAGCGTGACTGCACTTGTAGCTCTAAGTGTCTTGTATATCTGCGTGTGCACCTCTCTCCAGAGACCAAAAAGAGATGGTGTGATGGATTGTGCCAAACAAACAGCTAGTCAGTTTTGTCTTAGCCTGCTCCCTAGAATAGGATTGGACCCTTCCGAACAGAGCTTTTTTGCATCTGTTCAAATTGTCTGGTACTCACTTGAACAATAGAGATTTAGGCAAGTGCAGCCAGAGTGGTGCTATGCTATATGAGCTGCTGCTGCTGTATCTCCTGGCTCCTTAGTTAACGTGCTTTCATCTGTTTGAAGTCTGAATGAAGGAACAGCACTTGCTGATGCCTTTGAACTCTCAGACTGCAGCCTGGGTTTTCATGTGTAACAGATCAGTGGGAAGAATGCCTTTGTGAATCTGTAGTGGAACATGCCTGATCTCTTGTGCTTTGGGGAATGAAATCCAGTACCTTGCAGCCCACCATCAAAAAGCCCTTCTCTTCCATTTTATTGCTTACTCATGCACCATATACGTAACAACTTAATGATGCCTCTGTATTTTACTGCTAGTTCGGACCAGTGAGACATTCATTTTTCATGAAAGTGTTGCTTTAACTGTTGTTTTTAAGCCCAAAGTCAAGGTGTGTGAATCATTCTTCAGCAAACAGAGTGTGCTTGCCTCTTCAGCGCTTGCTGATGACGTGGCAGTACGGTTGTCCTGGGCTTTGATCTGGACCTCAATGAAGACTTTTCTGTTCCTGCTGGTCACATACAAAGCTGGTGCTCACTTCATAGTTTGGTTTGAGTTGGAAAGGAACCTGAAGATCAACTAGTTCCAGCTCCTATATACCAGGCCACTCAAAGCCTCATCCAGCCTGGTCTTTAACACTTCCAGAGATGAGGTGTCCACAGCCTCTCTTGAGCAGCCTGTGCCAGGGTCTCACAACCCTCACAGTAAAGAACTTCTTCCTAACATCCTATCAAAATCTACCCTGATCTAGTTTAAAACAATTGCCCACTTTGGTTTGCATTCCTTCCTTTGGTGGGAAAGAAGAATGGTGGAGGCTTTTGTGGCAAAAGTGTAAGCTGTGTGTAAGCAGAAAGGGCTGTGGTGAGCAGGGTGTCAGCACTTTGTCTTGCATGTGTTTAGGCATTCGATGAAGCAATAGCGGAGCTGGACACGCTGAATGAAGAGTCTTACAAAGACAGCACTCTGATCATGCAGCTGCTTAGGGACAACCTTACTGTAAGTATTTCAAGGCACTGTTCACTCTTCTTTTAGGCTGCTGGGCTCCACTAAGTGATACTGGGCATTTGGAGGCTCATGTAGCTCTGTGCTTTAAAAACCTTTTCTGCGTGGCTTAGCTGCACTGGTTTTTGTAACCAGACCCCTTAGAATTGCATGTTTAAACCAGAAATCGCTTAGTAACTCCCGTAACAAGCTGAGATTATTTGTAACCCAAAGTGGAGCTTTGTGCTGGGCTTACAGACTTGTGCTGGGTTTTCACTTGTTCTCATTTTCTAGTTCATTGTTTTTCAGCTTTACTGGTAAGTTCTCTTAGCTGAGAGTGCTGCACAGCTACTGCTAATTAATCTGCCTTCCCTGTCTGACAGCTGTATCAGCTGTGTGCTTTTACATCAACATGGGTTTGTCTTTTCTTACAGCTATGGACGTCGGAAAACCAAGGAGATGAGGGGGACGCTGGGGAGGGAGAGAACTAACGACTGTCACGCTTCACTCTGTGTTCAATGTCACCCTGTATCCTACACATGTATCCCTTTGTGCGACAAGCAAGAAGAATAGTACATCGACTTTCACAACCTCAACGTAGCAACAACTCTCAGTGGGGGTCCAAGGGGTGGGCTGGTGTTTGCTGTAGCCACGCGGAGGTCAGTTATCCCAATGGCATTCTGGACTTTCCTGTTCTGAACCTTTGCAATTCCCATTACCGTGTTTATATTTTGAACTGAACACTGTGATCAGGGGTTTTGTGGTTGCAGTTGACTTTACAAAACTCTCATTGGTAGAAAAATAAGCATCAAATCTGGCAAGCTTAATTTGGCACCAAAACAGACGAGGTACAATTCTGTTGTAAAGTTGTACAGAAAGTTCTAGAGACTCTGTCCTGACGCCAGGGTACAGAAGGGAAGTAATCAATGTGTGGCATCCAGTTAGTGGCACTGCTCTGAATTAGCTCAGAAGGCATACTGTCAGCATTAGTAACCCAGTCTGTGGCACCATGTCCACTCAAAGCTCACTTTGTCAGTCCTGTCTTTCTGGGGATGGGGTTTGGGTTGGGGAGAAGGGCAGTGGGAGAGTTAGCAGCTTGATCTCCAAACCCTTGGCACTGCCAGATAGCTGGGATTTGACTCCTCAAAGTGCTTTCATGCTCATATGACATGCATGCCTAAGCCCCCTCCCACAGCAATAACTTTCCTGATTACACCTTAGATATTCTTCAGTAGTGACAATTTTTGGCTCACAGCCATGGACTTGTGATAGGAGAAGATTCGATTTTTTTGAATGGCCTTATTAGTTTGGACAATGCCATGAAGGGATCTGCCACTTTTGCATTGCTTTGGTCTGAGGTGAGTGGAAATCTTCATGGTATTCCCATTTTGAATTTGTCCTGAAAGCTCCTGAAGTAATCTGCCAAGCCATCTCTCAATTCACTCTGTAGACCTTTTCCCATTGGACTCTGTTCGTCCTTGACTCTGTCACCTGTTCAAGCTTCGTTAAAGCTATTGGGAGTCCCACAAGTGCATCATCCTTTCTTTGGAGATGGGTGATGTCAGCATGGTGGGTAAGACCTGCTCCAGAACAGGTTTCTCTCTGGGATGTTTGAGAGCTGCCAGTGCTGTTGCAGTCTTCAGCTCTCGTCTGCCATTTTTCAGTAGTACCAGGACCTGGCTCAGATATTCAGGATTTCCCATTTGTTGTGCTGGAATGCAGACCTACACATGTGTAACACTTGTAGTATTTCATCTCCAAACGTCCTCACCTAGTTCTGTTTCAAACATGTTCCATTAATTTAAACCTAATAAGAGTTACGTGAATAATGCAGTGGAAAAAGATAAGGAGCAGTCACCTCTCAGTCTCACAGTATCATCCCCTGCCTTCACATTCCACTTAGCGATAGGATCATCTGTTTGTCCATCTGTCTGCTGAAGAGAATTTCATGCACTGATTTTACAACTCCCCTCTCCTAGCTGAACAAATTGTGCAGTTAATACTTGGCGCTTGATCAATGCAGTAGTGAATGTGGAGCCGAGCCTGTCTGTATATCTGGTAGCTCTCCTCGCTTTGTTTTTACTGACCAGTATTCTGCCTAAAGTTTGCTTCTGTGACGGTTCTATTGCCTAGCACACACGTGGTTGTGAGAATAGTATAGCAAAAAGAAATACCTGGTTATTGATGTACTAGATTTGTGTATGTCTTTTCAACAGTTCTAGTTTCACCTTACACAGAATAATCAGGAAAGTGTAAAAGAATTCAAAAAGTGAGGAATAAAAAAAATTTTATCAGTTGTTCGTGACTTGTCTGTGATGTACTAGTGGGGAAAAAAACACCACACCACAGTAGTGAAATCATCACTTTTGTGAAGTGCTCAGCTCTTGGGCGGACTGAGCTGATTCACGGTGTCCAATGGTGGGAAAACCTAGTTACTCATTCCTTTCAAGAGAGACTTGCCCACACACACCGTCCCAGGTTTGTAGTAGAAGCCACTGGTTCTCCGTGTTTCTGTTGTGCCACACTCAACATTATTGCAGGACTTAAAAGATGTGCAGCTACAGATACCTGTTTGTCATGTCACGTCACGAGTCACCACAGGTCATGTGGTTGAACACACTGGGCATGAAGCAAGCCTGTGGCTTACGTTTAAGGTTTTCCCTGAGGGAATCCTGGAAATGCAAACCTCTGGGCACAGGGTTTGGAGAGTTCTTCAGCTACCCCCCCCTCAGCCACCCCTTTGCAAACTGAGCAGGGGCTCTATAAACCTGTGTGCTCCCCTCAGCTGATGGTGAGTGGGTGCACTGCTGGGAGTGCAAAAGCAGGTTTAGGTGTGAGTTGGAGGTGTTCTGAGGAGGTAAGAGTCCTTGAGGAGGTGGGTAAAAATTGGGGAGGTGTGGTGGTTTGGGTGTTTCCCCCCCCTCACTTTAGAAATCACCCAGACTAGACTCAGCCAGCCCTGGAAATATGGATGAAGCTTATATTTATAGCTGGCACAATACACAAGCAGATATTTACAGTATATACAGTTATAGACAGAAATAGACAAGGGAAAAGGTAATACAGACACACAACTCCCAGAAACCTGAGTCCTCAGGAGGGTTCTCTACCACCCCTTCACCTTCCCCCTACCCCTCTCAGCCCTTACCCCAGTCCCAAGGAAGAAATGGAGGTTCAGCCAGGGGGATTAAGAAAGCAAGGTGGATCAGCCAAAGAAAATAGAGGGTGAGGTTAGAGAGTAAGATTGAATTCATCCAGCAGCCCCAGAGCTCCCCAGCAGGCCAAGAGCCCAGAGCAAAGTGACTTTATGTTTTGACTTATATTTTTATACATCTCAGCAAGCCAATGAGGGAAGTAGACATCACCATTGTTTCATGTTTACAGCCTAGGATCTAGTCCTTCTCACCAAAACGTTCTAGCTAGCTTCAAATAGCACAGGAGGGTAGCTGCTACCAGTGAGCCTGAAAGCACTGAGGAAGGTTGATTGGGACCAAAGCAAGTGTCCCTCCTGCTCTCGGAGCATCTCCTTCAATGAGGCCATACAAAGCTGTGCTCTGCAGATAGTGTCACTTTGCTCCTGATTGACCACTACAGAAAAAGTTGGGCTAAAGTCTCGACTAGCTGCAGTTCAAGCACTGACTTGTCCTGTGCCATGACATTGTCAGCTCCAAGAAGGAAAATTTCCAGCTCCTGCTAGCTGCCCCTGTTCATATAGCACTTATCTGAAAAAGCTGAGGAGGACATCTCCCATCCTTACTGTCTTTGTGGGAGGAAATAATGAGCCTAGGAGACAGGTCTGCAGCAATGATGAGCTGAGGGAGTAGCTCCATTTTTTCCAGTAATTCTGCCTTTCTGGGAAAGGGCCCTGCAGCTGCTCCAGGATAGTGCGTCCAGGCATTGCTCTGTATTTAACTGATCTGACTGGTGCTGCAGCAGCTTCTCTGGATGGTGCAATTCTGTGTGGGAAACCACCAGAAAGCTTTCGGAGAGGGAAGGTTTCTCCTGATCTGCACTGTAGATGCCCTTGAGAGTGCAAGATGGGACTAAGCTGAGCATTTGGATTAAATTCAGATTAATTTTGTTGTGGGACTGGTGCTGTGTGCTTCCTGGAGCAGGCTGATATCTCCTGAGCAGTGTTCAAGGACTTCACAGCAGCAGAGACACTGCCTCCTTTTATGGAAACCAATAGACTTGTTCAGCTGAAGTCAACATGAGATGCTTGTCTTCCTGCACTCTTTCCCCTGCTTAATGCAGAAGCAGAGGGAGTGTGGCTGAGGAATGAGTTTGGCTGAAACATGGTAGTGCTGGGGCACCTGGGGTTGTTTACTCTGAAGAAGAGGAGACTGAGGGGAGACCTCATTGCTCTCTATAATACCCTGAAAGGAGGCTGGAGCCAGGTGGAGGTCGTTCTCTTTTCCCGAGTAACAAGTGATAGAAACGAGAGTAAATGGTCTCAAAATGCACTAGGAGAGGTTTAGGTTGGACATGAGGAACAATTCTTTCCCTAAAAAGGTTGTCAAATTCTGGACTAGGCAGCCCAGGGCAGTGGTGGAATCCCTATCCCTTGATGTGTTTAAAAACCGCGTAGATGTGGTGCTGAGGGACATGGTTTAGTGATGCAGTGCCAGTTCGTGGTTGGACTCCACGATCTTAAAGGTCTCTTCCAAGTTGAATGATTCCGTGATTCTAACGACGGAGCTCTGGAGCTCGCCAGCTCCTGCCTGGCTTTCTGAACCGAATCACGCAAAGAACGGGAGGTGCCTGCTGAGAACGGGCGGGTGGGACACGCAGCTGTGACAAACGCTGTCAATGCCAGGGACATGGCCCTGCACCGTCCCATCCCGCCGAGACCCGAGAGCTAACGGTGTCTGTCCCCGCAACCGGGAGAAGCTCTGCCCCAAACCAGTAGCTCCGGGGTTTGGGGGTGCCGCTGCCCTGCCCAGGGCAATGCCTCCCCCAGCCCGGGGCGGGGCCGGGCCGGGCCGCACCTGGCGGAGGGCTGAGGGTGGGGGGCAGGTTCCGCCCCGCCCTCGGCGCCGCCGCGGGAAGAAGCGGCCGGTGCCGGGAGCTGTGCCGCGCAGCGAGCCAAGTTTGCCGAAGCCCTTGGCGTGAGTGTGGGGTCGGGGTGCCGCTGCCCCGAGCGGGGTCTACCGGCGCAGGGTGGTCGGCGGGGCCCCGCCGGCGGAGTGAGGACGGACTCGAGCTCCGCCCTGTATCCGGTCTCGGTGTGCCGCTGGCTCTTGGCTGTGCACGGCCGCTCCGGTGCGGCTGGGCGCAGGGGATCTGTTGCGAGGTCTCGCAGCCTGGGGTTGGAGCAGGACCGCATCGGTACCGGTTCCGCCGCGCCCTGTTCTGCTTCCTCTGTGCTGCCTCCTGCGTCCCTTCCTGCCCCGCGTGCTGTCCCCGCCGGCCGCAGAGCTGGGCCTGCCCCATCCCTGGGCTTGCTTTGCGGTGGATGACTGGGGGGACCTTCGGGGCCGCTCCTGGGAGCGTGCACAGTGGAGCTGTGTCACTGAGCTTGTGCGGGGCTCCTCCGCCTCCTGCCCTCGGTGGTGGCTTGCCCTTGACTGAGTGTTCAAGGTCAGGCTGGACAGGGCTGAGAGCAGCCTGCTCTAGTGGGAGATGTCCTCGCCTGTGGCAGGGGGTTAGGAACCAGATGATTAAGATCCCTTCCAACCCAAACCAATCTGTGATTGTTTAATGCACTTTTTGCTCTGTGTGTGGTTCAGTGTGAGTTTATTTTGTGACTCCACAGAGTATCTCAATAAGTGGTTTGGGTCTTTTGAGCATTAAGGTAGGAACTTCCAAGATGGACTTAGAAGATTTTAGGGCAGGAGCTGTGTTTCTTTTTTTTTCCCAGGCATTACCTCAGGGATCCCAAGGGGTGATGATCACGTTCATGTACAACTTTATATCCGGCTGAAAACAGTGAGAGCATCAGTTTTCTGATTTGGAGACCTTGTGAGCAAGCTGAGAAATTGAGAACTGCTAAACAAAAACTTGAGGTTGCCTTGTTAGAGATGGAGATGTTGGGTGGAAGCAGTGTGGACTGCAGGACTGCTAGTGGGAAGCTGCTCTCCTGGCACAATGGTGCCTGCAGCAAAGCAAACCTGCGCTCCTCCTGTGCTCCTCGGTTTTGCCCCTGCTGGAGAGGGGCCATTAAGGATGAACTAAAATGAAAGTGTCTGGTGGAGAAAGGCCTTTTTTGTCTTCCGGGGAACATTTTAATTCTGTTGTTTTTCAGGTGTTAAAGGGTGTCTGTGGTGTGTCCCTCTGTCTGTACCCCAGGTGTGTGCAGCTTACCTCAGCTCAGCTTTTGCACCAACATTGATATGTCCCTGAAAATGTTTGGAACTGTAGCAACTTTGGTGCTCCCCAGGCTGCTAAGAAGGGCGTGGCTTGCACCGCTGTGCTGGGGACAGCCCAAGCACGGGTTTGTGGTTGCTGCATGTGATCTGTAGTCTGTGCCTTGCAGCCTTGGGTCTGTCTTTCTCCACAGCTGAGCTTTGTAGTTGATCATGAATGCTAGTGGGACTGGCTATCCTTTAGCCTCTCTTTATGTGGGAGACCTCCACCCAGACGTGACCGAAGCCATGCTCTATGAGAAGTTCTCTCCTGCTGGGCCCATCATGTCCATCAGAGTCTGTCGGGATGTTGCCACACGCCGGTCGCTGGGCTATGCCTACATAAACTTCCAGCAGCCTGTAGATGGTATGTGTCCAGTAACACAGCCCCAAGGAGCTGCCTTGCAGTAGGGGCTTAGGGTGTGCAGGAGATGGAAAGGCAGCTGGTGAGAAAGGGAGAGCACTTGTCTGAATGGGTGGAGAAGCTGTTTGGGCTTGGGTGCTATTGTTGAGTGTTGGTTGTAACTAACACTGGTCTGCTCTCAGGTGGTGATCCATCCCACTCCCATCTCTTCTTAGGGACTGAGAGAGGCTACAGAGCTGGCCTTTGGGCTTGTGGAGGGAGGAAACTTCTCCATAAGCTGATGGAGAAGGTCACCAAAACCCCTTCTGCCCTTCCCTAGGGCAACCAGCTGCCCAGTGAATCACAGCATGAGGCGAGGCTCCTCTCCTAGCAGGCGTGGCAGTGACACGCTGCTATGACCTAAAGGTGTTTCATGCTGGAGTGAGGCAGATGTGATGGGAAGGTATTGGGATAGTTGCCCTGGAGACCAAAATCCTTACGTGGTAAATGAGTTGGGCATCTGCCATCCTGTGGGAGTCAGGCATGCTTTGGAGAGGGGAAAAAATAAATGAAAAAGGGAGGAGTGGAGGAGAAGAGAGCAGCTCCTGCGTGGTCCTGCAGCCCTGTGAGGCAGAACTGCCAGCCTCATTTAGGTTAATGAGCCTCTGCTTGTCTCAGCTGCTGTAGGACATGGGGGGGATCTGTCTTGGTTACACTCCTTTCTTATCATCTTTGCTTCTGTGCCAGCTGAGCGAGCCCTGGACACCATGAACTTTGAAGTGATCAAGGGCCGTCCCATCCGCATCATGTGGTCCCAGCGGGACCCTGGGCTCCGCAAGTCAGGGGTTGGAAACATCTTCATCAAGAACCTGGATGACTCCATTGATAACAAAGCGCTGTATGACACATTCTCTGCCTTTGGAAACATCTTGTCCTGCAAGGTACATGCTCTCATGGGCCCTGCAGGAAAGCGCCCTGGGTTCTTGGCAATGTGCCCCAGTCAGCTGAAATTCACTTTTTTATTTCCTTTCCATGAAGCTTCCTCTAAATTCCCACCTGCTTTGAAGCCAAAAGATCCTGCCGTGTTTGCCTCAGAAATATGGACTTTCCCCTTCTTCCCTGCCCCTGCACAGAAGTGTGTGTTGTCCTGTCTGAGCTCAGTGCACTGATGGCACAAGCACTTGGGCATCATATAAAACACTGAGTGCTGGCACACAACCACCTTGGCCTCATTAGGGCATCTGGCCCTGGGCAGCCACAGGCCATAGCTCCCACCTGGCTACCCGACCTGCTGCCAACACCTCAGTGCAGCTTAATTGCAGTGGGAGTGGGATATCAGGGAGGGAAAATTCCCCTGGAAAATGAGGCTGGGTTTTCCTGTCACTTACTTGTGCAAGAGTGGAGCAAACCAGCATCTCACCCTTCCCTCCTCTTGGCTTCATGTTTGTAGGTGGTTTGTGACGAGAACGGATCCCGTGGCTATGGCTTTGTTCACTTTGAGACTCACGAGGCAGCAGCTCGGGCCATTGAGACCATGAATGGAATGCTGTTCAATGACAGGAAGGTGTAAGTGCTGAAGAGCAATGTCTCCTGACTCTGCACTTGGCTCTGCTCCTCCTTTGCCTTGATGCACACCCAGGAGCAAACCCCTGTCCTGCTTGGGTTGCCATCTCCTACTGCGCTTTGTTCTCCTCTCTTCCCATCCTTCCCCACCAGGCACAGCTCCACTGTGTTGTGGAGCACTGAGTCACTCCTGGTCAATGCTGTTGGAAGCATGATCGTGGTTCCTGATGTCAAGGAAGGAGTCCAGCCCTGGGATGTGTGGTGTTGCTGAGGCAGTGTAATGAGTGTCCACAAAGCAGGGCTGGTCCTCAATCCCAGCTGTCAGCATCACATAGTCTGGGCAGGAAGAAGATTTGTTGTTCTTCAGCTCTCTGCTGACATTCTGTCACCTCACTCTCTTCATCTCTCTCTGATGCAGAGACAAACAGCTGCCAAAAAGGGACTTGGAGATACTTTGGAGTAAGAAAGCTGGCACTTGACAGCATCCTTCGGTGTTCTGGGGGTTTCCCATGGTGACTTGGCCAGGATGTGGCTGTGCCATGTGTTACCAGTCTCCTCATTTCAGTAGTGCCAAGTAGGGTCTTGGGAGGGGAATGCTGGAGTGGCACATGCTGCAGTTGGTGGACGTGAAACACAGGGTGGGTTCGTGGGTGAGCAAAGCATGGTGCTGGGATCTCTTGTGGCCTGTACTGAGGCAGATGTGCCTGTGTCCAACCTCCCTCTGCAGGGCACACAGGGGGTTTCAGGTCCCTTTCCTTGATGCCCACAGGTTTGTTGGCCATTTCAAATCCCGCAAAGAGCGCGAGGCAGAGTTTGGGACTCGGGCAATGGAGTTCACCAATGTCTACATCAAAAACTTTGGGGATGACATGGATGATGACAGGCTGCGGGCAATCTTCTCCAGGTTTGGTGAGTGCAGCTGCTGAAGGCAAACCTCCTCGTGCCTGAGGACATGGGGTGATGGCAAGGAAAGCCAGGGAGAGTCCTGAACTGAAATCAGAGCCCCTCCTCTTGGTGAGACTTGACTTACTTAAACATCACCTCTGAAGGGCCTCAGTGGCTTAAATTATCAATTATCAAGACATTGTCTGTTTTCCTGCTGTGGTGGAGGATGATTTGGTTTGGATGCTGTCCTGGAAAAAAACCCTTTTCTTTTCTTGGGCTACAAAAGTGGAGATTTTTGGTGTGTGAGGGTTTTTGGTTTTTTTTTCAGTTGTCTCAAACCCAGTGTGCTGTCTGGGTATAGGAGCCCTGGCAACAAGAGATACTGAGTCTGAACTGAAAGCACAAAAGGCTTTTTAGTTTCGTTCACAACTGGAGGTGTTGCATCCATGCTTGGCCAGTGTTAGCTCTGGTGACTTGTGAATACTCTCCATGCAAACCCAATACCTCTCTGTTCATATGTGGAGGAGATGAGGACTTCTGACAACAGAACTTGCTCTGCTGCCTGGAGAAACAAGAAAAAGCTAAGAGCAGTCCAGGGTGGAAGAGATTACCTTCACCAATGCACACAGACTCCCATTCCTGCCTCATGGTGGTGATTCCACTGCATGTCATCTGGGTGGCTGTGGCAGTATGGAAGAGCCAAGCAAATCTCCTCCCTGGACTGACATCTCATAGTGGCTCCTGAGCATGATGCTGTATGCCAGCAGCACTCCCTCAGTGGGCACCCTTCTTCAGATGATACTTTTCTTTTGCAGGAAAGACTCTAAGTGTCAAAGTTATGATGGACAACACTGGCCGCTCAAAGGGCTTTGGGTTTGTCAACTTTGAGAAGCACGAAGAAGCCCAGAAGGCAAGAAGTTCCATGCTGCCCGTGTGCTGCCTCAGCCCTGAGCTTGCACCCTGCTCATCATCTCACCTCTCCCCCAAGGCAACTTCACCAGCTTCATTCTTGCCTGGGTGCCAGCCCTAGTAGGGGTGTCTGGGTGGTCAGGACCTGGGGAAGGGGAACAGAGCTGCTTCCTTCCCTTGGTGGTGGATGAAGACCAGGGCTGTGGCTGTCAGCTCCTCTCTGCTGAGAGCCCTTCCTTCTGCTGGCAGGCAGTGGCTGACATGAACGGGAAGGAGATCAATGGGCGTGTGGTGTACGTGGGCCGGGCCCAGAAGCGGCTGGAACGCCAGAGTGAGCTGAGGAGGAAGTTTGAGCAGATCAAGCAGCAGCGAGTGAGCAAGTACCAGGTGAGGGGAGAGCAGGGTCCCCCGTCCAGGAGGTCTACACTAGGGACATGTCCTGGGCATCCAGGGACATCCCAGCTTGTGGAGAGCACAGGGTTCTCTGAAGCAGATCAGTGTGATGGGTCCCTTCTGCAATGGAAGACCTGCACAGAGATCTAGTCACTGCCTGGTAATGTCCTGGGAAGTAGTATCAAGAGAGAGGAGAGAAATCTGAATCCAGGATGATGTTGGCAGGTGAGCAAACACTTAAATTCTTGGAAAGGAGCAGGCATATTAGCTTGGAAACAAAGTAGCTTCCTGAGGTCTTGGAAGCAGCTTCATAGCAATGATTTGGGTACCCTCTTCACTAAGTGTCTTGCCTATGAGTGGAGCTCACGTGTGGTCCTGGCTCCTCTCCGTGTCACCAGTCCTGTGGCAGCTCTGGATGGGGATCTCTGGAATGTTGCAAGCTGTAACTGAGCTGCTGGTGAAGGACAGGTCCAGCTTGAAAATCTGCTGTAGTCTTTGGGAGTCTGGAAGCCAAACTGCTTTTTTGCCTGGTTGCAGGGGGTCAACCTGTATGTGAAGAACCTGGATGATGGGATAGATGACGAGAGGCTGAGGAAGGAATTTTCTCCCTACGGCACCATCACTAGTGCCAAGGTGAGGGGCCAGGCCTGTCACTGGGGCTCTGGGGTTGGCCAGCTGGTGTGCTCAGTGCTGGGAAATGGGTCAGGATTATCATGCTCTTGAGTCATGGTTCCCTGCTGATGGCTTGTATCTCAAGCCAAGTGCCAAGGATATGCCACTTGTACCCCATGCTGACCCGAGGAGCTTCTTGATCTCAGCAAATATTTGGAAGTCTTCCTGAGTTACCCCAGCCCTGGTGAGGTGCAGGGTATGGTACCTTAAAGCCACATCATTGAGTATTACACAGCTGCTCTGCAGTTTTGGAACCACAGTGGTGCTGATGCAAGTGGAAATGACCCACAAGCCACTTTGCTCTGCAGAAAGCAGGGTGGCAAGCTGGCATCTGGCCTTTTGGAAAACAATAAATGTCTCAGTCTTGTCGCCCAGACTGGTGTCAACCTTCTCAAAGGCTGCATGCATGGGTGCAGAAGGATGGTTTAGCTTTAAGGTCAGCTGCCTGTAACCTGACAGATGTAGGGACAGATACTGCCTGGCCCCTCCGGCAGGGCATAGTGTCCTGCTAATACCCAGCATTTGCTGGTTTCTGTGGCATTAAGCAGGAGAGCATTGCTGTCCCTCGGGTCCTGTGGGCTGTGGCACAGGTTCCCTGAAAGGTCACAGGCTGCAGACCTTGGGCTGGCCCAGACTCTGCCATTTCATCCACCAAACCTACTGGTTTTGCCTGAGCAAAACCTTCCTAGAGAAACCTCTCCATGCCCTAGGGGTGCATCCCCACCTCTCCCATCCTGCTCAAGAGGGCTGCAGTGGGGTGCCTGAGGGTGGTAGGTCCCAGGTACCTCCCCACTGTGCCATGCTTCATGAGTGCTGCAGTGATCTGTGGACTTAGCTGTCTTGTTCTAATCCGATTTTAGGTGATGACAGAGGGTGGCCACAGCAAAGGGTTTGGCTTTGTATGTTTTTCCTCTCCAGAAGAGGCCACCAAGGCTGTGACAGAAATGAACGGGCGGATCGTCAGCACTAAGCCTCTCTATGTTGCCCTTGCTCAAAGGAAAGAGGAGCGGAAAGCGATCCTTGCCAACCAGTACATGCAGAGATTAGCCACCATGAGGGCCCTGCCTGGCCCTCTGCTGGCCTCCTTCCAGCCCTCCCCGGGGTACTTCCTACCCTCAGTCCCCCAGGTAAGTCCTTGCTCCCAGACTCCTTGCACTGGCACTTCAGTTTTCCCCGGCTGGCAGAGTGGGGTGGCTGCAGGGCTGGGAAGCACATCCCTGGCGGTGCGGACCCAGGCACGTGCTGGGGTGGGGTCTGTGGGGCTGGCTGGTGTCAGCTCTGCTTCTCTATAAGCAGCAGGGCTGGCCAAAGTGGTGGAGTGAGGGTGTTCCAGGCAGTGGGCTGGGGATTTAGTAGCTGCTGACTGCTCCTCAGAGAAGGGAACCGAGGGGGGGTTCTGAGAGGGTGTGAGCACAGAGCATAGGTCTGATGACGAAATGAGGGGAAGGAGAAGAGTGACGGGGGTGCAGAAGCTTGCGAGGAGGAGATAAGTGGAGCTGAAAAAGCATGCACAGGCAGCAAGGCTGGAGGCTGCTCTTTCAAGTGCTCTGGCATGCTGCAGGGGGTGGTTTAGGCTTGTCTGTCCATGTGCAGCAGCTGCCGAGTTGGATTGTCTCACTTCGGCTCCCAGACCACCTTCAGATAACGTGTTCTTTCCTAGCCACAAACCAGAGCGACCTTCTACAGCCCCAGCCCAGCTGTCCCGGTCCATCCTGCCGCTCGCTGGAGTGCGCAGCCCTCGCGGCCTCCCCGTGAGTCAGCCTGTCCCTCCCTGGCGCGTCGGCCCGAGCTGCACTCAGCGAGGGTCTCCAAGAGCAGCATGAAGCATGTGGCCACGGGGGGCTGTTGCCTGGAGAAATACTTGTCGGTTTGGTGCAGGGGTTGTGGTGCTGGGTACCAGGGGATGAGATGTTAGGGTTGACCCCAGAGGTGAGGTGTTTCTGGGCTTTCCCCAGTTGCTCCCCACCACATCTTCCACAGATCTGCTACTGAGAAGCTTTACTGATCATGCTCCAACCTCTACCACAGCTTATCCTGCATCTACCCCCATCCTGAGGGCTACTGTACCACCCCGGCGCCTGCTGTCCAACATCTGCACCCTGAGACAGGCCTCTACCCAGGTGCCCCGTGTGCCCCACCAGGCCCAGAGAGTGGGTGAGTGGGGGAAGGACCCAGCTTGGATGTCGCTTTAGCTGCGCACTTAGGCCTGCCTCTGGAGAGGGATCCCTTGTGGAGGAGTCCAGATAGTGCCCTGCGTGTGATGGGGCTGGCACAGTGCCTGCAGGAGATGAGTGTTGCTTCTGGGGGGGGCTGGGGGCAGGCCCGTGGGTGCTCGGGGTGGAGGGGGCTGGGGCCAGGCCCGTGTTCTGCAGATTGACGTGGCTGGTGACTGCTCCTTGAGTATGTTCATTGCAGACGGTAATGCAGCCACAGCAGCCTAAGCTTAGTGCTCAGACTGAGATGGAGATCGGGAAGAGACCTCCCGGGCAGAAGCAGAGGGTCTTGCTGGCTTGGGCTGAACTGCTGCCCAAGCCTCTAGTAAAACACATCTGTGTTTGGAGCTGTGACCTGAGAACCAGACCTTGCTGGCATCTACAGTGCCTGGCCATCCCAGGGTGTCCTCTCCACCTTGCTGGCATGATGTGGCTGTGCTCCTGGTGGGGTGGTGACCAACCTGTTGTCCTGCCCCAGGGCACTGACCCCAAGAGTGCTTTGACCCCATTTCTGTCACATCACCCCTCTGCCTTTCCTGTGAGCAAGGAAGAGGAGGATCTGTACTGATGCTCACAGCATAGCCCCTGCTCAAGCTCCTCTGTGGGCAGGCTTTGAAGGAGTGCTGAAGTAGCACAGGGGGGAAGTTTCCCACCTGGTGGGGGATGGTGTGAAGGTTTGATGTCCCCCAAAACATAGGACCATCTGGCAGGGCTGCAGATACTTGCAACCATCCCAGCTTTATGTAATTTGCTCCAAGGTCCTCTTCTGCATTGAGTGGCTTATTGCTGAAGAGAGCAGAGGCATAGGAGGGCACCCAGGAGGTTCCACCTAAACATATGGCAAAAATTCTTTGTGAGGGTTCTGGACTCCTGGAGCAGGCTGCTCGGAGGGGTTGTGAAGTCTCCTCCTCTGGAGAGATGCCACACTTGCCTGAACACTGGTCCTGGGCAAGCTGCTGTGGGTAACCTCTGCAGGCAGGATGGCAGTGCCTTGCCTTTACTGGGGAAGCTTCCTTTGACCTGGAGGCTTCTTTGAGCCCCTGAGGATCCCTCTGGTTGAGCACACCATTCTTGTGGCTCCAGCCTCCTTGGCATGTTTAATGGATTCCTCCTTACAGACATTCCCATCCCTATTGCAGTCAACATTGGGACGCAGACGGTCAGTGCCCGGGTGCCACCCTCGCCCACCCTGCCACGGGGAGCCCAGCAGTACAAGTACTCCTCAACTGTCAGGAATGCTCAGCATATAGGACAGATACCACCCATGGTGGCCTCACAGGTAACGGTCTCCCAGCTTTGGCATGGGCACTGCACCATATGTGAGTCCTGGTCCTGCTCTGGGCTAACATGGTTGCTGACTCCAGGCATCCCCGTGGCTCTGACTGGGGCCTTTTCTGGGGGCTGCTGGGGTAACTGGGGCTATGGATCCAGTAGTTGTGCACAAACAGGCAATGCTGGAGCCTGCATCAGCCTCCCAGAAAGGCGAAATCGCCCCCTACCTTCGGGGACCAGCACCATTCCTGCAAGCCCCAGGGGACTCATGCATTGCTTCCAGCCCTTGACTGTTGCTCTCCTCCGGTTTATCTCCAGGTGAGAGAATCTGCTGTGCATGTCCAGGGGCAGGAGCCACTGACAGCATCTATGCTTGCAGCAGCCCCTCCTCAGGAGCAGAAGCAAATGATAGGTGGGTGTCACAGCTGCTCTGCTGGAGGAGGTCGGGCTGTGGGCATGGGAATTTGCATGCACCAGGGAAATGTTAGCTGCTGGGAGAAGCTATAAAGCATTTGTGGGATTGCTGTGAATGAGAAATACCCAGGCTGTGTTGAAAGGCTTTGAAAGCAGCAAAATGGACTCCCTGTCTGTATTAACTGCCTTGCAGTGAGACAGTGTCTAGTGAAGCTCTGTAGGAGAGGCAGAGCCCCATCCTGCCAGGCTGTTCCTCGGCATGTGCAATCCCCCAGAGCTCTGAGCTGTCCTGCACTACTGCTCTCAGGCTCTGATGAGTAGTTTGGTGACCACAGGGCTTGAGATCAGCTCTGCTGTTGCAGTCCTTGGGCTTTGGGTGCTGTTTGGTGTCCATCACCCTTCTCCTGCAAAGGTCACCACTGCTATCTGCCTTCACCTAGCAGCTCCCTTGCCTACTGACACTGGCGCTGTGGCATGCTGGAGTAGGTTTGCTTGTGAGCAGTGTTTTTTCCACCACCATCCCCATTCTTGTATTCCTTTTCAGTTGAAAGAATGGAGCTGAGAGGGCAGGAGGGTTTGTATTGGGTTTGAAAATGCTTGGAGTTCTTGCACAGGGCTGAAGTCCTTCCTGTGTCTGGAGCAGGTGAGCGCCTCTACCCTCTCATCCACTCGATGCATCCCTCACTGGCTGGCAAAATCACTGGGATGCTGCTGGAGATAGACAACTCAGAGCTGCTGCTGCTTCTGGAGTCCCCCGAATCCTTGTGCTCCAAGGTAGGAGGCACTTGGTGCCTGAACAAGCCACATTCCAGAGGGCTAACGACCTGCTGCTGCAAGGAGGGTGATCATGGCCCAGAAGATGGCCAGGGGCATTGATATCCACTAGAAGAGCAAATAGCTGCTCTTTTTGAAGTGAAAATTGAGCAGAAAGGACCCTCAGCACACCTGCCTGCCTTCAGCAAAGAAGCTCAGAGCAGCTCCCTGCAAGCACAGGCCAAGCTTTGAGAGTGGTTTGGAGGTAGCTGGGACATGAAGGGGGAAAGACAGGGTAGGTGTCACTTCCCAGAAGGAGCCAGGGAAATGCTTTTCCTGTGATTACAAACCTTAGCTGCCTCTGCAGTGTTTCCTCTTTAATCCTGGTGAACATTTGGCTTTGGCTCTCATCAGAGCAGTTGCAGCAAACTGATTGATTGCATCCCCTTGGAGACAGGATTCACTTCCACCTTTTCACTGATCTTTTTCTGCTGGGTGCTCTCAGGCAACTTCACCTATAGAGAAGTCAAATTTCTCTGTCAAGTCCTGACTTACAGAAAAGGAGAAATGCCTGAGCATTTCCCAAGGGATGAGACAGAAGAGGTCTTTGGGCTGATCAGTCTCCAGTGGAAGCAGCAGACTTAGATTATAGAATTAAGTCCCTGACCTCTTGGGTGTGGCCTGGAATATTGCACCTGATGTGCAGTGCTTGTACACTGAAGCAACTCAACCTCTCCTTGCCCTGTGCTCCATTGGCAGATCGAGGAGGCGGTGGCTGTTCTCCAGGCACAACAGGTCACAGAAGCATCACACAAGGGCAGTGCTGTGACATTCCCGCAGTGACCCTGGGTACGTGTGGGGAGCTGTCGCAGGTTTTGGCGTGTGTGTGTGGTGTACTCAGGGTTTCTGGGTTCTGGCTCTGAAGCTGGGAATTGGGTTTCTTGTCCAGACCAAGTTTGATGAGAAACCAAAATATCTTTGACTCTAATATTCCATTTCTGAAACTGCATCCTCCATTTTCCAGACTTAACTATGCTGCAGAGACCTGGTTCTGCGTGGGCTGGTTTGGGTTTTTTGTTCATTTAGGGTTTCTTTCTATTGGTGAGGGCAATGACTGCAAAGCCAGAGAGGAAGGTAGGAAAGGATGTTGCTTTTCTGTGGGTCTAGTGGAAACCAGCACAATCTTTCCTGGGCCTGGCCAGTCGTTTTTGCAGACCTCTGTCAGTATACACCCTATAAAATGTTAGCAGCCCTGCATTACCCTGGGCTTGGCCAGGAGAGCTGCCCCTGGTGCTGAGGCTGGGACAGGCACATTGGCAAACGAGTCACTCTTGCGTTCCCCTCTGAAGATACTTTCTTGACTTGTGATCTCAAGGATACCACGTTAAAACAGCTTTAGGTGAATTTCACCTTGTGTGGATGTAGTTCTTCCCCTAGCAACTGAGAAATGCACGTGTGGGTTCTCTGTTTCTTGTAGACTTCAGGACTGAGCATGAGCTCTGAGAGCATTGCCTGTGAAGAACAGCAGCAGCAATCCCGCTGTGTTTTTGGAATCATGCCTGGCTTGTCTTCAATGCCTCATCCTAATTTTTGTGTGTATTCTAAACCTTGGCAAACTGCTTCCTCCTGCACTTGTACAAAAATTATTCCCACATAGTTGTGGGTTTTTTTTTTTTTTTTTCTCACTACTGGCAGCACCTTGTAAAATGTAGTGTGGAACCTAGGCTGGTTTAGTTACCCAGAAAGTAAGTGCTGACAAATCACCATTTTAGTGAGTTCACTGGGTTCTGTAGTTCTATTTGCTCCTGACACTAATAAAGAACCAATGCTTCCACACGCAATGCATAGTCTGGTTCCCTCTACAGAAAGACAGCAAATATGTTTCCCATTTCATGGAGGTAGAGGGCTGGACTTGGGTCAGGCGGCTGTGATTTGTGTTTGAAACTTGTGGTGCTGGCGGGGCAGAAGTCCTGAAAACTGACACGAAGGGATATGTAGGTTTAAATGAACAAAATGCCAGCCAGTAGGCTCTCCTGAGCCTTTATGGCTGGCTTTAAACAAATTTCATACCTGCCTGGATCTTGTGCTCTCTGGATAGCTCTGGAACAGGTTGCCTGGGGAGGTGGTTGTCACCAACCCTGGATGTGCTTTAAAGGTGGTACTTGGGGGTATGGCTTAGGGGTGAACTTTTAGAGTAGGGTCAGTGGTTGGACTTGTTTATCCCAGGGATCCCTTCCAACTTGAATGATTCTACAATTCTTCCTTTGTAATGGGCCTTGTATGTCAAGAGTACTGGCACCAAGTATCTTCTGCTAGTCACCACACCATGTGTCCGTGGTACACAAACCCCATCTTTTGAGGCATTGTGGAGTAGCTGTAAATCAAAAGCTGCTTTTTGCAACATGTCTTGCCTACTGGTGGTATTGGGGAGTCACTGATGGGCCTGGAAACATTCATAACCACATTGTATCCCACTGGGACCTGTTACTGCTCTTTTCTGCCCTGTGGGCCTTTCCCAGAGCATGTCATTGTCTTTGCTCTTACCTTAATGCTCTGCTTTTCCTAGCTAGGAGAGGAATTTTGAGTCCTTAGAGGTTCTTTGGTACTTGAGACTGAGGCACTGAACTTACTTGACTGCTCCCTGGAGCTGACAGGAGCAAGCCTCCAGTAGCACCATCTGCCTTCTTTCTGTCCAACTTGAGTGCTGTTGCTGCTGCCTCAGTCTCCCTTCCACGCTGTATCATGCTCTCATGCCAGCTCACTGCTGGGTCAGCCCTCCTACCTCATTTCCCTTCCAGCATTTGAGCAGTATCACACATTTGCCCCTGCATTGTGGCTGCTCTGCCTAGATTGGGACTTTTCCCTGTGCCCTTTCATCATTCCTTTTTTCTTGCCTTTATTTTGCCACTATTGGTGTTAAATATTTTATCTTTTCCTCATAGTGGATGCCTCAGCCTGAACCAGGCACTATTTGGGCATTTTCTTCTTGGTGAGATGCTTACAAAGGATTTTACCCCTTACACAGAATTTTCATTTAAGCTGTTATTTCTCCCTAAGTGTAACTGCCTGGAAGCTTTCAAGCTGTGTCACTAGAGGAAAAACATGTATTTGTCTGAGGGTAATGGAGCTGGAATGGAGCTGCAGAAGTGAATCCTACTGTTGGCTGGCTTGCCTTGCAATCCCTTTTCAGGTCTAACAAGGTGGTTCAGATATGCCTGTGGTACCACCTACAATGCTGAATAGCTGGGCTGAAGGAAGCTGCTAAAGTAAGAAGGCATAGAATGGAGCCAAGGAACACAGAGACATCAGACTAGCGTAAAAAGATGTGAAAAAGAACCAAGGCCAGAAAATATGGAGTTTGGATTCCTCTACACTGGAGGCTACTGGAAAGTTTTCAAAGCATCTCCGTGGCTGAATTCCTAGGGGAAGCCTGAGGCTTTTAGGGAGCTGAGCTGGAACAGCAATGCCAATGTGAGTCTGGAGTTTCTACTATGGAGCAGTTACTGTGGCTCTTGAAAGGGATGAAGCTGTGCTTGGTCTTTATCTGGTGATACAGTTGTGGCAAGCCTTGGAGGTAAGGTACACGGACACATTGCAGTTGCTGAGAGGTGAAAGAGGCAGTGAATGCTGACGCTCAGAGGTGCTGTGATGCATTCAACAGTACAGGTATCTGCCACCACTGGTAACAGAAAGGAACACACGGGCTGGGGTCCACATCTTAAGGATGCAAAAAGTGGTGTGATACCCTTCTTTTTCTCTGACTTTTTCCTTCTGCTCCATCCCCTTAGCTCTGACAAACCCAACTCAGCAGCCCTTTGGTGTCTGTTCAGTTCAATTTACTCAAAGAGCATTTTAGAATTGTAGCATGACCTCCTCTGCTGCCCAGGGCTGACTCAGGACAGTGGGTCATGACAAGCACTTCACTCATGCACTCTGCAAGGCTAAACAAGGGTGAGAAATCTTGATGTACTGTCAATGTGACAACACTGCTTGAGGTCCTCTGACAAAAGAGTGAGACAGTATGGAGTGGTTTAAAAAGTGTTTCAGTTTCCCTATACTATACAAAACCACACAGGTCTGCAGTGAAAATAAAAATGTTTTTAATGAGAACTAGGTTTAATGGTTCACAGAATAGCTCCAAGTATCTCCTTACCTCCCACTCAGTCAGTGCCATCACTACCAGATAAGAAAATCAAAAAGTAGACTCATGCATGAAGTAGCAAGCCAGACTTCAGCAGGGATATTACTGCGTATCTTCCTCCCTGTACCATCCCATAACTGCTCCAAAAAGCACAAAGGAGCTAGAAGTGGTCTAAAAAAACACCACTTGTAAAATTCCCAAGCACCCAGAATGTGAAAGTAATGCACAGTGTAACAAGGCAAGCTTAACTTGCTGCTGTCTTCTTAAATGTGCAGAAGAATCAAAACTGAAGGAAAGCTGCTACTGTAAACATCTGCTCAGCCACATTAGGCAGCAGAAACTCACCTGAGGGCCAGCAGGCAGCAAGAGGGAAAGAGAACAAACTCAGCCCTGCACAAGTAACTGTGCCTCCATTACAAGATTGCTACTGCTGGTGCAAGGGCAACTGCAGCAGTTCCTGCAGCAACCTTAAGTGATAGCAGCACAAAAGCAGCAGAACTGTCACCTGATTAAGGACAAGAAAAACCCCTCTGTAGCTCCTCAGAAAGAAAACTGCCACTTCACATGCATTTCAGCCAACCTAAAAAGTCCCTGAGGCCAATGGTTACAGAAAAGATGACTTCACCCAGGGAAGTTAAACTGTATGCCTCTCAGAGAGAGGCATTAACTTTGAGGACAGAGCCAGATAACAGAGAGTT
Source organism: Tricholaema leucomelas (assembly GCA_013400475.1). NCBI lineage: Eukaryota > Metazoa > Chordata > Aves > Piciformes > Lybiidae > Tricholaema lacrymosa > Tricholaema leucomelas. Next base: position 56,983 of record WAAF01018560.1, read on the forward strand.
TGATACAGATTGTGTCTTAACATTCATTGTGCTGGCACAGAACATAGCAGCAGCAGTGAAAGATCCTGTGTTAAGATTGGTCCCTCTAACTTAATTAGAAGGGAAAAAGCTTTCTTTTGCAGTGGAAAACAAAGCTTTCCTTGTTGCTTGGTTACCCTAGGTTCTGTTCAGTTCTTGCAGCAATCTTAGTGCAGCTGTGTTCTTTGGTTCAGTTTTCAACAAGCTCTTGATATCAGCAATGCTTGACTTGTAATCCTAGAAGGGAATAGTCTTTAAGGGTCGTCACATTAAAAATGCGGTCCAAGGCTGCATAATACCACCCAGCAAGAGGCAAAGGCAACACGACTAAGCCTGTGGCTCCCTAATTGCTTAAGCACTAGCATCAATGTAACTATTCTAAAACATGCTTAAACTAGAGCTCAGAAGATGACAATTACAGCACTCTTGTGGGTTCTGAATCCAACACCAAAGCAGTATGTCATCCAGTACTGCCTACAGAACCTCTCACCAGCCCTGAAAAGATAAAGCTCACACAACTACCTGCTTTCAGCATCACTGGGAACAGGACCTAATGCTAAGAAGCTCATGAGATGCAAGCACTGAAGTAAAAGAAAAGCTCCACCATAAAGGTCTCAGTTGTCTGATGGCAGATGTTGTCTAGCACAAAAAGAAGCTCTAAAGGGCATCTCTGGCCCTGTCCTACATGCACAGGCTTCTAGTCCTAGACTAAAACCATGCAAAAACTGACTTACCTTCAGTTCTTTCAGTGCTTGAGCACGTCTGTAGAGTGCCTTAACGTTTTTAGGATCTAACCTCAGAGCTTCTGTGCAGTCCTGTACTGCCTCCTTGTACTGCTTCAGAAACAGGTAACAGAGAGCTCTGCAACACAAGAACCTGCTTAGAGACCTCTGGCTGAAAGCAGCACCTACTGCTGCAACACACAGCACAAATCTCAGCAAGCCCCAGCACAACACAGTGTTGTTGCAGTCCAGCTTTATCTTTCCACATGATGTCATCTCACTCCTTCAGCTCATTTGTTTCAGTTAAAAGAAGGAAAAAAAGAGACACACTTTTGAGGATTTTCAAAGCAACCTGCTCTAAAGCTGAGAAACTGCACTCCAAGTATGCAGGTCCCCAGCTACACCAGTCCAGAATATGCTCTGCTGGCTGCAATTGTCTTACATGTATTCAGGAGTCCTTAAGTACAAGTCTGCAGCCTGTGATCCCTGAAGCAGCAGACAACACTCAAAATACCACAGCCTTGACAGACAAGCATTACAAGAAAAAATCCCTTAGCAGTCCTAAGCTAAATGTCTCCAAGGGGTTTTGCAGCATTTGAACATTACACAGTTACAAGGAAGTCTGCATGTGGGGTTTATGTGTGTGAGTGGTTTTGTTTTATTCACTTGTAGGAGCAAACATAAGGCAGTGCTGTCTAAAATACCATGATAGGTCTCACACAGGGCCAAGGAGTGCTTGGGCAAATTTCTGAGTAGTACCTGTTGGTGTAGGTGGCACATTCCTGGTTGAGCTTTAAACTATCACTGTACTTCTCAACTGCTTTTTTATGGTTTCCTTTCTTTACAAGTTCATTTCCCTCTTCCTTCAGAGTTCGAGCTCTCTCTGTGCCAGCAGCAGCCTGATCTGAAAACAGTGTGAGAGAACAGAACACCATAAGCCTGACAAGATTAGTTCAGAAAGCAAACATCCTCATATCAGAGGCAAGACACAGAGATATCAAAGGATCCAGAGTCAACCAAAGAGACTGGCAGAACCAGGCCCAAGTTTCTCCAGGCCTCAGCCATGGCTGCAGACATGCTAAGCAGGCACAGCAGCTGTCTTGTTCACCATCCTTCTGAGCTACAGGGCTCTGTGCCCAGCCCAAGGGCATGCTCTCACCTGGTTCTCCCCTCAGTACAGTCACAGAAGTGTCTGCCCCAGGGCCTCCAGCAGAAGAACCGCTCCACCTTGTCTGGGCAGCAACTGGGACTGTGGGGATTGGCGGGAGCTTCTGGCGCCAGTGCACACCATCCTTCTCCTGCAGGGCTTTAGTCATCCTGGGAGAGACAGGCACCCTGACTGCTGGGCCATGCCATAGCCAGCACTTCTAATCTGGCTCAGGTAGTGAGAACACTCTCTCTCCATTAACCCATGCATCTAAACTAAGTGAATTCCACAGACAGCACATTAATGAAAGGACCTTCTTCATGTCAGCATGGCTAAAAATATCATGGCACAAGGACTCAAACCGTCGATGCTCAGCTGGCAAGAGACATACCTGTCACTCCTCAGTCTGGCAAGCAATGAAGTGAAGACCACACCAGGAGGAGAAAAGGAAGAACTACAGCAGCTTGTAAACCCAGTCAGCATAGGGAGGCTTAGAGGACAGGGCACTAGAACTTGTGTTAGTTCCTTTAAACCAACCACCCAGCAAAGCACAAACAGACGCAGGGAATTCATTCCCAACCAGCATCCTGCAATGAGTGAAGGGTGCTAGCAGACATAGGGAGCATGGCTAGGCCTTAGGTGAAGTATCAGGGGCCTGCCTTGGCTACCTGATTTAAGGTGTGACTAGGACAAGAGGAAACGGCCTCAAGTTGCATCAGAGGAGGTTTAGGTTGGGTATTAGAAGAAACTTTTTCATGAACGGGTTCTCAAAGACTGGAATAGGCTTCCCTGGGAGGTGGCTAAATCCCCATCGCCGGAGATGTGTTGCTGAGGGTCATAGGTTAGCACCAGCCTTGGCACCTTCTATGATCTGTGTGCTGAGGACCTAGCTTGCTCTTGCCACGGTTGCAAGAACAGCATCCGGCCGGCAGGAGCAGCTAACAGCCATGGCGCTCCCGGGCTCACCGGTTCTGAACAGCGTTACCTGTTGACGCCGTCGTGAGCTGCCTGGATGGTGCAATCCACCTGCAGCACCGTCTTGTAGTCCACATAAGCTAGCCGGTACCTCTCCAGAGCCTCGTAGGCCGCGGCCCGCCTCAGAAGGGGTTTGACCCCAAAAGGGACGAGCTCGAGAGCGCTGCGACAGAGAAGAGAGCGGCCGAGTCGGCGTGAGCCCGGCGGGGTGGGCAGTCTCGGACCGGACCGCGGACACGGCGCGGCCAAGTCAGGCCTGCAGTGTCCCGGAGATGACACTGGCCCTGCCTCGCCTCCCGCCCTAACCTAACGGTGAGGAAGACGAACGAGCCCCCCCACCCTCGCAGGCCCGGTTCCCGTCGCCACTCACGTGCTGCAGTCGGCGACGCAGAGGCTGCAAGCTCCGTCCTTGAGGTAGCAGGCGGCACGGTTGGCAAGCAGCACGCTCCGCTCCTCGGCGGTGGCCCCCCCTACGCCGGGACACAAGCGGGATTGGTGATCACCCGGGAATCGCTCGACCGCCCGCCCGGCCGCAACACGGGAAGGACCGTACCTGCGGCCTCTAGCAGCTCTAGCGCACGGGTATAGAGCTCGGCAGCTGGTCCGTACTGCCCGCGGCGGAACTCCTCGTTCCCGGCCCGCCGCAGGGCGGTCGGCGATGCCGCCATGCCGCCGCCGCTGCTGCCCGCCTCGGGCCGGGAGGCCACGCCCCGCTACCGGAGCCGCGGGGCGAGTCTCGCTCACATTGCGTCCCCTGCCGGCGGGGCGGACACCCTTCGCTGGCTTCCGGCGGCGGGCGGAAGTGGCAGTGCGGCGGGCTACGATGGCGAGGCAGTGAGTGAGTGCTAGCCTGCCTGACCGACTGTTGCTGTGCAGCGCCGCGCCATGGAGACGGTGCAGCTGCGGAACCCGCGCCGGTAAGCAAGGCGCTGTATACCTGCGGAGACTGAGCGTGCTCCTGTCCGGCTGGCACTGCATGCGCCTTCCTGGTGCCGGCGCGGGTCCTAGCATGCGTAGGAGCTGGGTAGCCAGCCCCATTGAGCCTCTGCACCTCTGCCTTCCCGCCACACTGCCGGAAAGCCTCGCGCCACGTTGGTGGGGAGCAGCTGAGGGGTGTCGGGGCTGATGGCATTGGTCGTTTTTGCACCGTGACGAACTGGCCAGCGCCGGCAAGTCCGTGCTGTGACAGCAGCGAGCTCATGTTGAGAAAATGGCTTAAAGTGAAATATGCGGGACTGCGAAGGCGCTGGCTTCGACGGCTGCGGAAGCTTGCAGTATGACTGCACCGGGGATGTGCTGCCGCGAGCCGGTCTGGTGACAAGGCTCTCGGTGACTTGTTCGTTCCGCTCTCTTCTTTGGGTGGGTTTCGGAGAGGTTCGCTGCCAGCTTGGGCCTTGCCTGGTCGGGACACAGGCCCCATCGAACGCAGTCCTATCGAGGGGCTGGACTGGGTCCCGTCCGAAGCCGGGAGTCGCTTATCTCTGCCCGCCGGGCTGCGGCGGAGCGGGTCTGGCAGGGAGCGGTTCGGAAATGAGCATGGTTTGAATGGAGTGCCTGTCTGTCGGGGGCTGCTATCGGCCCTCTGCAGCTGGGGCCCACCACAAAGAAAGCCGCAGGCCCTGGCCTTCGTGGCCGGGGTTTGTTTAGCGAAACAGCCATGTGTCTTCTGCTAAAAAATAAAATGTCTGGCCTTGTTTTGTAGTTGCTTGGGCCAGTGTTTAGCTGAAAGGTGATGGAGATTAGAGCGCAACAGCAGCTTGGCAAGGTTGGGTCTGTGGTGTTAGATCCTGTGGAACAGGCAGTGTGCCTGGCAGCAGTGGGAACAGGCAGGATGCTGCACAGTACGCTCCTGAACTGTGACAGAAATAAGGTGGTTTGATCCAAGCACAATAGTTATTGGTGATTGTGTTCTGATGCGTGAAAACCTTTTTTTTTTTTTCTCTTTTAGTAGAACTTGGGCCTTAATTTCAACAAGAAGGGTCTGTCTCTTGCACATCTGCACTTCTGGACTCTTTGGACACTTTTAGGGCTCCTTGGAAATGGCAGTTTGTGTGGTCACTGATACATAGATTGTTTTTGCTTTTCTTTCCTTTTCCCACACATTCCTGCCTGTCTTTTTTCACAAGGACAAGTAATGTTCCGTTGGTTGGCACTTATCTTTGCAGAGAAGCAAGTGACAACTTTCAGTATTTCACCACTTCCTGCGTCTGCTTCTTTATAATGTTTCCTCTGCTTCAGGAAGCCATTGTATGTACTCCATGCGTGAGCTCCCCCTCCTCTATGGCCTTTGTACATAAACCTAATAGCCAGGGATCTCTGAGTAGTTTCTAACTCAGTTTCTGAAGAAATTAGTCGTATTTACTGTCAAAATTAGCAGGATTATAGCTGGAATTGTGATCTTTGAGAGCAGCAGTAATTTGCAGTTGCAGGCAACCGCACACATTTCTCTTTAAACATTGCTCGTGGTGAGACCAGTAAGATCTGTTTTGTTTGGGTAGTTTTTGTGGGTTTATGTTGTTGTTTCAAATGTTTGTTTAGTTGTTGTGGAAATGAAAGTGCACTTGTGTGTGTGCTGTTGGATGCTGGTCGACAATTTCAGAACAAAGTTCTTGGCTAAGGTCCACAGTAAGGTCCAAGATGACCTTATTGTGGCCTTTCAGTATCTGGAGGGGGCCTACAAAAAAGCTGGGGAGGTACTTTTTAGGATATCAGGGAGTGATAGGACTAGGGGGAATGGAGCAAAGCTGGAGATGGGGAGATTCAGCCTGGATGTGTTGTTCAGCATGAGCGTGGTGAGAGCCTGGAATGGGTTGCTCAGGGAGGTGGTTGAGGCCCCGTCCCTGGAGGTGTTTAAGACCAAGCTGGATGAGGCTGTGGCCAGCCTGCTCTAGGGTAGGGTGTCCCTGCCCATGGCAGGGGAGTTGGAACTGGATGATCCTTGTGGTCCCTTCCAACCCTGACTGATTCTATGATTCTCATTCAGGAGGTTTGTTGGTGAACTGCTCTGACCTGTGGTAAAACAACAAATGCAGTTGATGCTTTGCGTATACGATCTCCCTGAGAGCTGCACTGGATCAAAGTGAAGGATCACAGTGCACACAGGATGTTTTTTCTCTCTAGCAAGTATTTCATCTGACTCTTCTTATCAATGCATTTAAAAGGGATGGACCAAGCAGTGCTAAGATCTTCAGAGCCAGATACCAATTTTTTTCATTTATTTTTCTTCCTGATAGACTTTTCTTAGTATATGTCCAGGCCCACACAGTCAAGATTTGAACTTTGGATGTTAAAAATGTGCAAGTGAGAATAGTATTGCCTCTTCTCCTAACAAATGTGTACTCTAAGGCACTGGGGAAGATGATGTTCCCCTTTTCATGGCCTTAGCACATGTCTTTACACGATGTATCCTTACATATCCATATGAGATACTGAACTTATCAGATACATTCTATAGCTGCAAGGCTCTACAGTGCTGTGTTGGTATTTGACCGCCAGGTCTAGATCCTGAGGTGTGTTTCCATCCAGAGGAATTGTAGATTTCTGTTGCCGCCTCATATTCTGTGCTTTGTTACTCCAAATCATCTTTTGCTATTGGATGCTAATAATATTCACTCTCCGGTCAGGTGAAATAAACTTAGAGGAGACCTCGTAGCTCTCTACAACTACCTGAAGGGAGGTTGAAGAGAGGTGAGTGTTGGTCTCTTCTCACAAGTCACAACTGATAGGACAAGAGGAATGGTGTCAAGTTACACCAGGGGAAATTTAGGCTAGACATTAGTAAAAACTTCTATACCAAAAAGATTACCAAAGACTGGAACAGGCTGCTCAGGGAAGTGGTTGAACTGCCATCCCAGGTGGTATATAAAAGCTGTCTAGATGGGGTGCTCAAGGACGTGGTGTAGTAGCGGCCTTAGTAGAGTTAGGTAATGGTTGGACTTGACGATCTTAGCGGTCTTTTTCAACTATGGTAATTCTGTGATCATCAGTTTTCTTCACATTAAGCCTTGTGTATGTTTAAATGCTGCTCTTTACTCTTTCAGCAAAGCCCAAACTGCTGTAGAATGAAATGTAATAATTGCTCTATTCTTACATATACAGGCAACTGAAGAAGTTAGATGAAGATAGTTTAACCAAGCAGCCTGAAGAAGTGTTTGATGTACTGGAGAAGCTTGGAGAAGGGTATGTGTTCCTACTAATGTGTGCTTCTCTGAGAACAAACTTATGTAATGGATACAGATTCCATGGTCTCTTGGTTTTTCACTTTTGTCATGATCCCGTTACTACAGAGATGTGTTCTGCCATTCTGGTTAACAACAGAATAAAGCATTCTCTTTCCAAGAGTGTGATACCTTAATCCAGACAGCAGCTTCTGGGTCAGCAGTAGGGAGTTAAAACAATGCTCAAAAGGCCAGTTTGGAGTTGACAGAGTTTTGTGGGAACTAGAGAGGTTTTGTAGCTCATCTCTGTTACCTCTTGCAGAAGATCCACATGGAAATGAACTTCTATTGCTTTGTGCTACTTGGTGAGGCAGAGCAGCATGGCCATGCTGGAAGAGTGATGTATCTGCCTTTGTAAGCAGCCCATGTGAAAAATGCGCTGTGAATCTGCCTGGCTGCTGTGAGCAAGGAAGCTGGGAATCAGACAGATAATATATGACAAGGACAATCAAACCTCTGACCAGAGCTGTACTTCATACTGGTCCTCACCTGGTACTGTGGACTGGAAAGACAGAATTGTATTTGGTTTGTGCAAAAGGCCTTTCCAAAGCTATGAGCTGTGTAATGATGGTTGGCTCCTTTCTGATTGTCTCAGTGTGCTGTGACTTATTTGTATTATTGTCAGAGTCACAGAATTTTAGGGATTGGAAGGGACCTCAAAAAATGATCCAGTCCAACTGCCTTACCAGAGCAGGGTCACCTAGAGCAGGTCACACGGGAAGGTGTCCATGCAGGTTTTGAATGTTTCCAGAGAAGGAGACTCCACAACCTCTCTGGGCAGTCCATTCCAGCGTTTTGTTAGAAACTAGAGTATGGTTATTTACATTAATGTAATGGTGACGGAGCACTGGAATGGACTGCCCAAAGAACTTTGGAGTCTCCTTTTCTGGTGCTATGCAGGCCTTGATGGATGTGGTTTTGGGCAGCCTGCTCTGGATGTCCTTACTTTAGCAAGGGAATTGGACTAGATGATCTCTAGATGTCCCTTCCAACCCTCATTGTTCTGTGAACGTGTGATTAAAATACAAAATATGTTTAGCAGGAGGATATTTTGTGTCTGATACCTGCACTTGTAAAAAGCAAACCCACATCTACCTTTGTAAAATGTTACTGTGCTCAGTGTTTATGTAATATTTTGTTTCATAGCTCCTATGGCAGTGTGTTCAAAGCCATTCATAAAGAAACGGGTCAAGTTGTTGCAATTAAACAAGTTCCTGTGGAATCTGACCTGCAAGAGATTATAAAGGAGATATCCATAATGCAGCAGTGTGACAGGTAAGCATGTCCTGCAAACCCCATTATTAGTACACAAAGAAAAGTATTGTCTGTGATCTGGCATTTAATCACATCAAAGCATGATGTGACCTTAAATGCTTTTAAAAAGGCTGGATTTGTAAGATCAAGTTGCCTTATATCACCAGAGTCACGGTAGCTGACCCTTTGGTTAGTGTTGATCCAGGCAAAGGTAAGACAGCAGAAATGGAGCTTGCCAAGACAGCATTGAGCTAATAACCTTGCACTTGGTGCAGCACAGAGCCGAGCATGTGAGCAGTGACCGTGTTCTCCCCCTATGCCATCACCTATAGAACTGTAGTAACTTGATTGGGTGCTGAACAGTAGCTCCCATCACCAAAGGGCTAATGAAATCTGAACAAGTTTTGGTATGGAAGTAAAAAACTGCTAGAGGAGGGAGGGTTGTTTGATTTTTAAGGGGCATGTGGCTGAGAGCCACTAATGCATGACTGCTCTTGCGTGTTCACAATCTACCTGCTGTCGTCTGCTGGGGTGGCAGAACTGTCCTTCCTGGCTGTTTTCTGCCTGTGCAGGTTCTGGTGCAGTATGAGCTATTTGCTGACCTGAACGTCCCCAGAGTAACTTGCTGGCACCCCTGTGGGCTAATGGTTGGCTCTCTGAGTTGTCTTTGCATGTTTCTTGTGGGAGAAGGTGTTGTACTAACCTAGCTGACAGAGAGCTTACGGACGAGGAAGACTTCCTGAAAGTGTGTCCTGGTCTGAAAGTTTAAAATACACCAAATTCTTCTGGTATTATGGATTTAGTCTTGAGAAATATTATTTTGATGGACTTCAGGTATGGAAAAACACTTAAAATAAGTGACATTAGGAATATAAAAATATGGCCCCAATCATTTACTCTGCTGCACTTCACTCTCTTTACATAAAGGTGACCGGTGGCAGACAGGATTTGCGCATGACAGATCTTACTATGCAACTTGGGAAGCATTGCTACGTGTCTCTTAAATTAAATATTAACATTGTAAAGCCTAAAATGAGACCTTGCACTTAGGAACAGCAGAGGGAGTGCACCGCTAGAGCAGCAGGTCTTCTGTGCAGGCACTGAGGGACGCTGGGTGGGTGACTGACTTCATTTTGCTGTGTTTATGCTTTTCATTAGCAAATACTCAGCAGAGAATAGACAAAGTGCACTTCTGTTTCTTAATTCCATTCCTATGAAGTTGGAAATAGGAAACCTTTCCTAGTAGTCTCCTTTAGCTTTTGCAGAGGACTGATGGTCAGTGTGACAAGTACAGCTTACTGGGTTGTTTGCTTTTTGTGAGACAGTCTGAGGTTGTACTGGATTCCTAAAATACATCCTGGACTAAGCTGTAGGTGCATGTGGTAGTGGGAGGACATTCCTCTTAATGAGTGTTACAGCTCTTTTCCAGCATACTTTGGACTTTATTTTACATTTCCATTGAGTTGCCACTGCTCTGCAGCAGGTTTCAGGGGCTGCCATGGTCTCTTTCTCTTTCTCTTGGCCTGCCTTCTTGACCCACGACGCAATGGCCTTGTTGTAATCCTGTTCAGGAAGCTGAACCAGACGAAGACCAGTGACTCTCTGTTTTTGTAGGATTTATTTTTATGTGGTTTAGCTCCCTGAACTGCCTTAGGGGTGGGTCAGGTGAGCACTGCTGTGGGAAGGAAGCTGGGCAGGACTGCAGTAGCCCTGTGCAAGTTCAGACTAATTTTGAAGTGCTTGTGGTTGAGGTTTCAGTGACACTTCAATTTCTAAAACTGACTGAGGGACTCTGCAGTGTATTGTGCTTACTCAGTTATGCTGATTACTGGTATTTGACCCTTCATTTTCTTCTCCTTGTTTTACATCTCGCAGTCCTCATGTGGTGAAATACTATGGCAGCTATTTTAAGAACACAGACCTGTGGATAGTCATGGAATACTGTGGCGCTGGCTCTGTGTCCGACATCATTCGGTTACGAAATAAAACTGTACGTCCTTTCTCCTTGGAGTGTGTGAGTGGGAAAAAGACAGGTGTCCAGCAGCTCAAGGAAGCCGAGTAATTAGGCATTAGGAAGAAATTCTTCCCTAGGAGAGTGGTGAAGCACTGGAACAGGTTACTGAGAGAAGCTGTGGAAGCTTCAACCCTGAAAATGTTTAAGGCCTTGAACACCCTGGTCAAGTAGGAGGTGTCCCCCCCATGGCAAGAGGCTGGATCTAGATGATCTTTGAGGTCCCTTCCAACCCAAACCATTCTAGGATTCTGTGAACTTGGGTATAATTCTCATCGTGTTCAATGTCTGACACTGGCCATAGCATGAGATTCAGGTCCTTTGTTCCTCTAAAGATAAGAAAGCTGATTGCATTGATTGAGTTTTGGTTATCTGGGCAATGTAATTGTTGGAAGAGACTTGGGGTTGGCTGTCCTGAAAGGGCAGACTGATTCTGAGTAACAGACTCAGCTCTGCCTACTTTGCTTACTGCAGGATAAGATTTACTAGTGGAGAAAGGGGGGTTGTGTTTGTGTGCACTGGTTGTAATTTAATTCTGCATAATGCTGTAAGTTGCTAATTCCTCACTAGTGTGGCAGCCTTAAGTGAAGGCAATTAAATGGCAATTGGAGAATCTCAGGAAAACAGGCTGAAACAGAGTCGTGTAACATCTCAGCAGCTGATAGTTTGGCAGTGATTCTTGTTTTCTTTAGCTCTCAGAAGAGGAAATTGCTACAATAGTCCAGTCCACACTGAAAGGACTAGAGTACCTGCATTTTATGAGGAAAATACACAGGGACATCAAGGCTGGCAATATATTGCTGAATACAGAGGGTCATGCCAAACTGGCTGATTTTGGAGTGGCAGGACAACTTACAGTAAGTAAACACATGATAGCCACATGCATTTTGGTTTGTTGTTTTAACCTGCACCCGAGTGTGATGTGATTGTGGAGAGTTGGAGAAATTGTTCTGAACTGGTTTTTAGCACTTTACATTCAATCATGAGATACTAGAACAAGCAACACTTCAGAGCAGGTCTTCCTCTGTGGAAGCTGCTATATCTACATGATGCTTTGCAGTACCATTTGCACTTTGCTTCAGGGTATTTGTGACTTCTGTAAGCACATTTAATTTCCTCTTTGCAGCCCTCCATATCCTAGTCTTGCTGAATCTAATAATGTGTGTGTTCATGGAAATGGAAGGTAATTTGGGTGATAATTTGTTAGTAAATGTTTGTAGCTAATGTAGTTGCCATTGTATGGATTTTTATCTTGCTTTTCTTCTCAGGACACCATGGCAAAGCGGAACACAGTCATAGGGACCCCATTTTGGATGGCTCCGGAAGTGATTCAAGAAATTGGGTATAATTGTGTGGCAGACATCTGGTCTCTGGGGATCACTGCTATAGAAATGGCTGAAGGCAAACCACCATATGCAGATATTCATCCAATGAGGGTAAGGACTATGGCCTTTGAAAATGTACTGGAACAATTTTGCTGCTACAGCTGGCTGAAAGACTTATCAGTGTGCCACCTTGTGTTTAGAGTAAATGACTTGTCTGGCAGTTCTTTGTACTGCTGATTAAATGTCTTAAAAGTCTTTGAGAAGGAGAATCTGTATTGGAAGGGAAATCGGGAACTTATTCTGTTAAGACATAGCTACAGCTCTTTGTGCTGGGTGCAAAGAAACATGTTTTCAGGTTTATTACCAAAGTGATTTTCTTATATAAGCAGAGCTTGTTAGGACTTGAAATTGGCAGATTCACACCTTTTGGGACATGTAATGGCTCAAACAGACATGTAGGCACCTAGGGAGAAAAGTCTGATTTCCTCATCTCTCTGAGCAAATTCGTAATGCTGGCACAAACTGCAGAAGCATCAAAGGTGAAATGCCCATTGTTCCTTGGTGTCAGTGTACATGTGGATTTGTGTTGTGGTGTTGGAAATCTTTTAAACTTTGCTTGGAGATCTGGAACATTCTTCTGTTTTCAGGCAATTTTCATGATTCCAACCAATCCACCTCCAACATTCCGGAGGCCAGAGCTCTGGTCAGACGACTTCACTGACTTCGTAAAACAGTGTCTCGTTAAGAGCCCGGAGCAGCGTGCTACTGCCACACAGCTTCTGCAGGTCTGCCTTGTCTTAGCCGAGCGTAGGCTCTCGAGAAGACTCGCTGGGGTTGGCAGTGCTCCTTGTCTGTTGAGAAGTTGGGTTTTGTACTTGCTGTTCCTGCTCACTCCAGATTTTACTTCTTGATGTCTTATTTTTAAAATCTTACATTTGACTTCAACTTTTTCAGTTCTTCTCTAGCATCAACTTCCTGACTTAGTCTTCTCTGGGTTGTTCTTTTGTTAATTTGCCTTTTTGAGTTGTTTTTACTTTCAAATTCTCACCAGCACTGCCAAGACACTGCTTCATAAAGCACTAAAAAGTGATAACTAAGTAAAAGTGGTTGCTGAGAATGGTCTAGGCATGATGCTGAGCTGTGTGAGTAATTCTTGACAGCTAAGCTGTTAAGGAAAAAATTAGTTTAATATAAGTTTAGTGTGGGAGAGGAATGAGCTGAAGTCTCACAGCAGTAGTGCCTTTGAACATGATCTTGTTTGGAGCGGGGGAGGTCTCCCTCCTGTGCCAAGCAGGCATTAGATTTTTATTTTAGTAATGTATTGAGTTAAACTTTGATTTTGTTTGGAAATAGACCACAGTATTAGTGGTTTGTGTCTTGATTGGGATGCAGTGCTTATTTGCTTCTAAAATGCTCCTCAGCATCCATTTGTTAAAAGTGCCAAAGGAGTCTCAATTCTGCGGGACTTGATTAACGAAGCCATGGATATCAAGTTGAAAAGGCAAGAGGCACAGCAGCGTGAACTAGATCAAGATGATGAAGAGAATTCAGTGAGTATTCAATAATAACAGTGTACGAAGTCCAAACCCTTGCTTCTTTCACAAAACAGCTGCTTTAGTGTTTGGTTTTGCAGTATTTTGTCCAATTGCTGGTGGATTTGATTTAGGTATTGAATTTTATATTTTAGAACTGCTTAAGCTGATACTTGGTCCCTGCTCAGTTTTTCTATTTGAAGGAAATAGCCAGCAAGTGTAGCTTAAGACCTGTGTTTGAATTGGGCTACAAAGTAGTGTATGCAGAAGACCCGATCTGTTCTCCCAGTTGGATTGTACTACGTTATTTATGTAGTAATGAGAATTCTTCACTGTATATTCAGGTTTTAGACTGTTCTCCTAATAGAAAATAGTAATACCATCTGTGATGCATTATGATCTATGTATGTTGTGTTGTTTTACTGTTGTTGTGCTTTAGAACCCCCCTTATAGAAACTTTCTACTGCACAAGAGCAACCAACAGAAAGCCAAGGTGAGGGCATGGCAAATGGTTCAGGGCATTGCTGTGAGTTTAAGTTTGGGCTCCTTGTTCCAGTGGTTACAGCATGTGAATATGAAGCGCATGTTGGGTTTGAGCCTCTGCTTGCTTCAACCTGAATAAATGAACAAGGAAAGGCTTTGGATGCCAGTTCTTTCCAGAGGTCAGACTGAACAGCATGGTCCCACAGTATCTGTGCTGAAGACATTGTTCATCTGGTTTTCCAGTTCAGGGCTGCTTATTTATTCATTGTGGAAGTCACTTTAATGGGCATGTTGCCTTAATGTTGGCTCTGCGTGTTGTCCCTACTCTCTCTTCTTCACTTCTGACCAATCTGAAGTCACACTGCTGGGAGCTGGAGTCTGTGTAGTGGGGTTGAATCATCTCTGTCAGTGTGTGTGTTTTCCCAGACTCTGTGTACTGGCAGAAAAGAGTTCCCAGGCACTTCCCAAGTGCTGTGGAAGCTTCTGCTGCGGTCCTTTGTTAAATGATGTGTAGCTAACAAATTTATTACTTCCTCTGACCCACTCATCTCCACATAAAGTTACTTCTCCTCCATTAATCTCTTGTGTAGTTTTCTCCTCCTCTTGCTATTAGTTTTGAGGTTAAGAAGTAAATTATAGAAACATCCTTGACAGAACAGTTTAAATGCTTGAAACACCAGGAGATGAAGTGGTCTGGTTTCTCTCAGTGACATTGAGATGCAATATCACAGCTTGGTGTGTGAGGCCTGTGTTTTTTATTCTAATACCAATAAAGATCAGTAAGCCCAAGTCACACAGGACAGTGAACTTCATCCTTATAACAAAACATCAGCTTCTCATCCACGGTGCGATGCCTAGAAACTCTGCAGTAAACCTAGGATGTGACTTCTATTCTAGTAGTTAAGTACCTGTTCCACATTTCCAAGAAATTAAGTAGACTGTGGAAATTGTGTCCTTGTTCTTATTTTACCCTGGTCAGAATATATACTTAGTGAAGTGCACTCCACCTAAGGAAACTCCTACCTCTGGCTAATTTAACTGTCTGCCGTAAGTTGTCCTACCAGAATTTGTTTCAGGAGCTTGTATTTTCCTACGGATTCAGTCTCTTGAGCCTTGACAGCAATAATGTGACTTCTGTAATATTAGTACCTATTAACAAATAGAAAGACAAATCAATTTCATCTAAAAAAAAAATTACTAGATCTTGGTAATTTACTTAACTGAATTTTCAGTCTTTTTAAATGAGTTAATTTTGCTTCAGCAGTTCTGAAGTTTGCATCAAGTGAAATGGTCTAAATGCTAGAGAGATAACTCCTTAAAACCAGGGTGATTGTTTTTCTTCAGTGTGCCTCAAGTGCTCCAGACATACACCTGTTGCTGTCTAATACCTGATGACTCCTCAGTGAGCTATGCCACTTGAGATAAGGGGTTTAGGTCTACTGTTTAAAGGAGCAGCATGAATAGAAACACTGAATGAATACTGTAATCTACTCTTACAGACAGGTCACCAGATGAGAAATGAGCTGCAGCTTGCACTCAGGAGTTTCTGCTGATTATTTGTGTGTTCTCTGATTTTTTTCATGCTGGCAGAAAAGTATGAAGACTTTTCCATACCTGTTTGGAGATGACAGGGAGAGAACCAAGTGCATAAACCAAAATGTTACTTCTATGTGTATTTGTATAACTAATCTTTGAGTTAGTAAGACTTG
Organism: Tricholaema leucomelas; assembly: GCA_013400475.1. NCBI lineage: Eukaryota > Metazoa > Chordata > Aves > Piciformes > Lybiidae > Tricholaema lacrymosa > Tricholaema leucomelas. The sequence continues at coordinate 72,376 of WAAF01018560.1, forward strand.
CCAGTGTCCTTTGCTACAGACATTCTTCATGGGACTCCACCATCAGTAAAAACACCTTTGTGGCATCCTTGTACAGGAAGAAGATGAAACTGATTCGGGGACCATGGTGAGGGCGAGTGGAGATGAAACTGGTACCATAAGAGCTGTCAACACACTGAGTGATGGAGCCAACACGATGATAGAACATGATGATGCCTTAGAATCCCAGCTGGGTACGATGGTCATAAACACAGAAGAGGAGGAGGGCACTATGAAAAGTAAGGAAACATCTTTATCTTCTAGAATCTTACTTAGAACATAATTTGGGCTATGATGTGTGTTCTTAGCCTATTTTGATAGTTTGGGTGTCTTATCGTGATGTCTTTTGGTTGTAGAGAGCTAAAACTCTTAGGTCCATGCACTTCTGGCAGTAGAGAAAAGAGAGACTTTCCAAGTACAAGTTTCAAGCCATTCTTTTTAATCTTGCACTTGGTATAGCTGGTGAGTTGTGCACAATTTCCACACGTTTCTGTGCTGAGCAAACAAGATCTGATTTTAGCTACTATAAAGGGTGATAAAAACGTTTGGTGTCACCTGAGAAAGTGATCTGGATGTAGCCTGGCATCTGAAAACAGCAAGTCTGTTTCAGAAACGATGCATCAAATTAAGGGCTACATGTATAAAATGACAAATACTTTGCAGGTCTCAAGCACAGCAAGGCACATGGTGGGAGAAGCAGGCATCTCTGTAAGTTTGTGTGCTTCTGTAGTGCTGCTTTAATCACTAAGAACTAAATAAATTGTTACTGTTCTGAGACACTCAAAGTGAAATCTGCTCTGCTTTAAACAGAGAAGCTAGCTTTAAACTACAATCCTTGTGATAGGATGCAAGGTCTAGAATGAAGTGACATTGATCCTTCATAGTCTGTGGAAGACCTCACAGCTTGAGCTGGAGAAGGGTTGAAACTGTTTCTCTGATTAAAGAAATGGCAGGGAGATCCTCCCCGGGAAGGTACAACAAAAACAGAATCTTTTCTCAGTTCTGGAATCTCATGGAAACCTGTTCCTACCGACTGGAGTGGTGGGAACACTGCCTCAACAGTGTTGAGGCAGAGGTAGTCATGGATGACTGAACTGGCCAGCACGGGTGCTTCTGCAAGGACAGAGGAAAGTGCTGAGTCGGGGCTCAACAGTACTTAAATATGATCATCATAGGCAAAGCTTGTTGTGGCTCTTGCACTGCTTCCAAAGACTTCCTGATTTTGGACCTTCAGCTTTTGTGGGAGAGGAAAATATTCTCAACAGGTGTTAGGAAAAATCCTTTTCTCAGGTGTTTCTGTGTTGAAAGCACCTTTTGTGAGGGGGCTTGTAAAGCTCACGGAAAGATGCTGGGTTTGTGAGTGGAATTTCAGCATAAGCAGTTTAAAGAGTTTTCCAAACTTTGGCAAACGGTGATTGAGTGTGTCAAAAACCAGAGGTGTCAGCCCATGAAGCAGCTTTTGGCAACAAAGACAATGGAGTAGTGCCCTGAGGTTTCATGGAACAAGATAGCTTTAGCAAGGAGACTGATGCTGAGAATAGCTAATAAATCTTCCCAAGAGCAGGACTTAACAGCCTTAACTAAGCCTTTTGAAAGCTGTGGGTTTCTCTATGAACAGACAACAGTTCATTTCTTACCCTCAGTGTGTGTGGTTCACAGTGATAGAGGTTTAGCTGTCTGTGGTGCTCCTGCACTGGCTGCCAAACCTGTGCAAGTTTATCTTCCTGTCTTCTTTATTGTCCTGTCTTCAACATGAGCTTATCTTCTCACCATGCTTTCAAGGCTGCAGCACTGGTAACTCAAGACCATCCAGTGCTCTCTGTAAAGCAGTTTACAGAGGTTTGAGGAGATGCTTTCAGTAACATCTCCTTTTCAGGGACATACTCTAGCTTTGAGCAGAATCAGTTGTGAGGATGTAGCTGTGTCTTTAGTACAGTGCAGTGTCTAAGCTCAAGAGGGAGCTCCAGAACAAGCTCTGAGAGCTTCTGATTTCTGGGACTAGAAAGTCGAGGGTTTGTTTTAACCTCCCCTCTTAGACCTCAGACTTCTTAAAACCCTCTGCTCTTCAGCTGCTGCTCTGTTAACAGTATTGAAAACTAAGTGCATGGCAGTGCTTGAGCAGTGTTGCATTCCGGAGGAAGCATCTTGAGAGCCTGGGTGTCACTTTGATATCAGTGGGCTTCACATAGCAGTATCTAGTGAGACCCAGCCGCTATCAGGGCTCTGCTGCCGATTGTGTTGCATTTTAATACCTTCTGCCTTGATTCCAAGAAATCTGATATTAATGAAATGATTGTGCCAGACTGGAATTTAGCTTCTCCTTTACACCTTATTCTCCTCCTTACCCAGCAGCCTCATTCTGAAGTCCTGTCTGCTGCAGAGCAGGTCTGTGCTTGTTCCCTGGACACTGCACAGCAGTGTTTCAGAGCAGCATGGTCTTCATGAGAATTGCCTATAGCTCCATTTTTCAGCTCACCATTTCCATATTCATGTTCTCATAATGTTCAGTTCAATTTATTTAACTGCAAAGCTCATCAACCTGCTGCAGAACTCTCTGGAGCAAAGTCTTTTTGTGATCTTAAGTATAAATGTGGTAATGCTGTTTAAAAACCACAGAGAAGCATCGTTGATTCATGCTTTTAAAGATGTCTATATTTCATTTGGCAGCTTGTGTTATGGCTCACAATAAACTGTGGTTGAAGTCAATAAAAAAGTTCTTGCCTGACATTTCTAGTAGGATTTAGCTTCAGTAGATGCCTCGGGCTCTAACTGCAGGCTTCAGCGCTTGTGTTTCAGCCCTTCCTTCTAAAGAAAACAAACCACTCTAACCTCACCAGTTTTGGGGCTGGCTTTATTTCTTTTTAATGTAAAAAGTGCTTAAAAGACATTGAAATACAAGTGATTTAGACAGGGCTATCTTAAAAGTCTCTTAACACCTTCCAGTAGGCTTGAAAGAAATTGTTACGTACATTAATTCATGGCTCTTCAGGAGAAAAAGGGTTCCTAAATTCCAGCATTTTGCATTGTAGGGAAAGTTTTGGGTTGTAGTCAAATGACCTGTAATTCCATTTGCTTAAATTCTTTTGTTTGTTTGACTTTCTGTTTTTCTTCTGGGCACTCAATATAAGTACTGGAGCAACATTAAAAATGTCACTGTGACATTCTGTTACATGTTTTGAAAGCACTCATGTCTGAAACCGCAGCACTGAGCCGTGCAGCAGCTCCTTGTGCTGGGAAATCGATGCTAGCAGATTGCTTATGGATGGCAGGGAAACTATTCCAGGAAAACACAGGAAGTAGCTGAAGGACTGTAGATGAGCAGTGGTTTGTAATAACAGGCATTTCATAGAATGGTTTGGGTTGGAAGGGACCTTAAAGATCATCCAGTTCCAACTGCCTGACACATGCAGGGACACCTCCCACTAGTTCAGGTTGCTCAAGGCCACATCCAACCTGTCCTTGAACACCTTCAGCAAGGGAGCAGCCATGACCTCCCTGGGCAACCTGCTGCAGTATCTCACCACCCTCACTGGAAAGACTCTCTTTCTAATATCCAGTCTAAATCTCCTGTTTTCAAAGCTTCAATCACTTCCCTCTCGTCCTACCACAGCAGGCCAAACCCAAGCTGTGTTTCATAAAACTTCTGTTTTCATGCAGAAGTGCAACAGCCAAAGGAGGAAGCATGTAAAGTGGCAGTGGTAGTGAATAATCTTGAGAGTGCCAGAGGATTTCTCCCTTCTTAGTGCAGGAAGGTTGGACTAGATGACCTCTAGAGGTCTCTTCCAACCCAGTGCATTCCACGATTCTGCGATTCTCAGCCCCACCAGTACAAGTGACTGAAATGTTGGTGGGCTGCAGCAGAAGGCTGTGGGGACACCAAAGCGGTGTCCACGTTACTGGACACGCCCCACGTTCAGCCTGGGGTGGACAGGAGAGTCTCTCGCTGCAGTCTCCCACCCCATCAGGCTGTCAGATACCCGCTCTCCCCAGTGAAAGGATGAGAGAAGGATCTGAACCACAGCAAGGGTGAACCCTTGGCTGAACATAATGAAGAAAGTTGTCACAACAGGGATGGTTGTGCAGTAAAGCAGGGCTGGAGAGACTGTGCAAGACTGCAACATTGTGCTTGGTCCCAGCCATCACACAGGCAACCAGACCAGTGACCTCCAGAGATGCCTGCCAAGCCCAGCTCCTCTGACTTATGCTCTTCATACTCTGTCAGACACCTCCAACCCTGCAGTCACTTCAAGCCTTTCCATTGCATGCCATATTTCATCACTAGCTTTGTTGCTTTGCAACACACGGGTATGTAACATTGCATCTTTGTTTAGTATTGGCCGGGGTTTTGTTTAAACTAGTGGAAGTATACATTGCTTGCAGGCACACAAGAAATGGAAGATAATGTCAAATGAGAACCAGCCAGAAGACATCAGAAATGTTCACTGCTGCTCTGATCTCAGTTGGGGTGCACATGCAGCAAGGCTGACAGAAACTGGAAACTGAAAGACACCAAATTAATTATCATCCCAGCACAACTGGATTTATTTTCACCAGTCTTGGCACATAACAGTAGTGGTATCTTTCCAAAGATGATCTGCTATTAATTCACTGCTACATCTTAAAGAGTTTGGTAACAGGCAGCCAAAGACAGAAATCGATCACTGCTATTTGCAGAAGCATCTCCTGCTGAAAGATGATGCAGCACTAAATGAGTCTGTGCCAAAAAGCATTTAACTTCCTCACTTTATAGGGTTAGATTGAAATGTGATCTCACTTTCTGTAAAATGTTCATAACTGTGGCAAAAAAGAGCCTTTTGAAGGTCACCCTGCAAAGATAAGAAAGGCTTCACCATGCATTTATCCTGGAACCTGGAGAGCTGCTTCTAAGGATGAGCCACAAGAGCTCCCTGGCACAGTTAATGGGTCCCCATTTTGATACACAGTCATCTTTGAGAAGCTGTTTTAATTACACAAATGGAACACCACAGCTCTGCTGGAGCTGGTCCAGCTGACTGCAGAAATGCAGGTCTGGGTTGTCTGTACAGAGCCACTAGCACTGTGAAGACCAGAACTGCTCATTGTTCAGCCTGTTGTGTGGTGAAGAGCAAAGTCCTCCATGAAACACTTGCAAGCACTGCCTGGCGTAAAGCCGTGGTTAGAAAAGTGGAATAACATCAGTATTATGTGCGAGAACAGAGAAAGATTGGAATTGGTGATTCCAAAGGTAGAGAATGCTGCAAATTGTGACCAGCATACGTCCTTCTAGATTCCGGTGTTACAGGAGCACCATGGTAAGCTCACCGCTGATTTCAGTACCAGCATTACTCTTTCAGAACAAGAAAGCAAAGTCCAACTGCATGTGGTTCCATGCAAGCTGTGGCAGTTGCTACCCAAAGCACAAACAGCCCAGGCAAGCCTAAAGACAGCTGACAGATACAGGGAGGGCACTGCAAGCAGCCAGCAAGGCCACACCAGCAACAGGCAGTGGCCTCAGCATCCTGGTTCCTCTCCTCTGCCTGGCTAGGGCCCCGGCAAGTGTTATGGAAAAACCTAAACAACTGTGTGGTTCCTCCTTATAAATGTGACCTGTCTGAGGGAATGGAAGAGGTCAGCATGTCTGACTGCAGCATACAGACCTCCTTACTTCAAGCGAAACATGACAGAGAAGGTGAGGAGAATCTTCAGGCCATTTTCATTTCCATGTGATGCTGCAGAGAAAGGAGAACAATAAAGAAGCAGCACAGCCATTTAAACCAGAAAGTGTTTTACTTTCCTCTTCGGCAGTGAAGAATATCCATGAAACCAGATCCTCCAGCATCATCCAGTCCCAGGAATCAAAACACTCGTATTGTTGATTTTGTCATATTAGTTCTCACAACTGAAAGACTTGAGAAGCCTGTCAGCTTTAAGGAAGCCTTCAGAAGGAAGGTGGGAGTTACAAGAGTTCTTCTATCTGAGCAGGCTTGCCAGGTAATGAAACTGGAATTTCACCTTTTCTCAAAATTTATTCTTCCCTACTCTAATTTGAGAGTAGAAGAATTCTTGTTTAATTATTCATTCCTCTGGAAAGAGATTGCTGTTATCAACCTAGGGTGAATATTCTAGAGTCACAAAGGTTGTCATGAAACAGAATAAACCTCAGGAACATGCTCTCTGCCTAGGTCAGTTTTTACAGTTAAAATGTCTGCTCTTAAAGCCATGGTGAGAATCTTCCTTCCTTATATCACAAAAAATTGGAGCTAAAGGCATGGCTGGAAACAGTCATGGGATAATGCTACAAATTCATCTACAGAAGGTGACGTAGATCAACAAGGAAGTGATCAGTTGCTAATTAGCAATATCAAACTAAACCGTTATAGGTGGTACAGGTGCCTGTCAGGAGTGCAGGAGGCTGCAGTCTGTAGAAAGACAATTAGCCCCGGCTCTGGAGAACGCTTGTGTGTAGCTGACTGAAGTGTCAGAAGCAACAAGGCCAAGAATTTCTCAGTTGACTCATGCTAGGGAAGTATCACAGAGCCCAGAAAGGCACAGCTTGGTGAGTAGGAGTTCCAGCCGGCCCTGCAGGGGTGCAGCAAAGAGCACTGATCTTAGCCTTGAAGGAAGCAGAACTATTGCTGCCTTTGGTCACATGGGGCACCATCAAGGATCTCCTGGTACAAGCAGCAGTCTTCTGCTCTCAGATACAAGATTAAATAGTCCCTTTCACGGCAGGATCAAGGTCTGTCAAGAGAGATGTTGAGGTGCTGGAACATGCCCAGAGAAGGGCGACAAAGCTGGTGAGGAGCCTGGAACACAAACCCTATAAGGAGAGGCTAAAGGAGCTGGGGGTGTGCAGCCTGGAGGAGTCTCAGGGATGACCTCATTGCTGTCTGCAACTACCTGAAGGGAGGTCGTAGCCAGGTGGGGTTGGGCTCTGCTGCCAGGCAACCAGCAATAGAACAAGGGGACACAGCCTCAAGTTGTGCCGAGGGAGGTCTAGGCTGGATGTTAGGAGGAAGTTCTTGACAGAGAGAGTGATTGGCATTGGAATGGGCTGCCCAGGGAGGTGGTGGAGTCACCGTCCCTGGAGGTGTTCAAGAAAAGACTGGATGAGGCACTTAGTGCCATGGTCTAGTTGATTGGCTAGGGCTGCATGATCTTGGAGGTCTCTTCCAACCTGGTTGATTCTATGAGGCAAGTGGCTTGGTTTGTCCTTGCAGCTGGCAGACTTGCAAAGGAGTGACAAACTGTCTCATCTCTAGGCTGAAGTTTATGGACAGCAAATGCCTATGTGCTCACTCTTGAGCATGCCACAGCTTCTCAGCATTCAAACCGTCCTCCTCCAAAGTATTCACCATTTTTAATTGTATTTTTTAAGGAGGTCTCATATCCAACCTCATTTTTCATTTTAGTGGTCTGAATAAGCATAGATCTTCCACTGACTTCCCATGTAACAGGCTTACCCCCAGTAGTCTCAGGAAGCTTCTGTCTGCTTTAGACTAAATTATAGAACTTTAAGGCTTAAAATGCACACATATTTAGGATGCACAAAACAGTGCCTGATGGTTATGTGCAGGCAACACTTCATAAATATTACATTTCTAATGGAATTGCAGTTTTATTTGCTTCATGCTGTTTCTTGAAGGTCACAGATGAACTTTAGTAGCTGGACAGCAAAATTTGTACAGTATCATCAGAACTTAGTCGTTTCAAGCAGCAAAGCAGAGAGATGCCAATTTATTCAACCAGAGCAAAAAGTGTTCCATCATTAATGAATTCACTCCATGAGAACATAGGATGAGATTTCCTCATGTTGAAAGTAGACCACATGCCATAGTACTTCATGTCTCTTGAAGCTTATGAGGACAAGTCTTCCCATAATTACAGCCTATCACAAACTGTATCAAAGCAGAACATCACCTAACAGGTCCTGCTGTTAAGGTGATCCTTAATGACCATAAAAATCAGCATTTAATTAATATAAGACGTCTAAGGAAGAGAGTGCCAACAGTTGCCAAGTGCCAACAGTTGCCCAGTGCCATGGTGTAGACAATTGAGGACTTTTCCTGAAAGAGGAGAGAGTCCTCACAGTGATGAAAGCTGTTTAAGACTAGGTTACCTCCTTTTGTCTCTCTTCTGTATTTATAATATTTTCTCAGTTTTTATGTATAGTAGGTTTGTTCTGCCATCACCAATTTTCAGCAGACACCTCACACCTTCTGCCTCATTGGCTTGCATTGCTGATTTAGTCCAGCAGCCAAAGTACGAGACAAAGGCAGCAAGATGTGAAGGTGCATCAATAAGAGGTGAACATTTCCTATCCTACATCATCTGGCTCAGGCTCTGATGAACCTTAATGAGGAGCAGTCATATCGACAGGGATGTAATGTTCAGATCCAGCACACTGTGAGCTGGAGCTCAGGCTCCCTCCCCAAATGATGTACAACCAAGGAAGCATTCGCTACCACCCTTTCTATTCATAACAAAATTCATTTGCTTATCTAGAGAGAACAAAAAACAACATAGCAATGAACACCTTTTTCCCCCTGAAGCTTGAAAATATGCTGGTAAAAACGTAATCTGATTATAAATTTCTGCAATTAAGGAATTCAAAGTGTATAGATTTTTCCTTATTCCTGCTCAGGAAGAAATCTTCCTCCAGGGTTTGTTTTTATCCAGTCAGATGTGAGTTTGTTCTTAGAGGAGACAGGTTTGCAAATATATGCATGTGTAGAGGATGGAGATGTACTTACTCTTTGATTTACTATGACTCTGTCTCTTGATTGAGTCTTCTGAGACATGCTGCCTCCTCTATGATGTTCAGGGCTTGGGCAGTCACACTTCCCACCTTCCTCAAGACAGCACTTCTGTCAGCTGCCCCCCATGCCCCTGCTTTCTGTCCCTTACCATCACAAATGCAGGACCTTAATGATAAAGTGTTAGAAACAGCAAAACCAGCTGTGGTAAATACATCTTTCCCTGGTGTCAGTGTTTCTGCATATATCAACACATTATTAACTTTGTCTTGGTTAGAGCTTTGTCAGGTCCTCAGAACAACCAAAGGTGGACAAGCATCCAACTTAGAGCCCAGATTTAACTCCTCATGCATCAGTCTGTGCATAGGCACCGTTCCAACTCCGAGCACACTGTAGAGAGGTCCAGTGTTCAAACAAAGCCCACAGCAAAAAAAACACAATGACTGTACAATTTCTCCCATGGCTCAAAAATCCTGTCTTCCCAGGCTGCATGGCTTGATACCCTTCAACCGTGCTGGCCACTCTATGTCAAGTTTGCCAGCAAAGCTGCTAGGAAGAAAAAAGTCAGAAGTAATGCAGCTGCAAGAGTTATCTGTGAAGATTTGTGTGTGGCTGTACAATGCTGCTAAAGTTCAGGAAGAATTTCATCACTGTAGGCATTTCTACAAACAGTGTGGTCTTTAAATGTTTAAAAAGTGTTTTGTGGTTCAGTTATGCCTAAGTGGATCAATTTTATTTTAAACGTAGAACTGTGCCACTATATCTTTGAGAGACTCATGACAAATCCTGACAAGCTGTGGATCTGTTCTCTACAGTACCTGCATTGGCTATTTGGATAGCATGCATCTGATATTACACCGGTTACAGTGGCCTCATTTCCTACCAGTAATACTTTATTCAATTATAAACCTTCTGCTATCCACATTCATTCTGGTGGTCACATTACAGCTTTTATGGTCATTGCATTAGATGACAAATCACAGGTTAACTAGCAGGGAAGAAAAGTTTCCTAAGTCTTGGCAGTAACACCTCTCTGGTTTAGGTTTAAGCGTCTTGTCTGTCTCACAAAGCCACCAGGACTAATGAGCTTTTTTCTAACAGGAGATTGCCAGGTTTGCATCTTAGCTCACTTCAAGTGGTGGTGAAACCCAATCTCCCCTCAAAAGGGGAAAAAGCTTTTGAAAAAAGGACACAACCGTTTGTGTCTAATGTAGCAATGTAGGCATGGGGAAAATGCAGTGAAACCCAAACCACCCCTAACTGCATTATAAGAATAAAGCTTAGAGTTTCTTATTTGAAACATTCACAGACTATTAATACAGTGTGCAAGTAAAAATTCTTGCCTAGGCAAAGACAACAGGACGACTAGTTTCTGGTCTTCCTTTGCATCAGACACTCTCCTGAAATGTGTACTGCGTTGACAAGAACCACACATCTAAGTTCTTTTACCATCTCCAGATCCCTTGTTCATCTCAACCCAAAATCCAAACAGCCCACTTCAGGCCACGACTGGCAGCCCTACATTGTACAGTGCCCTTTGTCTGGTGCTTGAACAAACCACAGACACTGCAACATAGAAAATAGTACAGGTTGCAATACTAGACAAACTAGATCCTGTTTCACTTGGATCTGACTGTATTGCAGTGTCCAAGGAAGGCAATATGTTTGCCTGCTTTATTATAAAATTATGCTCCACTCTTTAAATTGAAGAGACAAACTCATGCCAAGTTCCTACCACCTCAAAGCCTAAAGGAAATAAAGCATAAAAAGGAAAAGAAAGAGTAAAAATGCTTCACTGCTCACTAGCACTGTGTATTCTCACAGAGCATTTTAAAAAGTATTTCAGACATATTAACAGTCCAAAAGATGTTCTGGCTCCCAAGCACTATGGAAATGTGGCAAAGCATCTCGAGAAGAATGACTTGAGGGTGCCAGCTGATGATAACGCTGGCAGCATTACGTCCAGTTCTGGTGTCACCAGCACAAGAGGGATGTGGAACTGCTGGAGCATGTTCAGAGGAGGCCAGGATGATGATCGGAGTGCTGGAGAACCTCCTCTATAGGGACAGGCTGAGAAAGTTGGGGCTGTTCAGCCTGTGTAAGAGAAGGCTTCAGAGCAGCCTTCCAGTACCTGAAGAGGGGCCTACAAGAAAGCTGGGGAGGGGCTTTTCACAAGGACAAGAGGGACGGACGAAAGCTTGAGGAGGGGACATTAAGACTGGAGATTAGGAAGAAACTCTTTGTGGTGAGGGTGGCAAGATACTGGAACAGGTTTCCCAGGGAAGTCTTGGGATGCCCCTTCCTGGAGGTGTTCAAGGCTGGATGAGACCGTGGGCAGCCTGGGCTAGAGGGAGGTGTCCTTGACCATATCAGGGCATCTGAGCTAGATGATCTTTAAGGTCCCTTCCAACACAGACCATTCTGTGAATCTGTGCAATGCCTTCTGACAATTCAGTGATGCTACAACAGGCTGTTGTTCAGTAGATGCAGTTAGTAATTTCCAAATACTGTGCTTTGCCCCAAACTGCAAGATGCAGGGAAATGAGCATGGTTATTTTAAGGGACACTCCGAATTCAGCTCTGGTATGAACAAACAACCTTTAAAAAACCAACCAACCAACCACCCAACAAAAAAATACCCCAAAAAGCCCGACAAGGAAATGACTGAACAGTGTTGCTGGAGAGATGTGCTGCAAACAGTTATTCTCAAGACACAGAGTAGAAGCCTGATTTAAACTTTATTTTTTCTCTCAGGAAGCCTGAGCTCCTGAGCCCTGGACTGGCTGTCACTAAGCTGTGTGTAGATCAGCCCAGGCTGTTACGAATTCCTCTGTTTCTACAAGATGTGCTGGTTCAAGCGCTGCCATGATTTGCCGTAACAGCTCACCTCCTGCTTCAAGCAGGCTGGGCTTCAGCAGAGCGTGATGGTGGTGTTTGCCTCCTTTGAGATAAATGTTTTACCGCTTCGCAGTAATTGGATTGCTCTTGTGGCGCAGTCATTGTTCCCAGCAGCGCATCTCCGCTCCACGGATTCGTTCCCTGCCTGACCTTCACAGGCCATCTGAAGGTGTCTTTCTTGATCTAATTCTGCACAATGAGGTTTTTGGGTTTGGTTTGGATTTTGGGCTTTTTATGGGGGTTTTTTTGGTTGGTTTTTTTTTTTTTAGGGGAACTACTGCTAGGAATAGAATAATTTGTCTTTGCTCCAGTTGTCATGATGCAAAAATGCAAGCACTTCAGTTCATGCTTGAGCTTTTAGCTGACCCTGGAGAGGCAATGCAATGCAGGGCTTTGCAAAATACATGGTGACATTTCAGGCCACGTGGAGCCACATGTCTCTTGCTATCATAACCCAACCACTCTGCCAAACAGTTCTCATACTTTGCGGAAATTTGTTCTGTATTTAACACATCTGTAGACAAATAACTTCCTAAAGTACCTCTTAGCTGACCAAGGAATTCATATACTTGTCTGAGGATGAGACAGTGTCTGCCAAGGAAGTTCTGGATCACTGGATGGAAATTTTAGGCTCAAGAATAATATTCAGTGATTAAATCTTAATGAGTTTGCAGGGTTGCTAATATTTATTCAAGAGGAAAGCACTGCTGCACTTCCTTAGTGAGGACTGACTAGTGGTAGCCTGCTTTCTGTGCATACTCGTGCAGGAGAGTCTCTGCATTACGTAGACCCCATGAAGCCATCAAAGGAAGGCTCCATCCCCTCTGTGCTCATCTGAAACCCTAAACGTTTGGTGGATTGCCTGCTTGACAGATGATATTTATTACAAATGTATGGCATTTGGCAGGAAACTGACTTCTGTAGTCCGGGATGAGGCTATTCTGAGGCTGTTTTCTGTTAACTCTAGTTCTTACCCTGCTCTCAAAAAATGATGGTTTCTGTGTTGCTTAACCATATTTCAAGTATGAGTAACCTTCTGCAGAGAATTGTGTTTTATCCCAACAAAGCTCTTTTACGAGGTGTTGTTGCAGTGCTTACTTCTGCTACTCTTCCTGGTTCTTATGAAGCACTTTGCGATCAGAGGCAGCACAACCACATTAAGCTGTAAGTTGTCTTTAGCTGTGTTTGCAGCTGTCATGGTCCTATGGTGCAAACCTGCCTCTTCTTTAGCTTGAGACTCATCACGAGGTATTAGCTGCACTATAATTCCCAGGACAGGCCAGTTTTAAGTGTGGGTGGTCTGAGCAGCACCTGATTCTGTGCTGGTCACAGTAGTAACGAGATCTTTCTTTGAAAATACTGGAAGTCTTTTGGTCTTGATTTGCTGTGAAGCTGAATTTTGTGGTTTGTTTTATTTCCTGTATCAGTTTATTTGCAGTGCTAGGAATAAATGTTTTCATCCTCTCATGCTTTGTCACTTCCCCATTATGCTGTTGTCATCCTACAGCTAAAGCTGCCTCTGTTGGTGTTACCCACCTCCTCTCCCCAGGCAGCACTGGGGGTCTGCTTTGGTCTGGCAGCTTGGGACCCTGTGTTTCTTCCTGCAGTGTTGGAAACCTGTGTGCCAAATGGATTGCTAGAATCATAGAATGGTTTAGGTTGGAAGGGACCTCAAGGATCATCCAGCTCCAACCCCCTGCTCCCACTAGAGCAGGCTGCTGAAGGCCTCATCCAGCCTGTCTTTAAACACCTCCAGGGAGGAAGCATCCACAACCTCCCCGGGCAACCTGTTCCAATGTCTTACCACCCTCACTGTAAAGAACTTCCTCCTAATATCCAGTCTAAATCTCCCCTCCTCCAGCTTAAACTCATTCCTCCTCATCCTGACATTACTAGACCTTGTAAATAGTCCCTCTCCAGCCTTCCTGTAGGCTCCCTTCAGATACTGGAAAGCCACTACAAGGTCTCCTCGAAGCCTTCTCTTCTCCAGGCTGAAGAGCCCCAACTCTCTCAGCCTGTCCTCGTAGCAGAGGTGCTCCAGCCCTCTGATCATCTTCGTGGCTCTCCTCTGGACCCACTCCAGCAGTTCCATGTCCTTCTTGTGTTGAGGACTCCAAGACTTGTTCCTATAGTATTTCAGTCACAGAAGCAGGGATTCAGGTGGTGTGATGGCTGAAGTTCAATGAAGTCTTAGTTCTTTGTGCTCTTCTTAGTGCTCAGATCCCTAATCCCACCAACTACCTGACATATCTGGGTACCCTATGAGACTGGAGTTTCACTAGCTCGTTGCTCTTAGTGGATCATCGAGTTCTTCCTTTTCACTTCTTCCACAGAATGATTTTGACAGATGAGAGGAATATCAATCTAGTACTAAAGCTTTGTGCTCTCAGCTATAGCCTGGCTGCTCCCATCTGTATGGTGGAACTCTTTGATATGGAGGATGCTTGGGAGGCTTATCTTTGACATCAAACTATTCACATGCAGAGGGTTATTTTGACTCCTCCGTATCTTGCCTTTGTCTTATCACACCAAGGTTCTTGGATGCCGTCTAGAAAGGTTTTTTATATCTGGCTTGTTTGAGTAATCCACTAAGAGTGTTCAGGGATTAATTTATTATAAGAATACAAAGGCAGAAGACTTACTAACTGATGGTTTAGCAAAGGGAAAAAGAAGCTTTGACAATTAATTAATCCTTGCTACCTGAGAAATACAGAACTCACCTGCTTCTGCTCAAGGCAAGTGGCATGATATTTGCATGGTAGGTGTGGTCTTGGAAAGCCTCATTTTTTTGTAGAATTCTTACAAAACCGAGTTTCTGCTTGTAAAACAGCAGTTAGTTCTGGGACTTGGTGTATTTTGCAGTGCACGCAGCCTGGCTGGGGTGACAAAGCCCCACCTCTCTGGGTAGCAATTTAGTTCTTCAGTGGCTTAAGTGTGGTTACCTGGTACCATCCTTTGATGGGTGGGTTGCAAGTCTAGAGGCCAAGCCCTCCAACATTGTAATTACTTGTGTGGTGAACATTAAGCTTCTCTTCTCCATTTTTCTCACTGTATAGTCAGTTTGGTGATCAGAAAGCTACAGAAAAATAGTACTTTAGCAAGTACTTCAGCAGTGCTATGTGGTTTAGTCTGTGCTAAATAAATAGGAAATCCCTTTGGGGCATAATGGTAGGCTGTATAACTGAAAGGATGTTTTCCAGAACAACTGGTCACAAGCCCTGTGAGGAGAGGCTGAGGGACTGAGAGTGTGAAGCCTGCAGAAGAGGAGGCTCAGGGCAGACCTCATTGCTCTCTACAGCTACCTGAAGGGAGGCTGTAGCCAGGTGGGGTTGGGTTCTTCTGCCAGGCAACCAGCAACAGAAAAAGGGGACACAGCCTCAAGCTGTGCCAGTGGAGGTCTAGGCTGGATATTAGGAGGAAGTTGTTGGCAGAGAGAGTGATTAGCATTGGAATGGGCTGCCCAGGGAGGTGGTGGAGTCACCATTCCTGGAGGCGTTGAAGAAAAGCCTGGATAGGGCACTTAGTGCCATGGTCTGGTTGATTGGATAGAGCTGGGAGATAGTTTGGACTGGATGGTCTTGGAAGTCTCCTCCAACCTGCTTGATTCTATGATTCTATGAACTGTTTTTTTTATTTTTAACATTTGCAGGGAGAGATGAAACGATTCAGCCAGCCAGACCATCATTCCTTGAGTATTTTGAGCAGAAGGAGAATCAAATCAGTACCTTTGGGAAGAATCTCTCTGGCCAGACGAAAAACTCATCTGATTGGAAAGTACCACAGGATGGAGACTACGAATTTGTAAGTCTATACTTTGAAATGCAATCAGTGTGACAATCTTCAAGAGTTTTAGTCAAAGCTACTATAAGATTACTCTCTGTTTTGACATACTAATGGAAGTTGGAGGAGATTCTAGTTGCTAATGCATTGGGATGGAGCCTCTTGGAAAACTTGTTTTCCTTAGGTATCTCTCAGTATTTGTAACCAGTCATCACCTGCATCTTTCCCTTGTTGAGAAGCAGACAAGCAAACAGAAAAGCAGCAGGGGACAGGAGTGTACAAGCTATCCTGCTTTGCTCCCCTAGTATGTGTTTAAAATAATTTAAAAGTTGAATTCCAGATGACAGTTGGAAAATGCATATCCTAAGTGTATAGTGTTTGACAAAGAACAGCATTAGAAATATCCAGCCTGCCTTAGTTTCTCTTTCCAGTCCTCAATTTCAGTCTTCCTAACTGAGGTTCCTGTGCTCAGAATTTTCAGGAATAATTCAGAAGTCCAAAGTAAGATCTATTCTTAAATTTGATTTTATTATTTTTGTGAGGATGGGCAGTTTGTGGTTTTAATTCCAAATGCTGGAAGATGCATGCTGTGCTGTACACTCTTCCCTCCACTACAGTTTCTTTCAGTGATACTTCCCTGCAAGTCCTTTGTGCTTACTATGTCTGTTTGTGTTGCCCTTGGCTCAGGTTGTCATGCTGCTTTCAGTGGCTGCTGAGATTCACTCCACCTTCACAGAGGCCCAGCGTGTGGAATGTTGGAAGGGACATCTTCCAACCCCACTGCTAAAGCAGGGTCACCCAGAGCAGGCTGCACAGGAACACATACAGACAGATTTTGAATGCCCTCTCAGTCCTATCTTTTCCAATCCCCTCATCATCTTCATCACCCTCTTGGACTTTTTCCAGTTGTTCCCTGTCTGTCTTGAACTGGGGAGCCCAGAACTGGGCATGCTGCTCCAGGTGTGGACTCAACAGGGCAGAGTGGAAAGGGAGGAGGTGCGGAAAGTGAAATCCATCTGCTAGTCATGACTGGAGGGGAGGTACTTTGCTTTAGGGCTGGAATAATAACTGGACCCTTCAATTTTCTTTGTGCAGATTGTATAGACTATTGCTGTTGCCTAAATTTTGTTGTCTTTGCTGCTGCCTGTCAAATTGTTTAGACTGAAAAGAATGGCTGACTGAGGGGCACCTGCTATATTCTGTCTCTCATAGCCCTTTGCTCTACATTATTGTAGAATCATAGAACATTTTGTCTTGGAACAGACCTTTTAAGGTCATCCAGTCCAACCCACTGTAGTCAGCAGGGACATCTGCAACTAGAGCAGGTTGCTTAGAGCCTCCAATAACCTGGTCTGGAATGGTGCCAAGCATGGGGCATCTCCCATCTCTCCGGACAAACTGGGCCAGGGTCTCATTACCCTCAGTGTAAAAAATTTCTTCCTTTTATCTAGTTTAAATCTTCCTCTTTTAGTTTAAAACAATCACCCCTTGTCCTGTCACAATAGGCCCTACTGGAAAGTCTGTCCCCATCTTTCTGATTGGCCTAAGTATGGAAAGGCCACTACGAGGTCTCCCCAGAGCCTTCTCTTCTCCAGGCTGAGCAACTCTAGCTCTGTCAGCCTGGCTTCCTAGGAGAGGCTCTCCAGCACTTTGAGCATTTCTGTTAGATTTAGCCTGAGGGTTTAAAGTTGCTGCTAAACATGTTTTGCAAAAATGACCGCCAAGCTGCATGTGTATCACAGGGTCTGAGCCAAACACATGATCCCAGTCAAGTCAGATACTTCATCTATCTCATTCATCTTACATGCTGTAACTTAATTTAATGCTAAACAACTAATTTTCAATGTGTAGTATTTCCCAGGGGAGATGGGCTGGTTTGGAGCATCTTAGAAGTCTTTTGTAGTCTGCAGAAGATGGCCCAAGGGGAAACTTCCCATAATTATTTTACTTTCTAATTCGGTTGGTAACAAGTTGAGCAATTACTCTTATTTCCCCCGTGCAAGGTGAATTCCACCCTGCGCACTGGGAACTGTAGATGCAGGCTACACCCCTGGAGCTGCACAGGCAGCAGAAGCCACAAGGAGAGGTCAGTGCCATGCCAGCAAACAGGACCTGCCAGTATTTTTAGAGCATGCAGAGCAAGGGTTCACCACACATGTGACCCTGCTTACTGATTTCCGCTGGAACCAAACTTTTGCCCTGCGTGTGAATTACCAGTCTGCTGGAAGCAATAAAGGCAAGCAGTAAAAGCTAGCAATAATTCAGGCTTCATGTCACCTTCGTGTAGTAATTTGTAGAAATTTTGTTTCCCAGCTCTGTGTATTTCTCTGGTTCAGCTGTGGATGAATCCAGCAGCCTGCTTTGCATGCAGATTTTGTATTAGAGCTACTTGCTTTTCTGTAGAATAAAAAACCCCAAAACCAACTTGAAGGCAACTTTAATGATACATCTGTGTACTTGTGTAGTCCTCCTTTGAGGGTTAGTAGCAGTAACCTCACGTTGTGTGTGATGTATTCCAAAACTTTAAACTAGATATTTTTCCCATTTGGCTAAAAATGGATCCATTTGATGGCTGGCTATGTTTGAAAGTCATGTTTATTAATTGACAGTATCAATTCCTTCCATTCAGACCATTCATGGCCTTGGTGATCTTGGAGGTTTTTTCCAACTTTAATGATTCCATCATTGTACACAATAAGCACTTTGGAATAATAAAAACAATATGTTCCTTAGGCATCCTAAGTACATGTGTGCTCAGCCTGCCTGCAGCGAGGGCTGACTTCTACAGCAGCAGAGTAGACAGGTTGGAGCAGCTTTTGGCTGTAGAATTTGCAGGATTTCAAGTGGAGATGAGATCAGGGAGAAGCTGGCTGAGAACTAGTTGCTCTTGGGCATTAAGGAGTGATTGAAATATTATTGCTTTGTGCTACTGCAGGCCAGATAAATACACCTTGCTTTGTCTTCTCTTCTGTACTCCTTTTCCTGCTATGTGATTAGCACCTGGAGTCTCCTGTCTTCCATAAAAAAAGGGCTATATTAAAATTACAGATGGTTTTTGCTCTTTTGCCTCATGGCAAAAGCATTTGACCTTTTATTGACTAGCATTGTTCCTCCCAAGCAGGCAAATAACACACTATTTATATCACAATGGCAATGTCATGTTGGATAAGGGTTCGACTGATTCAGCCCCATCCACTGCAGAGCTGGAAACCCAGAGATCCTATTCTAAGAGGTAATGAACTCCATCCTCCCAGACGTGATGCTCTGGCTGTGTCCTGGTTGTGGTCAGAGATGACATAAATCCAGCACTGTATTTCACCCTTGAATTTCCGAGGTAGAAGTTACTATTAACTGATTAGTCACTGCCTGCTGTTGTTAATGTTTATCCCCACTCTTGTTTGAGCAAAGAATCTCCAAAGATTTCTGGATTCTTGATTACAAAGAATGTTTTCAAGAACATTATGGTTTATGTAACATGAGGAGAAAATAAGACTTGAAGTCTTATTTTAAGAAAACCTGTAACAAACTGTGAGAAGAAAATGCTTGCAGGGGTAGGCTGGTAATGGGAAGGCTGCATTGAGTGTAGAATTCATAATTGCCATGGTCAGAGCTCAGCATTTTTGTAGTTGAATTTAGTTTTGCCAGCAAACGTTAGTCTCATAGTGCTTCACAGGCTTGAATTAATAATGCTCGAAGATTTGTTTAGACAGTGTCAT
Source organism: Tricholaema leucomelas (assembly GCA_013400475.1). Lineage (NCBI taxonomy): Eukaryota > Metazoa > Chordata > Aves > Piciformes > Lybiidae > Tricholaema lacrymosa > Tricholaema leucomelas. The sequence goes on from WAAF01018560.1 coordinate 91,523, forward strand.
GCTTTTTGTTTTCATTTTCATCTTCCAGTAGTACTGTAACAGAGCAAAATTAATGGGGTAGTGTTTCCTGCCCTTAGACACAACAAGCCCTTTGCTTGTTTGCATTTTAAAAGCCTTTGAACTGCTGTGAGCGGGTCAGTGTTCTGGTACTACTTGTGACTAAACTGGAGCCACTGGGACTGCTTTGCTCTGGCTCTGCTTGAAGGACTCCCAGTCTTGACAAAGCTGTGGTAGCACGTGCTTACAGATCAGCCACTTGTGAGTGTTACATGTTCTATCACTAATCCTTTTACTGATAGCCTATTTTGGTAGTAAATTAACAGGTGCCAGGCATTCATGGCTTATGGTAGCTATGCCAATCTTGAAACCTTTCCAATGTTATTTCATGAGTAGTGGTTTCAGTGGTGAGTGAGGGCCAGTGGCAGTGGAGTCAGTCCTGAATTTTTCCATCACGATCAGCTGCTGTTTTATGAATACCTGTAGAGTTGAGCTTACATTTTGCTGTAACTATTTATATATATATCAGTGGATGTATACAAATTAAGTACCCTCTGAGCTGGTTAACAGATGCTAGAGCAAGAGTGCTGCAGGACATAAGTCTTGCCGCAGGCTTTACACAATGAGCTGAAGCCATTTGTTCGAAGGTCTTTTTGATTCCAGCCATTTTGTAGCTGCTGACCATTCCTGCCCTGTGTAAGGGAGTCCTACAAGAACTTAGACAGTGCAGACATTTTACATTGTCTTTAGCTGCTCCTGCTGTTTGTGCTTGGCTGGGAGAGCATGAATTGGTAGCTGAGCTTTTGAAGGAAAGCATTGTCATTCACCCCTAGGACCTGAAAGGAGAGCTGCAGCTGTCAGCAGCAGCCATTTTCTGCTCTAGCAATCTGGGTGGGAAGCTGATATTCATCAACAAGGTTTATGTCTCTCCTAAGAGGTACCCTGCTTCCTTTGGGAAGACCTTGAATTGCTTACATCTGCTAAAGCTTAGTGAATCAAACCTTTCCTCTTCAGCATTTACCAGTGGCCACTAGTTTGTGCATTTCCATCTCACTCTTTGGCCTAATGTATAGGGTTTGCCTTCACAGGTTCTCTCACTGAAGCAGAAACCTTGGAAGCAGAACTTTTTCCTTACAAAATAACATATATCCTTGAGAGTGTTGAGGTTTGTAGAAGTGGAAAGAGTAGATGTGGCAAATTTCTTGGTGTTCTGTGGAAGGACTGCAGAAGATGGTTGTTGTCATGGTTTTTGCTCACAGGTTCATTGTGGTGCATCATCCCTTGAGCAAAACCTGTGTTTCAGATCCTGTGTTCCTGTGCTGTGAGTGTCATTCTCTGTGCTAGCTCATCTTGGTAGCTCCTCTTGAGAAGTCCCATGTTGGCTGAAATCCTCTGGACAGAAAGGATTGGTGAGATTTCCCCCAGTTCCCAAACAGACTTTGTCACATCGCAGTGCAGTGTCACTTGTTTCTCTGCTGTGGGAGAAGCCTGTTCCACAAGCAGCTGAACTGTTGCTTCTGAAATGTTTTCAGGGTGAAAGAAGGAAGGATGAGCAGGAGGTGTCAGTTGTCTCAGACTGGGGGGGCAGAATGCAGGTGCTGATCAGCTACTGCTTTTGTCAGGGCTGCAGCGTTGTAGTCCTCATGTGCAAACAATTCTTGTCTCCACCTCATCTGCTGGACAGAGAGGGGCAGAGAAGGACAGGAGTTGGAAGAAGGATTGGATTTGATCTCACTGCTACAGCTTTCTTTCCAGTAACCAGCTGTCTCTCCTGCTGCTTCCAAAGTTGTTAGGCCATAGCTTGCTGCCCCATGGGCCATGCTCCTTAAAATTTACTAAGTTCAAAATGAGGCATCTTTACTTTAAAAGTGTCTGTGGACTTCTTACTGTGTTCTTTGGTTTTGTGTAGAAGCTCTTGCTCCACTGTTCCTCTTCCTTACCCTGGCTCCTGCCAGGAGCTCCTTGGAGCAGGAAGCTGTGGGAGCTGGATGTTTACCCAGCCAGTGGGACAAAGGAGTGAACCATGGAAAGGTATTTCCTGATTGCACTTGCAGTTTGTTCAGATAAGAGACAAAGCAATAGTCTGGCAAACTGTTGAAGCATAACATCAAGAGAACACTTAAATGTTAATGAAACTCAGTTTCTCCAGGTGTATTCACATATTTTGGAGTGCTTGGATTTCTGCACTGCAAGGACTGGTATTACTGCTGCAGCCTCCTTTGAGAAATTCTGAATAACTATGTCTGTTTATACTTGATAGGAAACCATGCTAAGTGTTGTGTCTTCTGGCCAGAGCTTTTAACAGATGCTACTTAGATCTTTTCATTTACTTTGTAGTTGTAAGGAAGAAAGCAAGCCTTACTCTTACCTGAGCAGAGAAATAATTCTTTTTCTTGAAGCACTAAAGAAAAAACACAATTTTCTGTGCACTGGTAATGTTTCATTATGCTGCTTTCACTTTACCAGCAGAGAAAGTCAGTGTGTTAGTCTAACAGTGTCTCCAGCTTGTTCAGTAGGACAAATGGCTGTTGCTTTGCAGGAAAATCATTAATGTACATCCTTTTTCTTCTAGTTACAAAAATGAGAAATTGCTGCAATAGCAAGAGAGTGAAGTCTTTACTGAAGAGTTTTTGGAAAGCTTTGTTCCTTCAAGGCAAGTCAGACCAATTTCAGGTTTTACTGGTGGTAGACACCAGCCTGACAGTTCCTGCAGATCAGAGTCTGCTTACATATACCAGATGTGGTCTGGGTGGTAAGAATGCCAGCCACGATGGATTGCTGCAGGCTGGAACACAAACCAGGGACGTGCCATGGCTGATACACACTGCAGCTCTGCATGCAGCTCATCCCTGCCAGGAACCTGTAGAAGCTGTGACTGATATCTCACTGTGCACAGTGCTGTGGCTCTTGCATTGCCATGCTGCTTCCTCCACACTGATGTACTACAGTTAAAAATGAGCCTGGCTCAGTACAGTATATTTCTTCTTCCAGCTCAGGCCTGTGGTGAGGAATGGCCACATGCTGAAACCATCTGTTTCTTTCGTTGGAAGTGATTTATAGGGAGGAACTGTTAGTAGGCAGGTGATTTATTGCTTATCAGTAACAGTAAACGCACTCTGCTTTACAATGACTGGAGCCTCTAATTTGTTGTATTCTGTCTGTGAAGGTGTCATTTGTCTTGCAAACAGCTTGTTGTCTACTGTACCTAGAACATCCAGTGTCTTTGGTTTCTCTAGAACATTCATTTGGATAGCATTTCTTAGCAGTCTAACACTGATGCTTTAAGGCTTTGCTCCCTTTTTGTCCTTCTAAAAGTTCAATCAATTAAAAACTTGGGAGCATTTTCTGTACAGTTGCGGGCTTGGAAATGATGACAGGCTAAATAACTGCTCCTTGTTTTGTTGGCACTGGGTTTTGGGTCTTTTCTAGCAGTAGGAAGAAAGGATGCTGAGGATACCTGGATAAGGCAGGCACTAGAGGAAAAGAACCTGCATTACATGGGTAAGCTGCTGTTGGGTGACTTTTCAGCTGATCGTTTTGCAGTGTTTCCTGACTCTGCCATGATCTTCCCAGCTTTAGCTTCTTTTACTTCTGTCTTTTTAAGCAGCTTGGTAGAGGTGTCAGGTGCAAGGCTCTACACTACATCCAAATTACTCGAGTGAATAACCCAAGCGATTTGCTAAGACTCCAGAAAGTCTATCCACTTGGATGAGAGCAAAAAACCTTCATTAGAGGCTGCATGTTTACAGGTCATTTAAAGGGATTATTCCAGACTCAAACAATACTGAGAGTTGTATCGAATTACTGTGAAACCTGCAGTACATTCTTTCTTTTCCAAGAGAGAAAATTGCCCTGACTTTTAGTATGATGAAGATGGATTTTTCCAGAAATGCATTTGGATATGTGTAGTTTTGCCTAGAAGAGAAAAAAAATGTTTGGTTAAAGTGGAACTCATTTCAATGTCATATTTTTCCAAGATGAAAATGAACACTTTGAATCTTAAGGGATTTCTCTGTCCAGAAGTTCCTTCCCTTCATCTATCATGAGCTCCTGTTTTCCCAGTAGTAGTAGGAATAAATATTACTTCTCAGACACTGATTTCTTCCAATAATCTTACTTAGATTGTGAAGCGAAGTTATTAGCCAAGGCTTTTCTCAGTTGGAGAGATAAAGCCAGCTCTGGAATGGCTGATAGATATCCCTGCCTAGGACCTACGGAACTAGGGCAGGTTCCTAGTCGGGAGAGAAGTGAAGCCCTGTGTGCTGGGCCTGCAGTCAGGCTGGGCCTGCGGTCAGCCTGGGCCTGCAGTCAGGTTTGCCTGTGCTGGGGGAGCATTAGGAACACCTTTTTTGTTCTTTGTGTGGGGCGGAGAGCGGGAATCAGACTCAAATAAAAGGAGTGTTTTTAACTGACAGCAGCAGGCAGTCCAGAACAGACAACAGGCTGGATGCAGAGTGGGTTGGGAGTAGCTCTGAAGAGCCTTGGGCGCATTGATTGATGAGACTCTCAGCAAGAGCTGGCAGTGTGCTCCTGAAGCCCAGAGGACAAGACAGGGGATTATGCCCCTTGACTCTGCTCTGGTGAGACCTCAGCCTGAATCCTGTGTCCAGTTCTGGTGTCCCCAACACAGAGCTGTTGGAGAGAGTCCAGGGGACAGCCACAGAAATGAATCAAGGGCTGGAGCAGCTCTGGTGTGGGCACAGGCTGAGAGAGCTGGGGGTGTTCAGCCTGGAAAAGAGAAGACTCTGTAGGGACCTTAGAGCTGCCTTCCAATAGCTGGGGGATCCTACAGGAAGGCTGCAGAGCGACTTTTCATCAGCGTGTTGAGAAACAGGGCAAGGGGAAATGGTTTGGAGCTGAGGGAGAGCAGGGTTAGACTGGATCTTAGGAAGAAGTTTTTCCGTACAAGGGTGGTGAGACCGTGGAGCAGGTTGCCCAGGGAGGTTGTGGATGCCCTCTCCTTGTGGATGTTCAAGGTTAAGTTGGAGAAGGCCTTGAGCAGCTGTGGAGAGGCATCTCTGCCCACACCAGAGAATTGGATTAGAAGATCTCTGAGGTCCCTGAAAACCTAAGTCATTCTATGATTCCGATGTCCACACCTGAAATCATACTGCTGTGGTACCTCTTGCTAATTGAGGAAGAAGTAAAATGTACCTAGTTGTAATTTCACTGAAGAATGATTTATGAAATGAGACAGGTTTGTGCAACGCTTCATTCATTTAGGTGTCTCCTGTATTGATTCGTACCATTGATGTCCCCTGCATGGATTTCCTTTCCGTTTGGCCATCCGCCAAGTATTGTTAACGCTCTGTTAATTGTGTTTCTTTTGAGTGTTACCTTTTCAGCATATTTGGTATGTTCTTCCCAGCAAACACTTTCATACTGTTACTGCATCTTTATTAAGGGAAAATTATTCATTTTGTCACTTTTCAGTCAAACATAGAGTCATTTTAAAAGGAAGCCCAGGAGCAGCTTATCTCTTTGGTTGCTGTTAAGTGGTCTTGAACCTTCTGTACCACTCGCATGAAGGCTCACTGTGTTCATGGCGGCTTCAAACCACCAGTGTGATTTGCAGTGGGTTCTGTGTGGGGAGATTTTATGAACCTTTCCAAATCCCTTTTATAACAACAAGAAAAAAAAACAACAAAACATAAGATTTTAAAATTTGTTAGCACTATTTGAAATTGGAAAAAGTAGTTTAGTGGCTTGACTCTCACCTGCTGTGGAAGAGAACAGATTTCTTCTGTTTCCCCCTTGGTAACAGGGTCATTGTTCACCACCTGCTTTCACTTTGGTGCACATTGACATTGATTGCAAAGCTCTTACTGTCGCAGCTTGCTGTCAGAATCTCATTTTTGCTGTATTTTTGTGTGCAGCAGGCTTTCTGTGACATAAGGCTTTTAAATGCAGCTTGTGGTGAGTGGCAAGTAGAACAAGTTGCTGTTGTTGAATTACTTAGGTCATAGCCCTTAATGGAGACTGAAATAATGTAACCTGAAATCCACTCTACATGAGTGTTCAGACTTGTACATTCAACATACTGGACTGTCTTGGAGGCCCTTTTCCTACCGTAGCACTTAATCAACTGAGATGTTGACTGAAAGCTTTGTGGATGAGCTAAGTAACTAACAGAACTTCACCCAGCGTCTTTGACTGTGGGACCTGTTCCACTGCTGCTGTATGTTTAAGGCCAGGCTGCTACGTGCATTTCTGCTTTGGAGGAAGGGAGGACGAATTAATAATTGAAGGTATGGTGTTGGAAAAATGTTTGAGAATCCAGAATTCTTCAGACAACCTGTTCGAGCTTTGTCATGCCTTGAGATCTATTTTCAAGGCTGGGTGTGTTCCTGGCACAGCATCTCCCTTAAAGAAAGAACACTGCTGCTTAAATGACAGCTCTTTCAAATGCTTCTAAAATCTCCTTGCCACTCCTCTGTCAACATAAACGTTTGTAACAGGTAATGTAGCTTAAAAAGACAAAGTGTGTCCAGGCTTTTCTCATCTGTAGCAAAAAGGGCTCCTTCTGGGGACTGTTTGCATCAGGAGCCTCTTGGACGATGGAGTCTAAGAACCATGAGGGAAAGGTCTGGGGATAAAGTCTCCATCAGGCATCTGTGTATACCTTCCAAAGGGCCAGGTCTCATTCAAACAAGCACCTGAAATGCTGCACCATGGAGGTACAAGGTTCTCTCAGCTCTGACATTGGGACCTGGTACATTCGCCTTTGTGCACCCTCTTATGTTGCTATAAAACCTGCAGGAAAAGCTAAATGTTGCTTATTGATAGTACTATTTGGTACATGTAATTGCTGGGTGTCTCCCTGCTTTACCTCACCAGGAGACTTGGCATGAGTGAGGCATGTTTGAGGTCTTGCTCTTATAGAGAAGGTAATGCAGTCTGCAGCTGGCTACACCTGCGTCTAACAGCCCAGATGTTCTGGGAGATTGGCCTTAGCTTTGATTTCAGTAACCTCAGTGACCAAACAGCTTCAAAACCCAAGTTTTGACCTTCAAGAAAGAGGGAGGAAGAGTAGCCTAATATGCAAATACTGATACAGTCTACAGAGAATGTTACTTAGAAATGGAGTGCTCAATTCCCTCTTGCCTACCCTGCCCGAAATCCCTACCATCATGCAGGATTGTTAAAAATAGTGAACATCTGGAAAAACCTCATATAGTGGGGTGTGCGGGTTCATGTGACATGGATCCTGTGGAGATGGTTCACTGGGGACTGTTTCTCAAAAATACTTGTCTCTGAGCTATTAAATACTTGCATGTGGTTTTAACTGTAGCTCAGTCTTCCCTCAGAAAGCTCTCAGTTCTCTTTCCCATTTTCTTTGCTATTGCTCCCTTTCCCTTTGAGAAGGAGGAGAGGCAGAGCAGCGTTGGACTGTGCTTTTGTGATGACGAGCCTCACTTTTGGGTGTAGCAGCTAGGCAGCTGGTCTGGACTGCTGGACAGCAGCAGTTGTGGACCTGGAAATAAATGGAGAGGCTAAGACCTTTAACTGAATAAAGGTTAATACTCTTAACTGTTAAGATAGTTTAAAATAGCTCTAGCCTAATACTGTGGACGATGTAGTCTAAAGCCTCTGAAAATGAAACTGCATGTCTTAACCCTTTGTTTTGCATTCAGGTGTGTGAAGGCTTCAGACACATTAATGATGCCAATATGCCACTAAGCAAACTTCTCAGCCACTTGTAAGAGAAGATTATTCCCATACTGATACAGTGTTAGCTAGTTGATTTCTGTGCCAGTTCCGTTTGTGTTTCATGGTTTTAGTACACTGAGTGATACTGCATCAAGATGCCTTTGCTTCAGGATACTCTTGCTTCAGGTATTCTCAATTTTACTTCTTCAGGAGTTCTGCTTTATTCAGGATAAGTGACCCTGAATAAAACAATTAATTGTTAACCCTCATATGAGTAGAGCCCAGAGGAGCAAGGGGAGAGACAGGGAAAGGTTCTGTCAGATGGAGGGAAATTGTTACAGACCCAGGTTGCCTTTCTAGCAGAACTTAGCTGAACCTCAGGTGACTTGGTATAAAAGGATCAATGTTTTCTGATAACTTGCTTTTCTTAAAAAAAGAGGGACAAAGCCCTCAGTTGCCACCTGTGTACTTTACAGTCAATTTGTGTGGCTAGCCAGTGCTTCAAAGCCCAATGACATGATTTATTTTAGCAGGTCCAGAGGTATTTTGATATTCTTACTTAAGAAAATTAAAGCACAATCACTTAAAGAACCCCTCTGCTGTGCTTTGCCTTAATCAAATCTCTGGCAAGTGTTTTCTATAACCAGCTGATGTTCCTTTCTTGCTTCTTTTTCTTCTTTTATTTTTTTTCCCTCACCTAGACAGACTGACCTTTTAGCTTGGTTTCTGCTTCAGCTACTGAAGAAAAGCAGTGCAATAACTCATCTTTGTGGGTGCTGGACTAGTCAGCCACTTTCCAAGTCCCAAAAGGGTTTTCACATTTGGACTTCCTGAAGTTCATTGCTACAGAGTAACAGAAAAAAATGGTCACTTTCTTTGTTCAGATTAAGTGTTTATGGTAATCAGGATAATTTTGGCGGTAATAAAGGTTATTTAGACCTAAGATTGATACTAGAGGTAAACCAGGAAATATAATCATGGAGCTCAGAAGATTAACATGCATTGCTCTGTTTAAAACCCCTTTTATGACCACTTATATCAAAGAGCAGAGCTTTGCAAGGAGTTTTTTCCTTAGTATGACTTCTGTACGAAGCTGGGGGCAACAACAACGTGCAGAGGCCATATGGTTGTGCTGGCTGTAACACCAAGGCTTTGTTGGGCCTTTTATGAATTACAGTAAGAATTAATAAAGTGCAGTTCTTGGCTAGGAGCAGCCCAAGGATGCCAATGTTATTGATGTTCCTGCAGTTGTTCTCTGCTCTGTTGGTAGCAGCTCTGCACAAGTGCTGTGTGGTTATGTGTGGGTGGCCAGAGTAGTCAGGGAGATTTGAGTTGAGTAATAAAACTGTGACAGTTCTTGCTAGAGATGAGCAGCAACCTCGACAGCCACTGGTGGGTGAAACTCCATCAGCTAGTGCTACTGGTGCAGGGACAACTTCCCAAGACGCCCATCACACTGTGATCTTGTGGCAGCTTGATAGAAGCCTTGCTAAGCTGGAAGGAGAGGTCTTGGCAGTTGTCTTTCCTACAGATGCAGGACAGAGGGAAGTTTCCAATGGTCTTCCTGGTGTGTCATGGTCTTCCTGGTATGTCTGACAAGGAGCAGGGCAGGAAGGAGACTGGCACATGCTTCTTTCTAGTTCCCATCACAAAAGGTGATGATGTGATTGTACTCAACCATTTTAACTGCTTGACTTGCACTGTGGCTTGACTTGACTCAGCCTCTGGAGCATTTCATGATCTGGTGAAAATTTAGTTTTAATTCTTTGTAGGAAATCATTTACTGTCTAAAAGAGGTGGCCTGAAACAGCTTTCTCCAGATATGCCCTGATCATGGATCCTCTACACTTGGCTTTGGGAGGTTCTAGCTGCTGTGTTGGTTTGGTATGTGCTGGAAGCTGCAGCCCATGATGTGTTTTGCTAGCACATTGCCTAAATAATTAAGATGCATTAAAAGCAGAGGCTTGTACTGCTGAGTCTTGGTTTTCAAATCCTTTGAAAGATTAATTTCTGTGGTTTTAATCTTGCATGAAATCCCGCAGTTAAGGGCATTTCATCCATTGCTTTCACAACTGTGAGGAGCTTTCCTGATGTACTCTTGCTAAAAGGAGGGGGGGAAATCAAGGTAATTGGTGCTTGTGTAGGTGCTGGGCTTGTTCTGGTTTACTGCAGCCCCTCTATAGCATGGCATCTTGACAGGTTGGTGAAGTTGTAGGGACCTGCCAGTCATGTTGAACAATGGGTGATAAGTGCCTGTAAGTTCTTAGGTTGTTGTGTCCCTAGTGTTGGACAGCTTACAGAGAGTAAATAGTTAATGCCTACTCATACATTACAGAGAGACCTCCTACAGAAATGAGAACAGGGCACTTAATTTTCAGATCAGTGGTTGAAAGTCTGCCAAATGGTGTGCAGCCAGCATTTCAGGAAAAATGCTAAGGAGAAGAAATGGCACACTATTCCAGCACCAACTTATGTCACCATTTTCATGGCCTGCAGTCTGGAGCACTGCTTAGAGAAATCACCCTCTGCATTTAATTTTGGCCAGAGAAGTGGAATGCTTCTTTTGCTGTTATAAAAAAAAGTATGTAGTACTATTCAATGATCTGTTCCCTCAGAGTGTACTTGATAGGAGTATTTAATTGATGGCATGTTCAGCCAGTCCTTGAAGTCACAGAAGGCTAATTCCAGAATAATCCCAGTTGATAGATGTGTCAGAGCTCACATTCATGAACCCATAAGATCTGACACCTCTCCATGGCTGGTGCTCTTCTCTAGCACTCTCATGCTGCAGGCTGAATTACACTCCGAGGTGGTTGCCACAAATAGTTGCAGCAAGTGCTATCTGATGGGCAATTGCCTCCCAGAAATAAATCCCTGCTTGAGGAGATGGCAGAAGCTCAGGAGTTGCGGTGGGTATATGTTGAAATGATCTGCAGGATCCTGGAGAGAATGTATGAGTGTGCCCTTGGTTTTATCAGAAGGAAAGCATCTTGGTAGCATTGCTGACAGCCAAGGTCTCTCATCCGTGAGGAGCCTCCCTTCCCAGAGAGCATCTGAACACTCAATAGACTAAATGCAGGAATTCTTTTTTACTCATTTCTGGTACATAGCCGCTTCTGATATTGAGTGTGATCATCAATAGCCGCCTGTGAAGGACTCTGACCTGCTTCCATGTAGTTGTAGTCCCAGTTGGACATTTTGATTTTGGTTTTGGTTTGTTTGTTTCACTGTAGCCTGTTGCTACTGTATTATAGTATTACCTGCAGCAGCAAATTCGTGCTTGGCATTTGATGTTTAGTGTAGCTTGGATAAACTGGTTTGGGCAAAACCCTTTTTGAGCCATGTTGAGATTTTTCTTGTCCAGATACTCACAAGTAAGTGAAGACTCTTGCTCCCCGCTGATGTGATTCAAACTGTCTCGAGTGTCTCTAGGGGTCTTTCATAACTGGGCATGTAGTCAAGAACTGTTAGATTGCAGTGTAAAACTAGGCAGAAGGGGAAGATATAACAATAAAAGTTATGCTAAATAGACAATTAATTTGTGTTTTCTTTAGTCCCCATCTAGCTTGTAGCTTTTCCACTAAGAATTTATTTCCCTGAGTAGTGTGGGAAGCTGCAATTTTATTACTTCTGTATTTTAGTCTTCAAACTCCCACTGCCCCTTATGAAGTGATAATTGCTGAAGCCAGTTTTTCTAAGGCTATTTAAAACTAAAAGTTTGACATCATTGTGTTGAGCAGTAAGTGCCACCTGGAATATTTGGGTGATGGGCAGATGGGTTGCTGCAGCTGAGTGTTTCCCTTTGAGCAAGCCCCAGGCTGTTGGTGGTAAGGGTGGGAGGATGCTCAGAGGATACTCTGAGCCTGTGGAAGAGAAGTGTTCAGGCTCAGAGAAATCATGGGAGAGGGGTATGACTGGGGACTAAGGAAGAGAGAACAACATCCTCATTTATATGTGGAATTTGCTCTAGTATTGAGACTTGAAAATTTCCTCCTTCTGCAAACTGTTCAAGTACTTAGACTGTGAGGAATAAAACCCATCTTACCAGAGTCAGATGTTTTCCTCTCTTGTTCCAGAAGACAGATATGGTCTGAGCACAACAACATCCTCTCTGGAGATGGAGGGTTCGTGTTTGATATAAACTTCAAGACTTCTAAGGCAGCATTTACAAACAAAGCTGAGCTAGCTTGAAATGTTGCAAAGAAAAGGCTTTGTGCAAAATCTGGGCATCGGATTCAGTGATGGGAACTAGAAAGAAGCATGTGCCAGTTAGAGGAGAAATGGGTGAAAGCTGCTGGGGAAACAGCTCATTTCTGTTTGATGCTCATAATTCATGCTGCAAGAGGATTTTGCCAGCAGTGTTTTTCTAGGGCAGCAAATAGAAATGATAGCCAAAGTGACTCGGGGATTACTGGACATCGTATTCATGTCAGTAGTGCAGACTGGTCTGAGTCAATGGTGACCTGCTGCTGCTGCTGAAGGGTCACTGAGGGACCAGAGGAGCATGCTGGGTCTCAAACTGATCAAGGTACATATCCTGCTGTAGGGAAGCCAGACATGGGTGTTCTTCAATGTCAGGACTGTGAGTACCAAGGGAACTGTGGTAAGTCATTTGCTTCAGCTTCTAATTCAGAAGATATTCACTGTCTGGGTTTTTATTCGTTTTTCTTGGGAAAGGGAAGGGACTGAGCTAATTCTCTAGGCTTTTTGTTTTACAGTAGATCTTGTGTGAAATGCAAATGTGGCATGATCTGCTTAAAAACACTGGCAGAGTTTTATGCTGCCTCTTGCCCAGGACAGAACTGCGGAGGTACAAATTTCAGACCATGGTGCCCTTGAATATTGAACCTGTGGCTGTGTCTAACATGACTGCAGAGAGCCTTTATTTCCCTTTTGCTGCTCAGATTCATCTGCATTCAGTAGGATATCATCTTGCAGTGACACTTTACCTGACTGTAACAGATGCAAGAGGTATTTTTTCCCCTATTTGAAAAATGCTGACCTGAAAGAACAGTAATTCAGAAGCAGTGTGAGGTGAACATTGTTCAGCAGAGCAGTTGCAGATTCACAAACTGTGTTGTGTTGGAAGGGACCCTCAAAGATCATGTCCAATCCCTTGCAGTCAGCAGGGACAGCTCCTACTAGATCAGCTTGACCAGGGCCACATCAAGTCTGACCTTGAATGTCTCCAGGGACAGAGCCTCAACCACATCCCCAGGCAACTTGTTCCAGGCTTTCACTGTCTTCATTGTGCAGAACTTCCTTCTCATGTCCAGTTTAACTCTACCCTGCTCCAGTTTCAAACTATTACCGCTTCTGCTATCCCCACAGGCCCTTCTAAACAGTCCCTCCTCAGCCTTCCTTTAGGTCTCCTGCTGCTCTAAGGTCTCTCCAGAGCCTTCTCCTCTCCAGGCTGAACAGCCCCAATTACCTGCAAATCTGTCTGAAGTGCTAGCAAAGGGATGTCATGAATTGCTTACAAATCTTATCAGGGAAGGACTTGTGTGTCAGAGGATCTGTTCCTGATTTACCTATTGTAGCCACGTGCACGTGGAAAGACTGTATGTTATGTCCTTCTGAGGGGTGCAATTATCTATGTCCTTCTCAATTGTACAGTAGAAATCATCAGCACGTTAAATGAAGTGTTACTGTCAGTGGTGTCTGCAGCCTGAAGAGCAACAAATGGCCTGCGTGGCTATGGCTGAGAGACTTTCAGGTGAACACTCACACATTTGATGTTTGTCTTCAGCTGGGCATTTTTACAGTGTCAAGATTGTTCTCAAAACCTTGAGTAAAAATACAGATGTTAATTAAATGGTTAAAAATCAGCTCTCTGCACAGAGAGCCTTGCTTGAACAGTTTCACTGTGCTGCCACCTCTCTCTGTTGCTAGATGTGTTTGACCAACCTTAGAACAAATATTTTACATCAGCCTTTGCATTTGAAATGAGATTCTTTCCTTGAAAAGTTTGTCTTGGCTATTTGATCACTGGGAACAAAAATAGATGTTTTTTACAAAGTCACTCAGACTCTAAACAACAGAGGGATTGCTGAGGACAAGTGAGGGGAGCAATGGGACTGAGCCAGTGGCTAAAACCAGCTCTAATTGCAGCTCTTCAGTGCTGAGACTTTACCCTGAGTAACAGTCTGTCATGAGATGCTCTGTCCTTGTCCTTGGTTTCTTAATTTGCTTCTGGCATTTCTCTAAGAGAAGCATGTCAGAATCCCAGGAGTCTACCACTGCAGAGACAGATAGGTGGAGTATAAAAACTTGATTTATGGGAGCAGGCCTGTCCTAGGCATTGGCTTACAATGAAATGCCACGCAGCAAAGTGAAGCGGAGGCCACCATATTCTAAGCTCTTTTGGTTCCTTTTTGGAGATGTATGTGCAAGAGGAAGGACAAGCTGGGTGACAGCTCAGCCCAGGTCCAGGGCTCATGATGTTAGTAGGAGCAGAGGGCTGAATGTGGGCTCTTGGCTTTCATTAGCACTTGGGTGCTGTCAGCTTTGCTTTGGCTCATCTGTGGTGAGTAGTCATGTTCTAGACCTTTTAGTAGCATTGCCCTTTGGCTTTTCTGCCTCTTCTAAGAGTGTGGTGGTATTCACAGCCATGCTGATGCTGTTCCAGGTGAAGACTCTGCAATTAGTTCATCGTCATCGACACACAGCGTTGTGCACAGGATGTGTTTCTGTGCACTTAGCTTCTTGCACTGCAGCAACATTGCCTTGCGTCACTTTCCCAGTTAACCTGCGAGCAGGCTCTTGCAGTAACTCCTTTGTTCCACATCACACGTCTGTGCAGGCAGCCCACTTCCCAATTAGCTCATGTTAATATGTATCTGTAGGCTTTTGCCCACTCCAGATGTGGCTGTGCTGGTGTCTTCTATCCTATTAGCCATCTGCCCTGGCAGACACATGAGCCCAGCAGTTGTTGGAGCCACTGCATCCCTTGGCTCACAGTAGCTTACAGTTAGCGGAAGGACTTTGTATGTCCACAGAGAGCATCCGGTGATGCTAGATCATGTTCAAGAACATGAAAAGGGCATTTTTTTCTTCTCTCTACCACATTCTTGGGATTTGGAGAGACTATTGCTGTAAATCTGCTCTGCCTCCAAATCCACCAACTCTAGCGCTTTGTGTCTGGCCACAAGCAGCACTCAGCAGTTTGGGAGGATAGTGGAGAAGACTCAAAGGGCATCCATGGAGGATTTCAGCCTTAGGGCCTGTTCTGACATCCAGGTTTGTTCCTAAACGCTCTTTGAGCAGTCTGGCACTGGGCACCTGAAGAGAGCTGTCAGCTGTTTGCTCTGGTGTGGCTCAGTAAATGAATTAATATTTTCTTTCTTCTTTGGTTTGTTTTGTTTTTTTTTTTTTTCTGGGGGGTGTTTGTTTGGCTGTTTGATTCCCTGAACTGTGAGGAAGGGGAATGTTGAATGGTTACCAGCTCCATAATAAATTAGTGTGAAAATACAACTCATGCCATGCATCAAGTTAAACTGCTGTCTGGTGCAATTGCATTAATGCATATAAATAATGTATGTCTTTGTGCAGGAAGTGCTTTGTGTTGCTAATGAACAGTTGCCTGCTTGGAGAGGCCGAAAGCCTGTGTATCCTTGCAAGAATGGTTTTGTTTCATGTGTGCCTGAATTATTAAAATGGATTCATCATCGTGTAGCTGCAACTAGGAAATGTCTTATGTAGCAGAATGTGCTAAAAGATTTTAAAAGACCATGTGAGAAATCAGCTAGCAGATGTCTTTGTGATTTGGGGACTGGCGTCTCTTCCAGTTCAGGAGGAAAGATTAGGATTTCCCTCCTTTAGCATTTGCCTGTGTTGTAAGGACTGATGCACAGAGCCAGTAATTCTGTTGTTGCTGGTAATGGGCAGCAAGCATCTCACTCTGTTTTGTTTCGAAGTAGCTTGAAGAACAACCATAATAGCTGACTAATGAGCGGCTAAACCAGGACAGCAGCAGTGCTGGCGTTTCAGTGATGTGGAAGTCACTCAGTTACAACATTTGCTGAGTGTCTGAAAACTGATGCTTTACTCCTCACAAAAGTTCACAAAACCCCCAAGTTATTCTGCATGTTCTTAGTATCCACAGCAGGTGGTCACTGAAAGCAGCTGCTACAAATAGTCACTCCCATCCTGCTGCAGTGACTGTAAAAGTCTCTCTCTTGTCTTGCTGGTAGTCTCTTGGTCCTGGCTGGGAAAAGGGCTGGTCCTTAGGTGAACGTTTGAAGTTCTTACAGTGTCCATATTTTAATGCTATCCTAAAATCCTGTCTGTTCCACAGGTTATGATTGCAGAATATTACACAAAGCCATGTCCATACAGCTATGGACAGTCTAGACAGTCCCAGGCCACACTTCATTCACAGAATGAAACTTTTCTGTGCCAGTTCTCAGCAGGCTGGCACACCCAAGAGAGCCAGTTAAACAAAGGGCAAGCAGAGAGGGGCTTCAGGGAAGGAGACCTCGTCCAGACTCGCCTGACATTTTCATGTGTACAGTGAAATGCGATTTGTACTTGCAAATGACATCAGCACAAGACTGACCCAAAATGACCTGGGCTGTGTGTTCTGGGTTCTCTAGCTCAGTGGAGTCTGAATTCCTCACCGTGATTTGGGTGCAACCTAATGGCACCTAAATACTCATTTTTCAAATGCAGCTTTTAGAAATTATTTTTTTCCTTCCTTTCTGTCTCCTTTTGTCACTACGAAGTTACAAGCAAAGGGAAAGGAGAGAGAAGTTTGCTTCTGTTCCATCTCAGTGCAGGGTTTCTTCTTTAAGCATGCAAAATGAAGTATTAGAAAAACAACTCAACAGGAGAAACATTTCACTGGTTGTTTTGTGTGTTCCTGCTGCCACTGAACAGAACTCATGTATCTGTAAGACCAGCATAGCAGCCCAGTATCTTGAGGCTTATGTCAGTCCCCTTGACAGGCTGGAGCGGAACTCTTCCATCTTCTCCTATGGAAGACTTGTTGTGACCAACAGATGGGCAGCAAAGTCCCTGTAGATGTGTAGATGGTGGCTGTACTGACACTGATGTCTGTTCTTCTTTTGTCTCACCGTTAGCTAAAGACTTGGAATGTCGATGAACTTCAGAGGAGGCTTTCATCTCTGGACCCCATGATGGAGCAGGAGATCGAAGAGATCCGCCAGAAGTACCAGTCAAAGCGGCAGCCAATCCTCGATGCCATTGAGGCCAAGAAGCGGCGACAGCAGAACTTCTGAGCCGTGGGTAGAACCTTCCATCCTCAAACAATCAGCTCCTTGCTTCTATGACTACTGAACAGATCGATTTCTGTTGAAATACGCGAGCAAAATAGAGGGCAATACTTCTGCTCATTTATTTTTCCATAGCACCTTTGTGAACTCAGGAATGCCAGTAAGTGGAAAGTCCTGATGGTATCTTCTGACGTTAGATGTGCAGTTAAAGGAGTTTTGTTGCTGGGTTTAGGGGAATTGTTTTTAAATCAAAGGAACAGGTAGAAGTAGGGTAATGAAAGCTGGCTTGCTCTCTTTTCAGCTGCACTTGCAGCAGTCCATTTTGGGTGAATTTAATATGCAGAGTGGTATTTAACAGCTGCATCTCTTGTGGGATTTGGTTTTGTTTTTTTTAGTGAATGCACAGACTCAGTTTCAAGCTGTTAACTGTATCTGTTAAGGTACTGATAAGTTTTAGGTCACTGAAAAGAGGAGGTGAAAACATCTACAAACTGCTCCAGCCTTTTGAAAGAAACTTAAATCTCATTTTTCACAAAGCCTGTAATAAGCCCCATGCCTTACACCGTGTGCTTTAAGCAAGTGTGGTTTGAAGACCTCAGTTCCCTTTCTGTGTACTTTCTGAATTGCTATGCGTAGATAAAACATGTTGTGTCTCCATCAGAAATTACATTCTGTGATTTCAAATCCATACTGACTTAAACCTAAGAGCCAGTTGGTGATCTCTTGGTGATCTGTTGGTTGTCTGGAAATGTCCTTCAGGGAGACCCTGCTGACAGTGGAGTGCTGGGAAAAGGAAGCAGTATTTAAATGGGTGGAATTTTTGTGAACCTCTCTCAGGAATTAGGTACTTCTGCTGTATCTGCAAGGTCTGAATCTCTGCAGTTTGTGAAATGTGTTGTAGGTTTCATTTCAGCTTTAGGTCTGTAGATGCTTGAATAAGGGCTTATTTCACAGTCCTTCACATTGCCACAACGTTTAGTGCATCCAAAAATTTGGGCTCGAAGTAAAGGCTTGGTTGAATTAACAAAGATATGCATTTATGGTGGGAGAGCAAAGGCAGAGTTGATCAGAATGAGAAGGCAATTGGTGATGTCTGGAGAGATTCAGTCTTCTCAATTCCAGTTCCTCTGGATCCTCTTGTGTTCCTTTACATTCTGTTCTATTTCCTGTCCATGATAGCTCAATCAGCAGAGAAGCCCCAGCATGTACATTTGCCATAAGGACAATGCAGTTAACTCACACCTGCAGAGTGGAGGATAAAACAGAAGCAGCAAAGACCCTAGTGCAGGGCAGAGTGAGTGGTGCCTCTGCCCACTGGGCTGTAACAGCAGAGGTGTGCCGTCCGGGATGATGAAAGATTTGGGTACAGCAAGTATTTCTACCAATTTATTTCTGCTTTGCTCTGGTAGAGGGACCAATTTCCATCTCGTTCTTCCAAAAGAGACCTTGGTACACCACCCAGATAAATAAACTAAAAAGCGGTATCTCCCGAATCAAATGCTGCTAGAGAGGTGTTCATTTCACCTCATTTCTCCTTGGAGCAGGCGCTTGGCTGCTGCTGACAGATGTACTCCATTGCTGTGAAAGGAACCAAGCCATTTTTACCCCTTGGAGGAGCAGGCTGCATCGCTTCATCTCAATTTAATGCACAACGTGAACAGCACCGTTTGGAAATGAACACAGCAGCTGTCCCTAGAGAAAGGCAGACAGTCAGCACTGTCCCTGGGGTGATGAAGGAAAACATTGAACTGGGATAACCAGCTGTTAGAAAGTCTCAAGTATTGGGAAAGTTTTAAATTGGGAAAAGTGAGTAATTAAAGGCTTTACTGCTGTCATTGAGTTACAGTCCCGTAGTCTGGACTCTCTAATGAGGCCTAGTGAAGTGCTGAGTGAACACCAGGGCTCATGCAGTGCTCATCTGCGATCTGTGCAATACCTTTTGCCCTAAATGTGTTTATTATGAGCAACACTCATGAGCATCCTTTGCATCAAAGAAACTCCCTCTACTTAGAAAGAACTTCTCCAATCAGGTGTTGGACCCAAGTTTTAGGTGAAACACCACAGAGTGGTGTCTATTACAGAATATGCAACCTGTGACTGCTGTAACTGAATGTAAACACTCTTGAAATCCTCCTCTTTGCTGATCTGATTGTCTTAAAATAAAGCAAATGAACCAAAACAGGTAAAACTGGTCCAATGGCTTAACTGTCATTGAACCTTTCTTAAATGCTTGCAGTGGCAGAGATTTGATGAGGTTTCTCTCACTTGGAGTTCGAATGCAGAGGGATTATTTTCTGCTTCACTGATTTTTCAGTCTGTTAGAGAAAATAATTGCCTTTTTGTTCCCTTAAGGAAAAAGTTTGTTTAATTGTGAAGCTGCATTTGTGGACTCAGGTCCCTCTGCATTGCTGCAAGTGTTCTGGACAAACCATTACCTTTGCTTCTAAAACCCAGACATACTGATATTAGTCACATGAGACTTGAAAATGTGAAGTTTGCAGCTTTAACTTCTTTTGGTAACAAAGAAATTAGCAACACTGGCATAAAGTGCTGAAATGCTTGAAAGGCTTGAAATGCTATTTTGTAACATCTGTCTGTTTGTATATAATAGTGTTGGGTCCTTAGTTTGTATATGTATGAAATAGTAACTTTCATTGCATTCCTCTGAGTTTGATACAGGAGATTTTGGTTGATCTTCCTCCAATACCTTGCCTTATTCATTCAAAGGGACAAATAAACTGTCCTTACCTGAAAGCATCTGTGTTGTGACTCATATTTATGTGTTAGAACACCCTGGTGTGTTAGTGCTTATCAGGACAAGTTTTAACCTGACCTGCCTCTAGCTCCCCAGCGTTGTGCAGGATTCTGGGGAGCACACAAGCTTTAGTAAGCACCAGCAGCAGAGGTGTCAGAGAGACGTTTGTGAACAGGCAGTTCTTTAGCCTTGAAACATGGCTTGTTCTGTAAGTTGCTTCCCAGGGCAGGTCCTTGTGCTGCCAGCCCAGTGGAGCTCAGAAGCATGCAAGGTAGATGGTCTGGTGGTTTCCTCTCAGCAGGAATCTGGGCAGCCTGGGGCTGCAGTGCAGAGGAGTGGGTGCTCTGGCAGACGGGGAGGGTGAGCTCTGCTCTAGGCACTTGATGTCTCTGCTGTTCACACTGCAGACAGGTTTGCGACTGGGTACCCATTGATGTATCCGCCTCCCTGTACTGCAGGTGAGGCTGGGCTGGCTGGCCCTGTTCTGCCTTGCTTGCTGCACTTTCAGCTTTCTCAATCAGAAAAAGATGAGGCTGACAGTGAGTGGGTGCTGCCTTCGATGGTGAATTGTTGGCTTCTGTGTGGTTTCCCTGAGCAGTTACTAATTCTGTCCTGAAGGGATGACTAACTGGAGCAGAGGCAGAATTCATTCAGCAGTCATCTTTGGCTAGCAGTCCCGGAAGAAGCAAAATGGATCTGAGCTTCTAAATGTTAGGAAGGAGCATGAAAATCAAAGGGAGTGGGACTGCAGGCACTTCTAGTAATGGGGGAAGCCTGTAGCTCTTGCCTCTTCTCAGAGACAGTAGGAAGATCTTGTGGAGCCCCAGCATGAGGAAAGGGCTGCACTCCCAGTGCAGCTGTAGCGTCACATGCACTGCCTGTGTGCTGGGGCCTGGCATTCCAGTAGTCATCCTCAAATCATAGAATCGTTAAGGTTGGAAAAGCCCTCTAAGATCATCAAGTCCAACTGTAAACACCACCATGGACACTAAACTATGTCCCACAGTGTCATGTCCACACATTTTTTGAACACCTGCAGGGATGGTGACTCCACCACCTCCCTGGGAAACCTGTTCCTCTCATCTTGTTGCTGGTAGCTTGGGAGAAGAGGCCAACACACATCTCACTACAACCTCCTTTAAGGTATTTGCAGAGAGTTGTAGTTAATTGCATATAACCAACAAAATTAACACTGCCAGGAGCTGGGGCTGACCTTTAGCCAGACTTTTCTCCACTGTGAGAGAAAATGAACTTTCCACAAAGTCCACAGCACCAGCAGTTTTTCCTGTTCTGTAACAATTGTCAACACTAAGGTAGAGGTATTGCTCTGCCAGTGTCCTTTATACCCTGCTACTCTTTCCTACATCCTCACTGTCCCATTTTCTCCAGTCCACAGGCCAAAAGAGCCTGAGCATGTGTTTTCGGTAAACACTTTGCGTGCTGACAGCCCTGCCTTGAGAGATGACAATTTTTCATTGCACTGGTCACTCTGGCAAATTTTTAGAGTCAGATCAGGAAGTGCTCATCAGCTCGTCCCAGTCTGAAAATGACTTAATTGTCCTTTAATGTAAGAGTCCAGGAAGCTGGCCAATTTGATTAAAGACTTTAAAGCAAATCAATTCCATCTACAAAGCACAGTCTGTTCTGCTCCACTCTAGGTTTTTGCTGTTGAAATGAATGCAGCGCTGGACATGGAGGGAGTCCAGAGTCCCTGAATCCCATCCAAAGCGATGACAGCAGCAAAGTAGCTTCTTGCAGACCTGCTTCTGCACAATCAGTGGACAGCTGAGCTGTAGGCCAGCCTTTCCCCAGACCTGGACTATCACTCATGGACCATAATGGGGACGATCTGGAAAATGAGGAGCAGGGCTCCTTTCACCAGATTCAGTGTCTCGCTGTGAACATGCACCACTGGTACTGTGCTTCTCTGCTCCCCTGGCCTGTGGTTTTCATCTCCTTAGCTGTGTGACCTGTCTAGATGGTTTTGGTTAACTTAATTCCACACATTTGAGGCTATTTGTTTCACTATCTCAAATGGTTAGAGCAAAATCCTTGAGTCCACATGTTTTCTTCAACATAGGTAATATCTGTGGTTCACGTAAAGGCTGGAGTGAACCCATGAGCATATGCAGCCCCTGAGGCTTTCTAGCACCAGGAGAAAGGGTTTCAGCATGGCTTTTTAAAAAGAAGTGAGTTAGAGCACTGTTTGCTAGTCCACATGCACAGCTCATCAAATAAGGAATTCCAAGTGATGGTGATTTAACACATACATGCTCAAGCAGTCAGCTCTGCTCTCTGACTTGCTGAACTCTGCTGAGATCAGCAGGGCTGTAGAAGCCCACAAGCAGGAGAAATCCCAGAAACACTGCCAGCAAGGAGTCTTCCCTTCCTGCAGTGCAGCTCTTTCAGATCTACCAGATTTCCAGTAACCAGGCGAGTGCACAGGCTCAGGGTAGTCATGCATCTGAAAGTCAGCAAAGGAAAACAGGTTTTAAACAGAACTAATGAAATTTACCTGTCTCTTTGGGCAGAGTTGTCTAATTCTCAGCTGCATGAAATAGTTTTATAAGATCACTCCTTATTTTCTGGAGGCAAAAGAGTTGCTCTTTCATCCATCATTTTGTGAACGGAGAGCAGCCTTTGTGGAAATAGAACCTGATAAAGTGTTGAATTGTTTTAGCCACCCTACCAAATGGAAACACAGTCACCCTCTGGAAATCTGAGCAGGGATTAGCAAAAGAACAGGAATTCCTCCTTGCCTTAGTAATAGTTAAACCAGTCCTGGCAACCCATCATGTGCAGCAGTGCCTTGCTGATGCACTCGTGGGCTGTCCTCACCCACTCCTCTGATGCTGGGCACCTTCCTCCACCCAGCTCTTACGTGCTCTGCAGAACACAAGCTCTGCTAGCTCAGCCTGCACAGCAGTGGGAGGATTTGCCTGGTGCAGTTACTCACAGCCATGCAAATCCTAATGTCTTCACAGAGAGCAGGAGACTAAAAGGGGAACATGTCTTTCATGGCTTTGCCAAACCCAAACCTGGAGTTCTGTAGCACCAGCCCCTCCACTGGGGGTTCTGCTTTGCTTTTAACCCCCAAGCTAGAGGAGCGTTTGGGGAAGATGAGCAGCAGGAGGATTCAATTTTTCTAAATGGAAAAATTCTTTAATAAGAGGAATAAAGGTTGAACTTTATTTTTAACCCTGCCCTCCTATCACATCTATCAGAAGAATGCACTTGGCACAGGCCACAGGCAGAACAGCAGGAAGGCTTCCCCTCCCCAGCCAGCCCCTGCAGACCAGTAGCCCAGAGTCACCTCCTCATTCCACAGCATCAGAGAGGCCACTTCCAGCATGAGGAGCTGGCTCAGCCTTTCAGGATAAAGCCTAAGCAGCATGAAGCACCCCATGAAACACAGTGGAGTCAACTGCCAAAAAAGCGCGCCCAGCTCCTTGAAGTACCTGGACACTGGTGGGATATCTACTCCCTGGGAGGAAAATTGATGCTGGGCTTGCTCAACTCAGCCAGGGATGCTGCTCCTTACATGCTCAGCTGCTACATCGGGGCTTACAGCCATCTGCTGGTGCAAAGGCATTTCCTTAGGCATCCCAAAGCTGTGCAGTGCTGTCTGTAGGGCTCTTCTAACCTCCCAAGGAGCTAGTGAACTTCTCAGTCTACAAGCAGTGTTGGCCAGTGGCAGCCTGTGGTAATGTAGTTTCATTAATGATAGCTCTCATCTTCTGATGATAGCCAAGATAGAAGACAGATATTGTTTACAGTAAGGATGCTGAGACCCTGTCCCAGGTTGCCCAGAGAGCTGGTAGATGCCGCATCCTGGAGCCACTCCAAGTCAGGTTATTTGGGACACTGAGCAACCTGCTCTGGTTGCAGATGTCACTGCTGACTGCAGCGGGGGGTTGGACTGGATGACCTTTGCACGGAAAGCAGCAGAAGGTAGGTGTGATTAGGACCACTAAAGCCAAGGGGACATTCTCCATGCCAGAATATGAGATTTAAGCATAGCCGTGGTATTCAACCAGCTGATAGCTTGCACAAACTGGCCTGAGTTTGTTTGGATGGGCTTTGGCCCTCCTGGATTTAATATGTGGAGCTAATGGAAGCAGCAGGGATGAATGCAGCTGTCAGTCAGATGGAATGGCTCCTCCTGGGGCTCCAGAGCTACAGTGGGCTGTGTTCTCTCCTCATCCCAGACACCAATCCTCTGCCTATTCGAACAGCACAACTGAGAATAAGATGGCTGGGAAGCCATCAAGGAAACATGCACAAGTGTCATGGAATCATAGAATGCATTGGGTTGGAAGGAACCTCTAGAGGTCCAACCGCCCTGCAGTGAGCAAGGATCTGAAATGCTCCATCTTGGATGATGCTGCAAACCTGTCTAGCAGAAAAGGACCTAGGGGTGTTGGTTGACAGGAAACTGACAATGAGATAACATGTGCCTAGGTGGTCAAGAAGGCCAACACTATCCTGGCCTGGATCAGCAATAGCTTGGCCAGCAGGACCAGGGCAGAGATCATCCCCCTGTACTCAGCACTGATGAGGCCACGCCTTGAATCCTGGGTTCAGTTTTGGGCCCCTCACTCTGAGGACATTGAGGGGCTGGAGCATGTCCAGAGAAGGGCAACAAAGATAGTGAAGGGTTTGGAGAACAGGGCTGGTGAGGAGCAGCTGAGGAACCTGGAGAAAAGGACCCTGAAGGGAGACCTCAGTCTCTACAATTCCCTGAAAGGAGGTCAGAGATAGGTGGAGGTTGGTCCATTCTCCCAAGGAACGAGCCATAGGACAAGAGGAAATGGGGCTTCAAGTTGCACTAGGGAGGTTTAGGTTGGACACTAGGAAAAATTTCTTCCCTAGAATTGTTGTCAAGCGGCTGCCCAGGTCCCCATCCCTGGAAGGTTTTAAAAGCCATATCGATACGGTGCTGCGGGACATGGTTTAGTTGTGACCTGCAAGAGCTGAGTTCATCGTTGGACTTGGTGATCTTACTGTCCTTTTCCAGCCCAAGCAATTCAGTTCTGTGACCTGCAGTTACTCGAGGAGCAGTCCAGCTGCTCCTGCTCCCCAGGGGCTGCTTATACCCCCGGATCCAGCTCCAGCTCAGCTGAAACACTGCAGGAGCACAAGAACACAAAAGTAGCCTCCAGAGCAGGTCACTTCAGTCTTTAATAAAATATACAGTATGCATCCCATGCATAGATAGAAAACTAATTTACATGCTTTTTAAATTGTTTGCATAATGCCTTTTAATTAGTACATGTAATTCAGGCTTCACATCTTGCTCCTGGAGTATTCATGGACAGAAGGGGGAACCCCTCCCTTTCATTCAAGTAACAGTGCAGCGGGTGCTGGTTGGATCAGGAGATGGAGCTCACTAGTCCCAGCTCACAGTGAGCCTGAACATAGAGCAAAGCACAGACTATCAATACTGGAAGACTTGGTCATACCAGGATCAGGAACACACACACCCCCCATCCCACAGCACTGTTCCTTGGGGACCTCTCCCTGAGTTCCACTGGGCTTCAGATAGGCTGAACCTGTCCTTTCTTCCCCAGGATTACCACAGGCAGAGCCAGCACTGGCAACTGCAGCTGTGCTGAAAGCCATCCAGGACAAATGGTGGCAAACACCAAGATCCAGGTGCCTGAAGCCATCTTGCAGCCATCAACAGATTTTTCAGCTGATTCAATGGTTGCAGGGAGCATATTTCTCCTGGTAATGCATTGCTAGGTGTATTCTTCTGTGCATGGAGGAGCTGCACAACTGCCAAACAGAGAATGGGGGAGGACAAGGTAAGACTCTGCAGAGAATTAGTTCTGTGCTGTAAGCAGTCCTGAACATGCTTAATTGGGCAGGGGGATCCAGGCAGGAAAAGGACTGGGGGCTTTGAGCACACCTCCCTGCCCAGCTCTGAGGCACTCAGATGGTGGCGGTGATGAGGAGCAGTGTGAGCTCCTTTTGGCTCAGCTATTCTGTGGACATGAGGGTGCTCAGGTGCTCCTTCCCTGCAAAGGGAACAGCGGTGCATTGGTACCCAGGGAATTCAGCTCCCTGCAGGCACAGAGGGGATGCTTGGGGCAGTGCCACCCCCTCCATACAGTCTGATCCCAGGGCAAGGAGAGGTAAGACAGCAGTTGTGGAAGTTGTGATGGGGACCAGCTCGAACTCAGATGGTTTTGGTCATCTCCTTCACCCCACTGAGAGCTGCCACAGCCCCTGCCTGGCAGCTGTTCCTACAGTGAGAATCACATGCATACAGTAATGGCAGAGACAGCTTCTCCGTGTCCAGAATTGTCCCCCCCCACGTCTGCTCCCTGGTGGCCCTTTGTAGGGACTTTGTCCCCTCTCTGCCCAGGAGGCTGGATGCCAGCAGGCACAGAGAGCAGCTGCTCCTGTAAAGCAAATGCCCTATGGAGCAAAGGGCTTGGGGGAAGAGCCCCACCAGTGTGGCCCCCTGAGTCCTTCCCAAGCCTGATACCCCCTGGCTGCTCCTGCCTCAGAGGACAGCATCCGTTTGCCTGATCATCCCTGCCTGATGTACCCACTTCATCAACAGTGCTTCCAGCTGTGCCATGCTCCCAGCACAGCTTATGATCCCTGGGGGCTTTAGGTAGTGCCAGGCCAGGATCAGTTAAAACCCAGCTGCAGTGAAAGCTGAGGTCCAGTTGATCCCACTGCAGGGGCTGGTGGCAGTGGGAAAAACCCTGAGCTGGGCAATACCTCCTTCCCATAGAGATTCATTTCCAACTCATTTTCTCCCATAGCAGGTAGGGCAGCTGAGCCTTTGGAGGCTGTTTCTAGCTGTGGATAGGATGAGGTTGGGGCTGGAGTTGATACCAACCTGGCACAGAACCTGCAAGGGCAGCCAGCCTGATCAGGGGCTGCCTCACCCTTAAGCTATTCAATCTCACCCTGGACAACACAGAATCTCAGAGCAGAGGAAAGTCCCCTCCACACAGCCAGGGCAGTGCCTGGTCAGGGGTCACTTGCACTTCTTTGTCTTACTCCTTTTCTGCAGGGGTACATCCAGTGCTGCAGCCTCTGTTTGCAGCCACAGAGGACCAAGGCTTCACTGGGTGAAGGCTGAGACACATCTAGTAAGACCCAGATGCTGCTTCTCAGGGGCTGGCAGCAGCTGGCACCCACTGGGCAGCTCCTCCAAACCCTCCTGTTCTTCACTGGGGAATTGATGCCAGATGCTGTGTGAGACAGGGAGAGCCTGGCTCCTCCACCATATCCTGTTGCCACAGTCATGCCCTCATTGAGAACGTGAGTCCTATGTGTGCCCCGGTGCCATGGGGTCAGGGTGTGAGGTGAGCATCGGGAGTCATACCATGGTGGTTAGGACTGCCTCTGCCCAGGGAGGTCTCACTTAGAGTCTCTGAGTCTCGGTCCTGGCTGCAGGTGCTCTCCACATCCTTGGGGATTTTCTTCCCACTGTTCCTCACAGCTGCCTCCAGTGCCTTCTGCTTGCGGTAGAAGTGGGAGAACTTGTTGAAGATGATGGTGATAGGCAGTGCCACAACAAGGATGCCCCCCAGGATGCATCCCGAGGCAGCCAGCTTGCCCGCCACGGTGACAGGCACCACGTCACCATAGCCCACTGTGGTCATGCTGACCGTGCCCCACCACCAGCATGCTGGGATGGTGTCAAAGCCAACGTCTTCCTCCTTCTCAGCAGTGTAGGCCACACCGGAGAAGACAGAAACCCCCACGGCCAGGTAGAGCAGCAGGATCCCCACCTCCCGGTAGCTGTGCTGGAAGGCAAAGCAGAACAGTGGTTAACAGGGACACCCTACCCCTCCCACTGGGATCCTACACTGTGAGTGCAGCCGTGCACACAGCCTGCCCTTGTGTCTCCATCAGGATCTCAGTGCTTCTCTCCACCTCTGCTGTGGGATGTCCTGCTGCAGAGCAGGCCTGAGACAGGTTGCAGGGTGTGTGAGTGACCCACCCTGGGAAATCAGCCTTGGCACCTGCAGCCACCTGCTGCCCTCTACCAGCCAGTTGGGAGGAGACAGTGTCATGCAGAAAGGCAGACCTTGTGCTTCTAGCCAGGATTCCTAGGCTGAGGCTTGTCCTCTGCCACCAGCCCTTGCTCCCACCTGACCACAGCTAACCATATTCTGACACATTTTCCTTTTATCTTGGCACGTCTCCAGAAACCACCTAATAGACAGCCTCTAAGTGAAGAGATTTGCATCTTCCCCTGACTGGCGATGTGCCTCTGCTGCAGGCTCAGCTCTGGGCTCCCCAGTTGCTGGGAACCCCAAAACCAAAGACCCGGGCACCTGATCCCTCTGATGTGCCATCACCATTTACAATCTCAGCACTCATTTGACCCTTTGTCCGCATGTAGCAGCGAGTTTTCTTGCAGAAACAACTGTTTCCGAGAGAACAACATTTCCCTTCAGGTTTTTCTGCTTCTCCATGGGAGACTTGAAGTGAACTTCACAGCTGCCATGAAATCGAGCAGCCCTGGTCATCAGGTTAGCCCAGGGATCCATCCAGCATCAGTGTGAGCTGGTCTTAGCGCCTATCTCCACAGGATGCTGCACACCCTGACTCCATGAGCCCAAGCCTGAAGGGTCTGAGAATGCTTGCAAGAATGGGGCCATGGGACACCCAGCCTCCCATGTGGACCTGGAAGGCCTGAGGGGACAAACTGATGGCAGAGATGTGCAAAACTCTGCAAAGAAGCCACTATCTCTCTGGTTTCAAACCAAGACACTACAAGTTGTCCAGAGAGGTTGTGAGTGTCCACTCCCTGAAAGTGTTCAAAGCCAGGTTGGATGAAGCTTTGTGCACGCTGGTCTAGTGGAAGGTGTCCCTTCTCGTGGCAGGGAGCTTGGAATGAGGTGATCTTCCAGGTCCTTTTCAACCAAACCATTCTACAATTCCATGATTCGTGTTTCAATGTTTCTTTGGATATTCTGAATTTTTGAGCAAAGTATAAACCCGCGCCAAGAGCCAGGGTGATGGAAAATACAGTAGGCAGCTGGGGACAAGGCAGTAAGTGGCACCAGAAAGGGGACCGCCTGGATGCATTCCTGTGTGATCTGGTATAGGTGATCCTGCTCTGACATGGGGGTTGGACTGGATGATCTTTTGAGGTCTCTTTCAGCCCCTAACCTTCTGTGATTCTGTCTGTGACTGCCAGAGGACAAGCTGGGACCAGGCAAATCACCATGGGCCAGAACTGACTCAGCACTGGTCTTGCTGGCAGCCAGCTCCCACCCTGCAGCTGGCAAGATTTGAGCCAAGAGCCCTGCAGGGAGTGGGGGCAGAAACCTCCACCACAGCCTGCCCCTAAAGCGTCGCAGACTGGGAGGGGACCACAGACCCCCTTGTCCCTGGCAGGACTAAGCTATCTACAACCAATGCCAAAGCCACTTCCATCCTCACGGCATGGCTAATCTACTCATTTTGGATGTCACAAGTGAATCTCTTGGATGTTTCTGCCACTTATCTGCAGCTTGCAGAAAGAGCTCTGGTGGTAGGCTTTTTCCCCCCAGTTTCCTATCAGGCAGAGAAAGTATTATTTGAGACCTCATAATGACTACACAAAATACGTGAGCAAAGCAAACAGCAGGAGTTGTGGGGAAAGAGCTTCCATGGTCAACATGAAGCATAAAGGAATTGGATTCATGGCAAGGAGCAAGAAGATTTTACTTAGACTGCTGGCAGAAGCTGCTCAGATAATGCCAGTAATACCAAGGGGAAACAAATGACTCCTCCACCTTCACCTGCAAGTGCCCTATAGCATCTCCAAGGGAGGTCCTTGAGAAGGACAAACAGCTCACAGCCACCAGGTTTCAAGGACGTATCACCTGGCCTCGAAAGAATAGAATCAATCAGGTTGGAAGAGACCTCCAAGATCATCCAGTCCAACCTAGCACCCAGCCCTGTCCAGTCAACCAGACCATGGCACTAAGTGCCTCATCCAGTCTTTTCCTGAACACCCCCAGGGATGGTGACTCCACCACCTCCCTGGGCAGCCCATTCCAATGCCAATCACTCTCTCTGCCAACAACTTCCTCCTAACATCCAGTCTATACTTCCCCCAGCACAACTTGAGGCTGTGTCCCCTTGTTCTGTTGCTGGTTGCCTGGGAGAAGAGACCAACCCCCACCTGGCTACAACCACCCTTCAGGTAGCTGTAGACAGCAATGAGGTCTGCCCTGAGCCTCCTCTTCTGCAGGCTAAACAACCCCAGCTCCTGCCTGGATCTTAGCAGCACATTTCTATGTCGCAGCTGGGGAGCAGCAGAACCCAAAAGCCCTATCCACTTCTAAAGAGTATGGCTCATGGCCCTGGGATGTGTTAGAAGGGGAAGATGAGGGGGACATCAGGAAACTTGATAGCTCCTACTGCTTTGGTACACCAAGAGGGTTAGGACTTGTGGTGCAGGGGGGGCTCCAGGAATTTGCCATGTGATTTTCAGGCATTGGCTGCCACCTCTTTGCAGCTATTTATCCTCAGAATGTGTAGTTTGCTCATTGATCCAGGGGCAGACAGCTGCAGCTGAGGTTTGGGTGCAATGCAGCTTAGCTGGGGTTCAGGTGAAGATGCAGTTTTAGCCATGGTTCAGGCGGAGATACAATTTTAGCAAGCAGACAACCTCAGGGGAGGTGATGCTGGATAATAAAAGGCTCCAGGGAAACAGCCAGCTCAGCAGCAGCCTTTACGGGCTCCTGACCTGGCAGAAAGGCTGCCTGCCCTTGGGACAGCCATGGACCGTGTCACACTGCATGTACACCTTTCCTCCAGTACAGCAGAAGACAAATATAGTGCAAGAGCCTGGTTTGACCCTGGCCAGAGCTACCAGTGTGGGGACCCAGTATGGAAACAGCCCACGGTGGCAACAGAAGGGTGGTGTATCTGCTGTCTGGGGACCTGCATCTCTGCATCTTCCAACTTATTTTTGTATTTAGGCCTCTTAGGGGACACATTCCTGCAGATGCCTAAATTACTCAGTGGCTAACACCTCTTGACTGTCAGTGGGAGCCCAGCCCCATTCCCATACCCAGGAAGCTGCGCAAGCAGTCAGGGCAAGGGCACACAGAGCAGAGAGGAGGAGCAGGGGCATGTAGGAAGCCTACCCTTGAATTAACTAGACCCTGGATCAGTGCCTCTGAAGACTGCACAAACTTTATGATATGCAAATGGCAGAAACCCCTCTGCTGACACTTTGGTAGCAGGGAGCAGTTCCTCACTCCAGTTTCCCAGATGTCCACAGCTTTTACTCCTCTGACACTGCCTTGTGCTCCTGCAACAGGAAGTAAATTGTGATTAACGAGAAGCTGTAGTTTCTGTGCCCAGTAAATCATGAGGCCAGGCTGCTGCTTCACATCCGTGTCTCCACACATCCCCATTTCCAGCTGGCTCCAGAGTTCCCGGGAAGCAGCATCTTCCAGCAGCTCACTGGGTGAATCAGCAGCTCAGAGAGGCTGGAGCTGGAGTGCTGCTGGCTCCCTGGACCTCATTTGCTGCTTCATGAGATGCAGATGAACCTGTCAGTCACTGCTCTGCTGCAACATGTTGTTCAGGCTCAAAGGGAGCCCAGGCAAGGTTCAGGGAGCCATCTCACACAGACAGTTGTATTTCATAGAATCATAGAATCATAGAATGGTTTAGGTTGGAAGGGACCTCAAGAATTATCCAGCTCCAACCCCCTGCCATAGGCAGGGACACCTCCCACTAGAGCAGGCTGCTCAAGGCCTCATCCAGCCTGGCTTTAAACGCCTCCAGGGAGGAAGCATCCACAACCTCCCTGGGCAACCTGTGCCAGTGTCTCACCACCCTCACTGTAAAGAACTTCCTCCTAATATCCAGTCTGAATCTCCCCTCTTCCAGTTTAAACCCATTCCCCCTCGTCCTGACATTCCCAGACCTTGTCAATAGTCCCTCCTCAGCCTTCCTGTAGGCTCCCTTCAGATACTGGAAAGCCACTCTAAGGTCTCCTCAAAGCCTTCTCCTCTCCAGGCTGAAGAGCCCCAACTCTCTCAGCCTGTCCTCATAGCAGAGCTGCTGCAGCCCTCTGAGCATCTTCGTGGCTCTCCTTTGGACCCGCTCCAGCAGTTCCATGTCCTTCTTGTGCTGGGGGCTCCAGAACTGCACACAGTACTCCAGGTGGGGTCTGACGAGAGCAGAGTAAAGGGGGAGAATCACCTCCCTTGCCCTGCTGGCCACACTGCTCTTGATGCAGCCCAGCAGAGGGTTGCTGTCTGGGCTGCATGTGCACACTGCAGGCTCATGTTGAGCTTTTCGTCACCCCAGACCCCCAGGGCCTTCTCCTCAGGGCTGCTCTCCAGCCATTCACCACCCAGCCTGTATCTGTGCCTGGTATTGCGCCGACCCAGATGCAGTTTCACACACAGTGTTACACGAGTCTGTCACTTCCTAATTGCACTCTCAAGGTTAGCATTCAGAAGTAAGTAAGATTCAGGTAGGACTTAAGGTATCTTCATTTCAAACAATGCTCCCTGGAGACTATTTTCAGCAGGCTTTGAGAGTGCAAGAAGGGTTTTTCTCCCACTTATGCTCTGTGGGCTTTGCAGGAATAGTATTGGACTGGTCCTGCTTCACAGCAGAAGTCGGCAGACCACCTTTCCTTCTGCCCATCCTCATACCCAGCCACTCCCTCAAGGGTAGTTTTTTCTGTGGCTCACCATTGGGCATAGGTCCAACTCTGGCAATCAAGTCCTCCTGAGACCAGGGCATTGCTTGCTGGCTCTGTCATGACTAATAGGATATCCTCAGCAGCATCTGAGCCTGCTTCGTCCTTGTGATGACCCTTTTGGTGGGAGCAGCACCAGGAGCTGCAGCTCTGGCCCCTGCTAAGCACTGAATGGGAAGAGAGTGTCCCTGGGGTGGAATTTTAAGATCTGACAATTGCTCTCCTTGGTAATTTTCTTTGGCACACATTTGTTTGGAGAAAAGCACAAGGATGTTTGTGTGAGTAATGCTTGGAAAACCAGTCTGCTGGTTTGAATGTGGGGACCAGAGACAGTCCCATGAGGAGAGGTTTGCCATGGTGACCATCCCCTTATGTCTAGCATGAGGTCTATGTGTGATGGGACATTGGCAGCATGTGCCACTCTGTGTCTTGGCAGGCTTGAGGTTTGGCTTTTTAGATTTCTCTTGTGGTCACCAAAAATCAGAGACAAAGACTGAGTTTAACTGGCCTCCATATCTGGCTGGATTTTCTCTGAGAGGAAAGGAGAGATTTGGGAACATGTTGTTCAGCACAGTGGGGACAGAGGAGGGAGGAATGGTATGGGAGAACAGAGCGCCATACAGGGCACCATGGTAGGTCCATAGCACACAGCTGAGATGTAGCAGTGGAGGCTTGGGCTGCAGCACTTGGTGGGAATTCATGACAGCTTCATGTTTTGACTCTTTTCACAACTGCTCTTGGTCTATCCACGGAGGCTGGGGGTGCTGCAGAGAGTGTCTGGAGCAATGCAGTCTTAGGGCACACTATGGAGGATGAGGACCTTCTCTCGCCAAAGCTGCAGAAGTACCACCCCTCAGCATGGATCCTGGTCCTTCACTTTATCAGCATATTCTCCTCTACCTCTTCCTCCTGAGGACCTCATGATCCCGGGCCCAGCTCTCCCCAGCCCTGCAGCTGGTGGCCACTCAGACTCTACTAGGGGCACAGATCCTGCCTTGGACTGAGTCCTTTTTTCTGTTGCTGCTATGCTCCACCCATTGCTAACCATGTGCCAGTCCAAACCTCATCATATCCTGGAGCATCCAAGTGTCAACTCAACCAGGATCTCTACATCTTCCTAGATGGGCAAGCACCAAGGGTTGGATGCTGGCCTATGGCCAGCTGGCAGCATGCCCTTAGGAGGTTCCCTCTTCTTCCAGACTGGGAACAGGAGCAGCTCCAAGCAGCACACTCTGGTGCTGACACCCCCAGCAGCTGCTGACTGGCCCAGTCCTTGCTCAGCAGAGTGCTTTCAGCTCAGCTGGGCACTGATATACTTCTGGTGGTGCGCCACCATCCATCTGTGCATGGCTGAGTTTGTTGCAACACCACTTGCACACAATGCTGGTAAAGGGATGGAAGCACCTGAAGAACCAGTTCCACATGAAGCAAAGTTTGCAAGAAACAGGGTTAACTGCTACTTCATCGAAGTGTGTGTGCAAAGCGGACTCGTGCGAGTGCTCCTCACGCTTGCTTTAGCAGACATACAAACCCACAGCCCAGCCCACCACCTAAAGCAAGCCTGACAGACATCATTCAGGGCTGGCAGCTCACTAAGAATGGGCATGTCCACATTCCCCAGCTGTGCCAAAGGTCTTCTTCCCACCCAGAGACTAAAAGTAGATAAGGAGATAGCCAGTTTACCTTCAAGGTGGCCCCCAGAGACCTCAGTCCAGTGGAGTGCCGAGCCAGCTTCAGCACCCGGAATATCCTCATGAGCCGAAACACTTGCACGACCTTGCCCAGGTTGCCCAACTCTGAGTCATTACCCATGGTCAAGTCCACCATGAGAGTGAAGTAGAAGGGCAACACTGAGACAATGTCAATCAGGTTCAGTGGGTGCTTGAAGAACTTCCTGGGGTTGGGAGAAAGCAGGAGACGGGAAGATACTTCAAAGGTGAACCAGGAGATGCAGAAATACTCCAGCTTGTGCAGGATGGGTTCATCGAGCACACTGCCATTCTCATCCACCTGCTGATACTCGGGCATGCTGTGGATGCACATGGTGGCAATGGAAACCAGCACCACAGTGATGGACACAAAGCTGAAGATTTTGCTGGGGATGGAGTAGCCAGGGTTCTCCATTGTGAGCCAGAGGCGCTTGCGCACATTGCCACAGCACAGC
The DNA here is from genome assembly GCA_013400475.1 of Tricholaema leucomelas. NCBI lineage: Eukaryota > Metazoa > Chordata > Aves > Piciformes > Lybiidae > Tricholaema lacrymosa > Tricholaema leucomelas. The sequence continues at coordinate 126,016 of WAAF01018560.1, forward strand.
GTCCTGTAGCGCAACAGGTCATGGTTGATGTTGGAGATCTCATCAGGGGACGTGTCCACGCTGCTGACCTCGCTCTCCTCCTCCCAGTCGTGATGCCGGCTCTCCAGTTTGCGCTCATGGTAGAGGTAGCTGCAGCAGGAGTCCAGGAAGAATTCATTGATGCCCCAGTACTCAATCTCCTGGCAGAAGGAGAAGACACAGAGCTCCTCCATGACATGGAGCTTCCCAGTCTGGTAGAAGTGGAGCACGTAGAGGAAGAAGCCAGGGTTCCGGTCAAAGTAGAACTCCCTGGCGCTCACGTCATAGTCATCGCAGAGCTGCAGGATGGACTCTTCAGAGTCGCAAGAGAGCAGGCGTCCTAGGCGGGTGTCAGGGAACTTGGAGAGGGCGCTGGAGCTGAGACGCCTTCTCAGACCCCCCACATTGATGTTGATCACATCCTCCTCAAAGCTGGGACCCCAGTAAGTTAAGGTCTTGTTGACCATGATCAGCAGAGCAGGAGCTGGTTCCACCTGTGGATGAGACACAGTCGGGCTAGAGGGGACACATGGCTTCTCTCATCTGGGTGCTCCTGGGGGAAGGGGCACAAGAAGTACCCTAGGGGATGAGAAGGGTTGAGAGAGGAGGGATGTTTGACTTTTGACCAAGGACACTTTTGAAAAAGGAGAGGGGAGGGGAGAGAAACAGCTTTGGGCAGCTGCTCTTCAGTGGTGTGGAAGGGGAAAGGAAAAAGCTCATGATTTTTTCTGGATGAAACTTTTCCTTGCTTTTATTCACCTCTCAAAGGTCCTTCCTTTGCTAGTGGCCTAAGGAAGGCATTTCACTGCACCTCCAGCACCTCATTCATAGGACTTTCCTTGTTCAGACAGGTAATCAGTCACTGAAGAGAGGATTTAGTCCCCAAAGAGCCTGTCCCACAGGAAAAAAAAAAAACCTTGTTGAATGACTGCCACCGTTCTGCAAAGAGCTTTGTAGCCCCCCACTCTCTACACCACTAATGAGACCTGGTCAAAAAGTCCAGGTGGTGCAATGCTCCCAGCAGCAAAGGCAGTTTTGCCAAAGTCAGTGTTTTCACAGAAGGTGTCTGTTTTAGGGCAGGATACAGTGGAGGAAAAGTGTCAAAACAGTTCATCTGCCTGCTTTGTTTTCTCTTCTGTGTTCTGCTGCATAAAAAAAAATTACAATTACTTTCGTAATGTTGACCATAACAAAAACATGGCTCAGAACCATTGACGACTGAATTAAAAATCTCTACGTTGGTAGGGAAATAGAAGCCAACGTTTTTATTTCTGTTGTGTTTTGGGAACTTCAATCTCAAGGAGCTGAGCTTTTCCATCTAGTAGAAATTCCATTTTTAATGAGGAGCAGTTCCATCAGTGAACAAAGAACAGCATTCTCACACCTTCCAATGTCTTGAACAGAAGCTGAGAATAAAAAGACAACTTAGAAAGGTTGGGGGTTTTCCTATGTCACCTTGAAATCAGACTTCCCCACCCACTTCATTCATCACAACACGTAGGGCCGTGTTGACACAGGCTTTGCACCACAGAGCCAGCGCTTCCTCTTACGCCATGTCTGGAGGAAGTAACAGCCTTGTGATAAGACTCAGAGCTTGATGGAATAATTGTCTTGCCTTTCAAAGGGGAGGAAAAAAAGGCAGGATCAGATTTTTTCAGTGCTTAAGACAAAAACAAGGGCGGTGGCGGGGGGGAATTANTCAGGTAGCTGTAGACAGCAATGAGGTCTGCCCTGAGCCTCCTCTTCTGCAGGCTAAACAACCCCAGCTCCCTCAGCCTCTCCTCATAGGGTTTGTGTTCCAGGCCCCTCACCAGCCTTGTTGAAAAGGGGCATAAAAACTCCTTTTCAGGGATAGGGATAAATTGGAATTTCTGTGACAGATTAGCTTTTGCAGAGAAGACATCACATAGCCCGTCTGTGGGGTGGGTATGACTAATCCAAGTTCCTTCCAGAAGGATGTTCATGCATTCAGGCTACCGACACACACAGGGGCCATAGGGGTGGGTCTGTGAGATCCATCCTATCTCACACCCAGCCTCAGCCTCTCTTCACTCCAGAAGACCAGGCCAAATGTCACAAAAAACAAAGACAAGATGGTTCAGGGGCTGGGATGGGGCATGGGTCCAGGAGGGAACTGGCTCCCACCTCGCTTTCAGCTCAGACAAAAAAGGGGTATCAGGTCCTTGAAAACCTCTGTACCCCAGGGAAATCCCTCCTTCCTTCCCCTAAAGGGTCATAAACTGTCCGAGATGCTCTGTTCTGATGTTGGCTTCTGAACAGAGCAGATTATTTCTGCCCACATATGGCTTTCATCTAGGAATCCAAAGCAACAGTTAGTAGTTCTGTAACTTCTGCCTAAGGGTTTCATGACTAGCTGAGCTCAGCTTCAGAATGAAACTGGAGTTTGAACTGAGATCTGGTGTGGTGTTCCCATTGGACCATCAAAGCATGCCCCCATCTGGCATTTGCAGAGGGGTCTAGTGGGAAATGAGAGCTCACTTTAAGAAGATTGGGTGGGGGTTTACTTTAAGACACAACAGATAGAGAACACCAATGTGTCTGAGAGAATACGGATTTTTCTGAATTTTCCAAATTTTCCTTTTGTTAGCTCAAAATTTCCATGAATTACTGGGGAAAAGGGAGAGATAAAGCCAGTCTCTTTCTGATAAAATGTGACCTGGAGCTGTTCAAGGCAAGGTTGGACGTGGCACTTGGTGCCATGGTCTAGCCTTGAGCTCTGTGGTGAAGGGTTGGACTTGATGATCTGTGAGGTCTCTTCCAATCCTGATGCTACTATGATACCATGATACTACTATGAATTATGTTGTAAGCTATTTTAAGGAGACAGCCACCAGAATTCACAAGCCCAGTGTGAGCTGGGTGTTAGGCATCCAAATGAATATGTATCTTGTGGAGAAAGAAAGGAATCTCCTATGTATGCATTCCTGACAATAAAAAACATAAAAGCAGCTCAAGCGTATCTGTAAGAAACACTGAAAGAGTTTGCCTTGACAACATTCTGTTGGGTTGGGTTTTTTTTCCTTAAAGGCTTTCAGATGGAAGTTATGTACATTTATTTTAACAGGCAGAGGGGACTCAAGGGATTGGGAAGATGCTAATAGACATTCAAGTGAGGATGCAGCAAGTGTAGGTAGTATTGCACACAGGCTTTCCCAGCCAGGTACAATGGATTTAAATTAACAGTCTGAATAAAAAGCCCTGTACTTACAGCTCAGCGAGGCTTCCCAGCAACGAGTGGTGTGGCTTGTCTCAAAGGAGCCGTAAGAAACACGTAGCCTAGTTCCTAATGCCCTGTCACCCCGGGCTTGCCACTCTGCACGTCCCAGGGGCGCAGCGCTTGTGGCTGCAAACCTCTGGAGAAGTCCTGCATTGGATCCCATGGGGATGGGGAAGGACTTCGGTAGCTGGGTGGGGCAGTGGAACTGGCTGACCTGCAGGATGATGTCCCAGAGCAGGATTGAGGCCACCTACTTTCTAGTCATCCAAAAACGCCCCTGCAGAGCCTTGCCCCCATTGTGGAGCGTCCCTGTCCCCATCCACCTGAAGATGCGCAGGACCGAGCCCTTCCTTTGACAGTGGGGGGAAGGGGGGCGGTGGCAGACGGGCAGGGGGAGCATGGGGGAGGATTCCCACTGCTGGATGCTCCCACAGGCAGAGCACAAGCTGCTGCTGTACACTGACGCCGTCCATATGCCCAGAACTGGGAATGTGGATGACGGAGGGAACTCCCAGCTGGCCCCGGAAGGCAGGAGTGGGGACTACCAGTAGCTCGGCTTTCTGCTGCCTGTGGGCAGCCCAGTGCCTGCTGCAAATGCCTTGTGCCAGTCCCCGCTCACAGACCCCAGGCAGTGTATGCGCGGCTCTCTTGAAGGGACCCCCTCTCCCTTCCCCATTCCCTGGGGAGGAGGAGATGCAGCCCCCGGGGGAGAAAGGCTGCAGGGAGAGGAGCCGTCCTACACCCACCTGCGGAGGAATGCACAGGGGCATCCCTGTGGCCCGAGTGCCAGCAGCCCGCCGGGATGTGGGTGCTGTCACGGCGACTCCCCGCGCATTCCAGGATGTCGATGCTTCACTTCCAGCTCATGCCGGTGTGCCGCTGCCCGCATCCATCCTCACCCCCGCATGCCGCTGCTGTCTCTGCCCTCTCAACCCGTAATGCCAGTGTCCCCGGTGCCTGCCGCGGCCCAGGGAGCTGGCCCCTGAAATACTCGGGAACATTGGTACTCCGGCTTCCCGGGGTGTCTACTTTTCCCCCGGCTGCTGATTTCATGGTCCGCGCCACGACCCGAGATGCCGGTGCCTCGAGTGCCCGCGATGTCGGTGCCTGCAGCATCCGGGGATGCCGATGCCCAGGCTCCGCATCTCTCCCTGGGGTGCCAAGTGTTCTGGGACTCCGCGATGCCGGTGCCTGCCGCACCCTGGGTATCGGAGCCCGGCCCCGTGCCTCTGCTCACCTGCCTCGGCGCCGCCCCCGTCGTAGTTTGCTCGCCCGGCGCGGAGCCGCGGAGCCCTACGAGTCTGGCGGCGGCAAAAGCTCCGCGGACCCAGAGGCGAAGGGGATGCCGCCCGCTGCGCGCCCTTTCCGCGAGTGCCGCTCTCCGGCCCACCCAGAACCGCGGGGCGGGAACGGGGAGGCGAGGCCGCTACCCAGGTCCAGATTCCCGGTTCCCGGCCGCTTCTGCCACTGTCGCCTCGGCGGCGTGATGGGGCCGAAGCAGCCCCTCCGGCGCGTTTCCCGAGGACTGAGCTTCAGGTCTGGGGATGCCTGGGGAGGGATGGCCAGCGGGGAGCCCACATCGAGTTCTGGGGAAGCCTACCTCGAACCCCGGAGAAAGCCCGCTGGGACCACAAGACAAGGGATCCGATTTTGGCAGCATTGGCCGGCGGGTCAGTACAGCTTCAATGCCAGGCAGGTGGTTTGCCCTGTGAAGGCAGAGCCGGGGCTGGCAACGGGATGGCAAAACTGAAGCAGGTGTGGGAACGCCTGCCCGGACAACCTTACCTGCTGGATGTGTCTTCTGCAGCCAGAACAGCCCGGGGAACAGCACGGCTAGAGGAGCTGCACTGTGGCTACAGGTCTTGCTCAGCTCTGCCCTGTTCCAGATCTTCTCAAAACTGCCCAAGTGGATGCATTGCCTTCCTTGGGGTGCAGCATGTAGCGTGGGGGGCAGTGTGCTGTGGTGTTCAGGACGAGCAAGGTCCCAGCAGTCGTGCTGCCCTGCCCTGGGCAGATGATGCTCTTCTGCCCTTGCAGTTAGCTTCCATATGATCCAGCTCCATCTTATGCTGTGATAAAGGGGGTGTGTAGGGCACCAGGAAAGCTGTTTTACTCCCTGTTGTCTCTTTAAAGGCTCACTGGGAGCGGGGTGAAGGCAGCAAGTCCTGGGCATGGCACACACTAGGTTTCAGGTCAGCACGGTGCCAGTGCGGCTGCCACCTAGCTCCATCCCCACACAATCTGGAGCCTGTTGCAAGCACATCGACTGTCCCCGAAGTCAGCTGCCGGAGCACAAATGGGAAAGACAGGATGGGTGACCTTCCTGCGGTGCTGACCGAGGCTGAATGTTCGTTCAGCGACAGCTCATCACTCCGGCAGCTGGCATGGAACTGCTGTGTCAGACAGGCAGCTCGCACAGGGCAAGACCCTGCACCATCGTCCACATCGAATCCCTCAGCTTGCTGATTCCATCCCAAGGAGCTGGAGCCCATGGGCGCTCACCCTCCTCTGGGCTTGGTGAGGGGTGAGGGAGAGCTCTTTTCGGTGGTGAGCATCCATCCCCCTGCCTGCACGCCAGCCTCCCCGTGCCGCGTGTGCCGCCAGCCGCCTGCTCGCCGCTGCAGGGCCATCAGCGTGGTTCCATGTGTGTGATGTGTCAAACTGTGTGTGTGTGCCGTGTGCTTGTTTATATGGGAAGGAGGCAACGGAGGGAGGGGGAAAGGACGGCTTTGAAAAGAAAAAAAAAAAAAAAAAAAAGAGCAAACCCAACCAACAGCTGGGGGAAATTCCTCTGTTCTGTGATATGAGGCAAAAGCCATATCTTTTTATAGCAGTTAAGGGTGGCTGAGCATCCTTGGGAGCTGCAAGACAAACATGCCCAGCTTCATGTGCTTTGGGCATGCACAAACCCAGCTCATGATGGCTGCTGAGCCTCAGAGGGGTACAGCACACACTGTGGAGGAGGGCTAGCTCCTACATGGGGTTTTCTCTGCCTATAACTGACATGTGGTGATCAGGGTGAATTTCCTTTCCCTTCTGAATATATTTATCAGCCAGCCCTGTGTTGTGAGGGCACTCAGTTCAAACGGAACTGTTTCCACACCAGAGCTTCATTTTTGCACCACCACAGTGTAGAGCTGAGCCCTGTTTCCCCCGAAAGCAGCTCTCTCATCACCTGAAGGTTTGTTAAATGTCCCCTGGGCTGTGAGGGGAAGCTGAGGTGCGTGGGAAGAGAGGCAGGGAGCTGACAAGGCTCTCCTGTAACACCCCAGGCTTGAGGAACACTCTGGAAAGGAACTGGGAAGGTATGGATGGGAGACACCTCCATGTCTGCTATTGCATCTCAAAGCCCTGTCTGGAAGCACCTGCAGGAGAGTGAAGTTCACTTTCTGGGCTGCACAGGCCAAGCACAGGGTTGTACTGGCAGCACAGCATCCTTCAGATGGGACTTGGCTGCTGCATCAATTATAGAATTATAGAATAGAATTATAGAATCAATCAGGTTGGAAGAGACCTCCAAGATCATCCAGTCCAACCTAGCACCCAGCCCTATCCAGTCAACTAGACCATGGCACTAAGTGCCTCATCCAGTCTTTTCCTGAACACCCCCAGGGACGGTGACTCCACCACCTCCCTGGGCAGCCCATTCCAATGCCAATCACTCTCTCTGGGAAGAACTTCCTCCTAACATCCAGCCTATACTTCCCTCGGCACAACTTGAGGCTGTGTCCCCTTGTCCTGTTGCTGGTTGCCTGGGAGAAGAGACCAACCCCCACCTGGCTACAACCACCCTTCAGGTAGCTGTAGACAGCAATGAGGTCTTCCCTGAGCCTCCTCTTCTCCAGGCTGCACACTCCCAGCTCCCTCAGCCTCTCCTCATAGGGTTTGTGTTCCAGGCCCCTCCCCAGCCTTGTTGCCCTTCTCTGGACACCTTCCAGCACCTCAACATCTCTCTTGAGTTGAGGATCCCAGAACTGGACACAGCACTCAAGATGTGGCCTGACCAGTGTTGAGTACAGGGGCAGAAGAACCTCCCTCCTCCTACTGGCCACACTGTTCCTGATACAGGCCAGGATGCCATTGGCCCTCTTGGCCACCTGGGCACACTGCTGGCTCATCTTCAGCTACTATCCACCAGTACCCCCAGGTCCCTTTCCTCCTGGCTGCTCTCAGCCACTCTGTCCCCAGCCTGTAGCGTTGCTTGGGGTTGTTGTGGCCAAAGTGCAGAACCCTGCACTTGGCCTTCTTCAATCTCATCCCATTGGCCTCTGCCCACCCATCCAGCCTGGCCAGGTCCCTCTGCAGGGCTCTCCTACCTTCCAACAGCTCCACACCTGCTCCTAGCTTGGTGTCATCTGCAAACTTACTGATGCTGGACTCAATCCCCTCATCCAGATCATCAATAAAGATGTTGAACAGGACTGGGCCCAGCACTGATCCCTGAGGAACACCACCAGTGCCAGCTGCCAACTGGATGTGGCACCATTCACCACCACTCTCTGGGCTCGGCCTTCCAGCCAGTTCCTGACCCAGCACAGAGTGAATCTGTCCAAGCCAGGAGCTGCCAGTTTAGCCAGAAGCTTGTTGTGGCAGACAGTGTCAAAGGCTTTGCTACTCCATCCACAGCCTTCCTCACATGCACCTGGTAGGTAACCTGATCATAAAAGGAGATCAGGTTGGTCAGGCAGGACCTGCCCTTCCTAAACCCATGCTGGCTGGGCCTGATCCCTTGGCCATCCTGTAGGTGCTGTGTGATGGCACTCAAGGTGACCTTTTCCATGCCCTTGCCTGGCACTGAGGTCAGGCTGACAGCTCTGGAGTTTTTCTGGCTCCTCCTTTTCACCCTTCTTGTGGATGGCATCACATTGGCAGCTTCCAGTCTTCAGGGACCTCTCCAGTGAGCCAGGACTGTTGATCAATGATGCAGAGTGGCTTGGCCAGCTCAGCTGCCAGCTCTCTTAGCACCCCAGGATGGATCCCATCTGGCCCCATGGACTTGTGAGGATCCAAGTGGCTCAGCAGGTCCCTTACTTCTTCCTCATGGATTACAGGGGGACTCTACTCGACCCTGACTCCATTTGCCACTTCAGGAGTCCACTTGTCCTGGAGACAACCTGTCCCACTAGTGAACACTGAGGCAAAGAAGGTGTTAAGCACCTCTGCCTTTTCCTCACCCTTTGTCACTATGTTCCCCTCTCTATCTAATAAGGACTGGAGGTTGTCCCTGGCCCTTCTCTTGCCATTCATATACTTATAGAAACATTTTTTATTCTCCTTACCAGCAGTGGCAGCCTAAATTCTAAATGGGCTTTTGCCTCTCTAATTTTTCTTCTACAAGACCTAGCAACATCCTTGAACTTTTCCTGGGACACCTCCCCTCTTTTCCAAAGGTGATCTACTCTCTTTTTTCTCTTTAATTCCCTTAGCAGCTCCTTGCCCATCCAGCCTGGCTGCCTCCCTCGTCGGCTCGTCTTTTGGTACAATGGCACAGCTGCTCTTGTGCCTTTAGGAGTTCCTTTTTCAGTGGTACCCAAGGGTGAATTTTCCATTGGCTGCACAAACTCAGATGTGAGAGGTCTGGCTCTCCCACTAGATGAGCAGAGCTTCTTGGCCTGACTTCTCTGTGACACTGGCAAGCCATGGCAGGAAGGAGAGAAGGCTCTTTCCCAAGAAATTGAAGTGCAAGGGTCCATACTTGGCACAGTCCAGTTTGCAGCCATGCTGGGAGGTCATGGCTCTCTGCAGCATGGGCCAGCACAGCCACCCTTCCTGAGCCAGACATTATTGATGATCTGGACGAGGAGATTGAGTCCAGCATCAGTAAGCTTGCAGATGACACCAAGCAACGCTACAGGCTGGGGACAGAGTGGCTGGAGAGCAGCCAGGAGGAAAGGGACCTAGGGGTACTGGTAGATAGTAGCTGAAGATGAGGCAGCAGTGTGCCCAGGTGGCCAAGAGGGCCAATGGCATCCTGGCCTGGATCAGGAACAGCGTGGCCAGTAGGACAAGGAAGGTTCTTCTTCCCCTGTACTCAACACTGGTCAGGCCACACCTTGAGTACTGTGTCCAGTTCTGGGCTCCTCAATTCAACAGAGATGTTGAGGTGCTGGAAGGTGTCCAGAGAAGGGCAAGAAATCTGGGGAGGGGCCTGGAACACAAACCCTATGAGGAGAGGCTGAGGGAGCTGGGAGTGTGCAGCCTGGAGAAGAGGAGGCTCAGGGAAGACCTCATTGCTGTCTACAGCTACCTGAAGGGTGGTTGTAGCCAAGTGGGTGTTGGTCTATTCTCCCAGGCAACCAGCAACAGGACAAGGGGACACAGCCTCAAGTTGTGCCGAGGGAAGTATAGACTGGATGTTAGGAGGAAGTTCTTCCCAGAGAGAGTGATTGGCATTGGAATGGGCTGCCCAGGGAGGTGGTGGAGTCACCGTCCCTGGGGGTGTTCAGGAAAAGACTGGATGAGGCACTTAGTGCCATGGTCTAGTTGACTGGATAGGGCTGGGTGCTAGGTTGGACTGGATGATCTTGGAGGTCTCTTCCAACCTGGTTGATTCTATGATTCTATAAACAGTGATGTGGAGATGGAGAAATCAGAAAATCAGGTCAGCTGGAAACGCTTCTTCATCCCTTCCTTTCTCGTCACCACATCTCCCTCTCTTGGGGAAGGCTGCCCTCCTCCCAACAAAGCCTGTGGGGAATTGTGTCAATAGCCACACAGCAAAACCTGAACATGGGGATGGGGGTGTGGTGGGGGTGAAGCCTCTTGCTGTGGTCTCTTCTGCAGACTGGAAGCAGATGGTTGTAAGCAGGGTGAGTCTGAAGCTAGCAGCCGTTTCAGTACTGCAGTGAGTCATCCCAAAAGGCATTCAGCTTGTGGCAGCTCCCTCCCTTGCTTCTTTTTGCCTTTTTGATCTTTTTTGACAGCTGATGTAACAATAAATTAAAAAATAGGAGGAAATGTGTACAAGTATAACATATTTGCAGAGCTCCTGTAATTAAAAAGAAAATCTTCAAGCACCTTTGCAACCCTTTGGACATCTATGGAAAAAGGTGAGACATGCAGGGTACCTGCTGTGTAGGAGAGTGGGATGAAGCAGGGCAAGCACCCATGCACCTGCAAGCAGAGAGGATCCATGGAGCTGGCTGTCAACAAGGACATGGGCACAGTCCATGGGCACTTAGTGCCATGGTCTAGTTGACTGGATAGGGCTGGGTGATAGGTTGGACTGGATGATCTTAGAGGTCTCTTCCAACCTGGTTGATTCTATTCTATTCTAAATGAATTTCCCAAATAGTCCTTTACAGCGGCAAAGAGCTAAATTAGGTCAGAGGTGAAAGGCTGCTGTTGCATTTCACAGTGGCAAAGATGTTTGGGCTCTCCTTAACACTCTTTTTTCCTGACAGTTTATGTGCTCGCTGATGTGTTTGTTGCCTCTAGGCTCTTGCAGTCTCTGGGAGGGGATTGCTTCAGCTGGAGGTGTTTGGGGGTCACTTTCTCTTGCCATTATCTGTCCCTGTGCAGCCATTCCTCTCTCTGGAGCTAGCCTAAGGGGTGCCAAGCAGTGATGGCAACATCCCGTCCTCTGAGCAGGAAGAGGGGAGTGAGGACCAGCAGACATGGGGGTCCCTGTCCTCACAACTTTCATCTTCTTCCCAGAGCCATTGAGTGTTTCTAGGTGCTGCTGATGGAAGATTATCAGCCTGCTCCACACTGTTTACCCAACCTCTTTCAGACTCTGGAGCCCTCAGATGCACCCACAGCATCCAGCCCCCTGCAGGAAAGTAGCTGTGGTGGGTGCAGGACAAGCTCTTGGCACATTGCCTGCCTGCAGCCCACAGCTCTGACAGCACACAACTTTTCTGGCTTGGAGTTTTACTGAGCCCACAGGGTGCTTAAGCCAGGAAAGATTAATGACCATTCACTGAACTTGCTGGAGAGCTTGGCTTGTGGTTGGGCTCTGAAGCTGTAACCAGAAGCATAACAGACTTTGAAGAGCTGTAATGCATCAGTGACTATTTTTTATACAGGTGGAGAACCTCTGGAGATCTGGGATCACAGAGGTGCTGCAGTTTAAGGTCATATGTTTTAGACTAAAGTTTAGAGCAATGGTTTGTATCTGGAGGGTTTCCACATGTTCTGATGACATGCATTGCCTCCATCGTACAGCAGCTTGCCATCTTCTTAGGGCCACATCCCCTCCCTCCCCCCTGTCTCCACCCTAGGGTGTTTGCCCTCCAACACCCAGGACACATCCCCCAGAATTAAATTCAACAAAACCATGGGCTGTTCCTATGCTCATTGTTAGCTGCTGGAGCACCTCAGGCCTGGTAGCCTTCTCCAGACCATTCCTATTAGGGCTGAAAGGCATCATGGGCAGGGATTCCTGCAGAAGGGATGGCAGCGTGGTGTCAGAGAGCTTGACAGTGAGAACTTGAGCTGTTCCCTGTCATCTGGCTTTGGTGTCAGCATCAGCCCAGGCACTTTTCATTTACTAGTACAGACAAAGCCACAGCAGCTAGCTATTACACTCAAGCTCTCAGAGGCAGTTGCAGGCTCATTGCTTGCTTTCCCTGCCAGGTGAGAAACAGGTGAAGCTGGTAGTACAAATCTCCTTGTAGTTAAATCTTACAGTATGTTCTGTACTCTTCAATTCACAGAAAAGGACGTCGAAGTTGCCTTCTGTGTACCTAGCTCAGAGAACCTTGCCAAGGCTAGTTCAACTGAATGTGTTTATATGTTCATCTCTGTGCCCACCTGCAGTCTCTAAATGCATGTTTTGTACCACAGGATACTGTAGGGCATTATCAGTACTTGAGCAGCTTCTGCTATTGGAGTGCTGCTTTCTTATCAGTGGACTGCAGGATAAGTTCCGTAAGCACTCAGGCTGCCCTGAGCACTTAATAGAATAGAATAGAATAGAATAGAATAGAATAGAATCAATCAGGTTGGAAGAGACCTCCAAGATCATCCAGTCCAACCTAGCACCCAGCCCTATCCAGTCAACTAGACCATGGCACTAAGTGCCTCATCCAGTCTTTTCCTGAACACCCCCAGGGACGGTGACTCCACCACCTCCCTGGGCAGCCCATTCCAATGCCAATCACTCTCTCTGGGAAGAACTTCCTCCTAACATCCAGCCTGTACTTCCCCCAGCACAACTTGAGGCTGTGTCCCCTTGTCCTGTTGCTGGTTGCCTGGGAGAAGAGACCAACCCCCACCTGGCTACAACCACCCTTCAGGTAGTTGTAGACAGCAATGAGGTCTGCCCTGAGCCTCCTCTTCTCCAGGCTAAACAACCCCAGCTCCCTCAGCCTCTCCTCATAGGGTTTGTGTTCGAGGCCCCTCACCAGCTTTGTTGCCCTTCTCTGGACACCTTCCAGCACCTCAACATCTCTCTTGAATTGAGGAGCCCAGAACTGGACACAGTACTCAAGGTGTGGCCTGACCAGTGTTGAGTACAGGGGAAGAATAACCTCCCTCGTCCTACTGGCCACACTGTTCCTGATCCAGGCCAGGATGCCATTGGCCCTCTTGGCCACCTGGGCACAATGCTGCCTCATCTTCAGCTACTATCCACCAGTACCCCTAGGTCCCTTTCCTCCTGGCTGCTCTCCAGCCACTCTGTCCCCAGCCTGTGGCATTGCTTGGGGTTGTTGTGGCCAAAGTGCAGAACCCTGCACTGAAATTTCAACCCATTGGCCTCTGCCCACCCATCCAGCCTGGTCAGGTCCCTTTGCAGGGCTCTCCTACCTTCCAACAGATCAACACCTGCTCCTAGCTTGGTGTCATCCACAAACTTACTGATGCTGGACTCAATCCCCTCATCCAGATCATCAATAAAGATATTGAAGAGGACTGGGCCCAGCACTGATCCCTGGGGAACACCACTAGTGACTGGCTGCCAACTGGATGTGGCACCATGTTTTTTTTTGTCCTATGAGTAACCCTGAGTACATCAGAGCTTTTGACCCTCTGCAGGCTTGTGCAGTGCAGACGCTTTCCCTGCACTTTTCTTTTGATAGCTCAGGTCATGGCCATGACCACAGAGGGAGCATGTGGCAGCCCTTGGCCTGTGCCTGGCATGACCAGGCAGCACGAAGCAAGGAAGTCTGCCCCCTGCCTCAGTGCTGCCCAAGACATGGCATCACCGTGGTACAAGAAGACATGGAAGAAATCAGTCCCTCCACTCAATAAAGGGGTTGGGCTAAAGGGAGATGCCATTTCTGCGTGGCAGCTGATCCTGCACCACAGCAACACAGGTGAAGGGGTGGTATTGATGGGAGCAGGGGCAGAACACCTGTCCTGGGGCTCTGCCTCTGCCCAAAGCCAGGTGTAAAGGGTTAACCCTCCGGGGGGAGGGCTCTTGACCTCAGGTCCTCCTGACCCCTCCCCGGGTGTGCGTCTGAACACTAACAGATGCGGTGGTTAGCCCACTCCCACTGCCTCTCTCGCCCTGCCTCCCTGCTGGCCGGCATCATGGTCCTGTTTCCTGCTACTCTTTGTTTTACCACGCGGCCATCAGCCACGAGGGGACAAGCCCAGTGCCATCGAATCTGGTTGTATTTACATATTTTGTATCTTCTTCCCCTTCCTTTGTAATTTCCCTATCTCAACTACCTTTTATTTATTCTTAATTTTTTCTTCTTTTAACTTCCAAATCAAAGTGAGATTATTTATTTGGGCGTGCTTTACCTTTTCCTCTCTACATCTAATTCCTTTTCTTTGGGAAAGAAGGGGAAAGAGGGAAAGGCAGCCTAGAAATTGTTATTGGTTCTATTAACTCCATTTGAAATTTAAACTAGAACCGAGACACCAGGGGTGGAGGGTGGCTGCTGGGTTTTCTCCCTTTCGCTCCCTGCCTGGCTGTGGTGACACAGCTAAGGCATTTCAAGCCAAGCTATAAATAGCTGATGAATCCTCGCTAGCGTTATTTAGTGCCATACTGGTGTGACTGTTGGTGAGTCACCTCGGTGCTCTGAAGGATGCTGGGAAACTAGATGGCTTCCTTCACCCCATCTCTGCCTCTCCCTCCTGCAGGCATCATCCCTGTCCAAGGAGGATGAATGGGAGATGATAGGGCTAGAGCATAAAAAAATACGTTGGAGAGTTGGGGAACAGGATGGTGTGGCACCCCAAAGCTTCAAGGTGAATCTGGGGCCCCAGGCTGGGTCCCCCCACATGCCCTCAGTGATAGGTGGGCCCTGCCATGTTTCAGGGCTGCTGATTCACTACCATCCCCAGGAAGGCTGCAGAAACATAGTGAGGGAAGCAGAGGTGTCTGACAGCTGTTTGGCCTCCGGATGGGTGTTCCTCCACTGCTGTGTGGAGAATCACTGCTGTCTTCATGTCAGAGCCCAAATTTTGCCACACCAGCTATGGCTTTTCCTGGCCATACAGCTGGCCTGGCTAATTGCCAATGTATTTTTGCAGTCTTTAGGATTTTTAAACCAGAAATTTTTGAGAATGTGGCAGAGAAGCAGCCAGAGATGCAAGAGCAGCCCCAAGAGGCATCTCACTGACTGAGCCTGCCTAGCTGGCAGAACCACAGACACTAACTCTTGCAAAATACACGCAGGGTCCCATGCTTCATCACCCCTTCCACTGACAGGAGTGCTACGCTGAGGGCACCCCACTGTCTTTCACTGATATGGAGTTCCAAGCTTGCCTTTTTAGGTAGATTCAGGTACCAAGAGAGGACACATCTACCTGCTTTCCAAACACTTGGAGAAGTGGAAGGAGCATTTGCATCCCAAGAAAATATCAGTTGGTGGGCAGGCAGTGCTGGGCTGCAGAGTGGCTGCCAGGCAGAAGCCATGTCCTGGATGGAACTTCCTGATGACATTTCAGAAAAAAATTATTCTCTTTTTAGAAGGGACCGAGCAGAGCCAGGGAGTTAGAATGTGAGTCCCGAGTGTTGGCTCAGCCCCGTGCTGGGGGCTGGAGATAATGTGAGAAGCAGTCATGCATCTCACAGGATGCTCACAGCAGCAGCTGTCAGCCCCAGGATCCTTGACCTGATGGACTCACAGAAACTTTTGAAGCAGAAGGGTATTTGGACAAGGGTCTGCTGCCTTCTTTTGGTCTCTCTCGGTCAGGCTCCAGCAGGATGTTTGCTCTGATTTGCACCATCTGATTTGTGCCTTGAAGGCCCAACCTCTCCTCTTGCCTGTGCAAGACCGCAGGACAGTGATTCTGTGTTGCTTTTGCCCATCTCTGCCTGATTAATGTAAAACTCAGCTCTATGAATCATTCATGAAGCTTTATTTAGTATAACGATTTGTGACATTCAGTGCCTGGGAACAGCATTTTGGGACAGCCTGTTAGTGACCAGTGAACTCCAGAAATAATGACCTGATGTTTACCCTGTCTGAACTGGGAATATGCAGAAGGGGAGGGAGAGGAGCTGGGCCCCCTTCAGAAGGAATCACAGGTTGCTCTCTAATTAGCCAAATGTGTAGAAGCTAAATATTGACATAGTATTGTGGTTCCCCGTGTCTTGCTATCACATTGCATGTTATTAACCTACATAGCTGTAAGAGAAAGGATCATCTGTGTCTGCCTTGGCACAGGCAGGGCGGAAGGAATTTCCCTGTGCCATGCTGCTGGCATTAATGGAGAGCTGGTGCCAGTACCCAAAGGAGCTGGGTAATGGTTCTGCCTCCAAAGCTGGAGCAAAGGAGTAGTAGCAGGAGCTTGTATGGGCTGCCCTATAGCATAAATAGCCCACCCTCCTCTTCCACGGAACTCTGCTATGGGAGAGTCTCTCTGCAGGTGACTGGCCCCATCTGGTAGGGGGTGTACAGGTACCCTGATGTCTGTGCTGGTGGATTTATGACCTTGACCAGAGCATGGGCGTGGGCTGTGAGCTGGGACCTGAGCTGTTGTTTGGTGTGTGATCAGGGGTGGGTGTGGTGCAGGTGCCTATGGGAAGTGCTTTGCTCACTGCTGATGCTTCCCTCTCTGTGAATTGCTTTGTGTGAGTTTTCAAGTGCTTGGCCAGCCTTTGCCAGAGCTGTGATTCTGTTATGAAGGGGCTAGTTGAAATCTGAGTCTGGGGCGAAATGCAATGAGGCCGATTCAAAAGTTATTAAATAATTTATTAGTATATACAAAGGTAATTCCCCCCAGACTTACTTACAACTATCCGCACGAGTTCTTGGAGGCGGTCAGCAGAGCTGTTTTACAGAATGTCTCTATACAATGGAATTCTGAAAGGTTTTAGGAATGTCTTTGAGAGAGCGTCTCGCAGCTTAACTCACCACTTGTGAGCTTAACTGAGTTCAGAATTCGGAATACTCACCAGTCCTCAGCCTTAATGTCTGTGTTTCAAAACATATACAGGAGAATATTCAGTAGAAGTCCTGTGGTGAATCCCAGGTGGGCTGCAATGTGGCTCGGCTGCTGGCATGGCAGGCTGAGGTGGCAGGCGAGCGGGGAACAAAGGAATGAATGAGCATGCAAGCAGCTTATTCACCTGCTTACCCCCTTTTATAGGACAACGGCTGAGGCTAATGGTCTCTTTGGCCCCAGTATCACCCAATCACCTTTGGCAATCACCCAAATATACACAAAATAGGAAGAACCCATAGGCTGTTCTCCAAAAATGGGGGGCACATACACCTGGCACGTGGCAGGGGCGTGGATCTTATGACACCTCTCTTATGCGACCAGACCAAACCAGACTAGGTTGTCTGGGTTCCTTTTGTCCTGTTTTCCGGCCTCTGGCTACAATGCAGACAGGCAAGTAAACATGTCCAGACAAGACAGGACATGCTCAAGCTCATTTTGTGACCCTTGGGACTTTCCACCACAGATTCCTGCAGCATCCCAGGTGCTTGTCTGCTTGCAGGCCTTGGCCTGTCTGAGATACTCTGGGGATACAGACAGGGAATGGGAGAGAGGGAGGGAGCCACAGCCCTGCCTGCACTGCTGCACAGCCTCATGCTGAACTATTTCACACACATGAGGTGTGGCTTATGGACCAAAGAGCTTTCTGAAACTTGTGCTCTTTTTGTGTGGGGAGAAGGGATTGCTGGCATGCAAGGACTTCCCCCAGTTACAAGGTGCTGCCAGTGTCTTGGGGTTTTGCCTTTCTTTCCTTTTGGCTCTGTGGCTCAGGGTAGTCCTGCCATCATCTCAGAAGCTTCCTGGGTGTGCAGCCTGGTGTAGCTGCAGTGGAGAGCAGCCTGATAAGGATTCCTGGTGGGATGAAGGGAAGATAGAGCAAGAAGTTCGGTGCAGCTCTGCTGTCTCTTGGCCATCATGGAGCATGCAGAGCTGTTCATGTACCAAATGAAAGGGCTTCATCACAAGCAGCTTGCAAGGCTTGGCAGCACTTTAGGTAGGAGAGAAATCATAATAGGTTGCAGTCCCAACCCCTGCCAGGCCTTCCTGCTCTGCGGGTGCCCACCATGCAGGGGGGCTGGGTGCAGTGCACAGCTGGGATGTGTCATAAATAAAAGGCATAAACTCAGGTTCATGCAAAATAAGGCTTTTAATAGAGGTGCAGGAATCAAGCAGTGCACAGGCCTGGGTGCGTGGGGAGGCTCCACTCTACCCTAACGCACAGCCTTTGTTTGCAGGTTTCTCCTTTTATATCCTATTCTACTACAGATTCATTACTAATTCTAAGAAAAGGTTGGGTTTTCCTTATCAGTTCTAAGGATGGGAGGTGTCTCTTCCACACATGTCT
This sequence comes from Tricholaema leucomelas, assembly GCA_013400475.1. NCBI lineage: Eukaryota > Metazoa > Chordata > Aves > Piciformes > Lybiidae > Tricholaema lacrymosa > Tricholaema leucomelas. The sequence continues at coordinate 143,964 of WAAF01018560.1, forward strand.
CTTTTTAGCTGGTGGTCTCTCTGGTGGTCTTCAGTGATGAAGTAAGGGGTCTTCCTCAAGTGTCCTTTTCATGAACTCGAAACTATTAGTGTCCTGTGTATGGGTCTTCCTCTGTTTGCTCATGCATGAAGGCTGTCTCTGCTGCCTGCTCCACTCCCCCACCAACCTTCCTAGTTTCTAATTATTTATTGCTCTGTTATCTTAAGCCAAGTGCATACTTTTGTGATGGCTGTGCAAGGAGGAGTGCAGCTCCATTCCAAATCCCCCTTCTTCCCTGCCTGTGGCCTCTTGCCACGAATTGATTGGATCAAACATATATTTCTCACAGGTGGGTGCTGGAGGCAGAAGAAAGAACAGCTTCTACCTCAGCTGTCTCAAGGGCTTCCTTGTGACAGCAAGAAGCCTAAGCCATGACAGCCTGGGATATGATTTTCCTTTTGCTGTCCCACCACAGTGGGAGCTGATGCTACAAGCTCACTTGTTTTGAGGAGGGTGGGAGGGCAGCAGGAAAAGTAACTGGTGCATCCTGACCAGGCAAGACTCCTGAGCAGGAAAAAGGTATCCCCATGTCTCCAGAAAGAAGGTCATCAGCTGATGTGAGAGAGTTCTGGCCCTGACCACCCTCTCCCTGCTGCTGGAGGGTGATGCAGCCCAGGTGAGGAGCTGTGCCCATATAAATCATTCAGTAGAAGAAAGCAGAGTGAAATGATATACCTGTTGACCTTCATCAGAGTGAGAATGGCTTATTTTTCTGCAGAGATGTATCTATATTACTTTTATGGTGGAGACCAGAACAGTGCTGACTCCTTCCCCACCTAAAATACTGCTGCACCCCTGCAGAGGAGGTGAGGGCTGTGTGCAGCACCCAATCATGGGCAGAGTCACAGCCCAGTGGATCTGCCCAGCCCAAGAATGTTACTGCTTTGGATATGATGTGGTTGCTGCATCCTGCTGGGACCACAGCTTCCCATTCCTGGGCCAGGTTGGTTAAATAACTCTCCATTAAGGTTTTCAAGTTGGAGTGAATCATCCTTTGGAAAGATCTTGTGTCACTCTCAAGCACCAAACTGTTCTGTGTGCAGACTCTGATGACCCAGTCTCCTGAGCCAGAGCTCCAAGAAAATATGAAGTTGTTCAGGTGTACCTCTCTTCTCTGTCCTCTGCCCTATCTCCATCTGAGAGCGGACCGAAGCACATTTGAGTGCAGCATGGCTGCCTCCATAATGCCGATAGCCATCTAGGGAGTCCTGGTTCCCATCCCCTGGGATGTCAGGGAGCATTGGATGTTTTCTTTGTGACTGGTCCAAGGCTGGCCCCAACACTCTGTTTTGACCTGCTGCATGTGCAAGGAGCTGAACTGTTCCCTGCCCTGCTGCTGCTGTGACATGCCATGGCTGACATTTCTAACCCAAACCTGGGTCCTTGAGTGAAGATTTTGACCAAATTCTCACCATCAGACTCAGTGAGCTCAACTTGGGAGAATATCCTACATCAGTGAGTCCTGAGCTGTGGGAAGTCCACCAATGGAGAAAACAAATCCTTCCATCTCCAGGATGCTCTAGCCCTGGGGAAAGCAGACAGCATGGGAAGAAAACGTATGGAAACATCTCTCTGGCATAGGTCTTGCTGCTTTTCCTGCTGTCCCACTAGCATGTACCTAGGACACAGAGGATTTCCCAGCACAGTTGTGGTAGTGAGCTGGGTGTTGCTGGGAATAATGTGGTAGGGACCGTGCCTGGGGAGAGGAGGGCAGAGGATTGCTGATGAAACTCTAGGTGAATACACACAGTTGGGGCATGGCCTCACTTGCTCCCAAACTGCAAGCAGCAGGATGGAAGAAGACCAGGTGTGCCCACAGGATCCTCTGCCCAAAAAGCCTTCTCTTCCTACCTGCCTGAGTCAGGAGCTGGGTGACAGGGGTGACACAGGCAAAGATGGTTCTGCCTCTGGGAAAGAAGAGAAACCTCTCCAGGTCACTACAAGGAGAGGTGGAGGCTCCAGGCCACAGATTTTAGGGGATGAACCCTTCCTGGGTTGCTGCCTCACCCTTGTCTCTGCAAAGGGGCTGCTGCAGTGGGCACAGCAGCATTTTGGCTGCACAGAGCCATGCCTGGAGTTCTGTGTTTGATCAAACCAATTAGCAATTTAATCTTCTTAGCAAACCAAGATAATTATCAAATTAGCGGACTGTATGTAAATGCCTGCTTAATAGCTGATGATGGCTGGTCCTGCTGCATCAGGGAGGGTTGTGATATGTGAACTGGCTTCTCTGCCCTTGGCCATTGCACCAGCCAGGGCTGCTTCAGGGCAGGGATGGCTGGGGACAGTGCTGGTGCTCTGTGCCTGTCCCCATGTCCTGTGTGGCACAGGGCTTCCCTCTCAGAAGGGTGGATTTGGGTAAGGGTGGCAGAGAGGTTTTCCATCCCAGCAGGACACTGTGCTGGTCAGAGTAATGTTTGATCTTACAATGAATTTGGCTGATGAACCCCCAACCCTTGCTCTTGCCCAGCACTGCCAGAATCCTGGTGTTTCCAGCCTCCCCTGACACTGCATGAGTTCTCTCTGCCCTCCCTTGGCTGAGCTAAGCAGGAAGGTGATATTTCACAATAGGACTTCATCTCAATCACTGAGTTATCTCTGAGTCTTCACCTACCTGCAGTTCCTCCATGGGGGTGGCCACAGACTAATAGAATTGTTTTGATTGGAAAAGGCCTTTAAGATCAGCCAGCCCAACCATTTTCTAACCCTACCAAGTCTGGTGCTAATCTTTGTCCCTCAGCACCACATCTCTCTGTCTTTTAAACACCTCCACAGAAGGACTTGCTACAGCAGGTGCTCTTCCCAGCCTTGGCCAGGTCCAGTGCCTGCCTTGGGATGTCTGAGATGTCGATCCCAAAGCCAGAGGTTTCATTCTGCTCTGTTTGTGTTCTGTTTAGTTATCTGCCCAGTTAATGCTGCTCTCCAGATTGCCTTGCCCCTGCCTGACAGTGGGAGTCCTTAGCTCAGCTCTTAAGCAGCCACAGTGCCAGCTAACATAACAATCGGGATGTTTCTCAGAACAGAAGTGTAAGGGGCCAGGAGCTGGGCAGTTTGTTTGATCTGACTGCAGGTTGAAAGACATGGATGCAAAGTGGCTTTGCCCAACTAGCCACCCAAATGTTCCTTTTCCCGAGCATGCAGCACGCATTCAGTTCCCTCTCAGTTCTCTCCAGTGAGTGCAGACAGAGCAGACTCCTCTCCCAGTATGGGCTGGGTTTGTCTGTTGAGAATATGATGATGGGATGTGCAAGCATCAGCCATGGAGCTGGGAAGGGACTGGCAGGCACTGTTTGCTGGACATCAGCGGAGGCTGGGTGATGCTCTGCCCCAGCAGCACATGGTGACAATGCCTGGCTCTGCTATTGCACCAGGCAGATGCTGGGCAGCTCCTTCAGCCTGCACACGCTTTCTCCTGCTGATGTTTCTCATAATTTCCTGAATTTTTGGGCCTAGTACTTAGCTGTAACACAATTACAGAAAAAAACTTTTAGAACCACGATTTTGTGCCCCAATTGAGGCTTTCCCAGGCAATTTTCTTAACTGAGTTTTCCCCACAAGCTCACTGAGGTGCTCAGCAACACTTGCAGTTTGGATCTGCATACCACCACCCCTCCACTGCCCTCCAGATGAGGGTACCCACAGGATGTCCCCATACAGACAGGGCCAGTCCTCTTCCACAGCTCTGTGCAGCTTGGGATGTGTTTGGGGACACATGCTGCTCTCCAGGGCCCCTTGTGACCTTCCAGGAGCCTCCTAAAGTGTCCCATCCTGTTTTTCTCCCACCCCTTCACATCATCTCTCCTCCTGGGGTTTGTATGCCTCTGAATGGATCTGGTCCCCCCAGCCAGGCTGTGACTACACTCCAGGTTTGCAGCTGAACTGTTTTCATCCTGTTCCCCAGGCAGACATTCTGGGGTAAAAACAGTGGCAGAAGCATGCACCAGGATGGGCCTGGGGAAGGGCAGAAGGAGGTGGGGAAAGGAGTCACACATCAGGCACATCCATGGAACAAGCTCTTTTATTTGTCAGAGCAGCAGTGGGGAAGAGGAGGGAGAGGGCAAGTAGGTGTCACATAGCATAGCATGGCAGCTGTCAGTGGAGTGGTCCTGCAGCTTGAGGTGGCCCCTGAGCATGGGCTGCTGGTTGCTCCTTTGCTCCCAGGAGCGGGCATCAGGCAGGATAAGCCTTAGCAGAGGCGTGGACAGCTGGATGGTGCCAGGGTTGCACCAAGAAGCTGAAAAGGCTCTTGGTCTGTTCTGAGAGCAGGAGTTCACACTGGGGAAAGGAAGAAATAATGACAGGTTAGATCTAGTGCTCATAGTAACCCCAGCCCACATGTCTGGCCATCAATCACCCCACCAGCCTGGCAGTAGAGAGCTCTGGCAGCTGGACACAGTTCCTTGCCCAGAGCCACCATCACCATAACCCTGCTCTGTTACCCAAGGAGGTAGATGCTCTCCAGACCCTACCATAGGAGACAGGGAAGGGAGAAGGACGTGAGATGCATCTCTTGCCACAGAAGGACTGGCAACACTTCTTGTATCGTGGGCACCCCCGGTCTGTGAGGCACCTGTTGGGTGGGTTGAGCAAGGCACAGGTGATGCGGATGGGTGGGCAGGACCAGGCGCTACCTGCGAGAGGAGGGATGTATTTGCTCCAGGCTGCTGGCAGCTGAGAAACCCTGGGGAGATTATCCCCAGCAAATACCCCGTTTCAGAAGATCCCTGCAAACATAGCTCCTTCCTAGCCTCTGTTCTTTCCTCCCCCTGAACCCCACCCTAGGACATCTCATACCTGTTGGCAGCTCTGTGCAGAGGATGAGCATCCCCACCAAGAAGAAAGTGATCACAGACTTCATGCTGCTGTGTCCCCAAGAGGTGCAAGTGTGGATAGCTGGGGGATACTGACATTTAAAACCTTGGGGAGGATGGGGGTGGAGAACGGGGCTGATGTTTGTACCTTTTTCCTCTGACATTGCATGGTGTTTTACGGGAACCTTTTGCATAAGATACAAACAGGATTTTTCAATTGCTCAAAAAGCAGTTCCGTTGCACAACTGCCCCCTGCAGCCACATCCGGGGCTGAGGCACAAGCCAAGAGAAGATTGTCCTGGGCATGGTCCCCCAAGCAGGCTGGAGGCAGTGCTGTCTCCTGGTCAGGGTCATTTCTCCAGGAGACACTATAATGCTGACTATTCTGTGTTTATTTCTGGTGGTTCATGTGGTTTTCCTTCTGTACCTTGCTTGCACAGAGAGCAGTGAATCAAACCTTCACTTGGTCCAGATCAGCATGGGGCTGATCCTTAAAGGATTTCCCATAGGAAACCTGTCCCAGCTCAAAACTGGTGTGGGAAAAGCAGCTTTAGCTTAGCCAAGGGTGAGTCTTTTCCAAGCCCTGTGGTGTCATCTGAACCCCAGCATCTTCTCCGGATGGCTGCTGACAGATAGGAAGCAGGCTGGTTCTGGAAGAAAGTGGCTTGTCTCAGCAGTGTAAGAGCACAAGGTCCACACAGCACAGTCATCTGCCAAACATCCCTGGTGTGACTGAGCCTAACTCTTGATGTCTGCAGTCACTACTCAGAAGACAATGATTTTACTACCCTTCAGATAGAGACTTACACTCTGTCTGGGAAAATTGTTTTCTTTGGGTGCTCTTGGGCAATGAGAAATTACTCCATTTCCCACAAATGGGTCAATGCTCCCCTCACGTTGTGTAACAGGCTCCTGGACCTTTTCCTTGGGATTTCTGGTGTCAGCAGGAGCACAAGGTGTACTGAAAACTGGTAGTGGGAATGTCTTGGAAGGGGAAGGCATCCTGCAGCTGAATATCCCATGCTCCTACAATGGTCAGGCTGGGAGAGTCCCTGATTTCACAACTGGGCAGGGCAAGGTGCTCCTTGCACAAGACCAAGCATCACCCCTACATGCTGCAGGCAGCCCCTGAGCCTGCTGATATTGTTCTGGCTCAGGCCCTGCAGCCCCTGGACCTTGTCTTACTGGAGAATTGTTAATTATTGTCCACTTTCCCTAATGATTCTGTGTCTGCTTTTTTCTCTTTGTGAAGTCATTTATGAAACAACTAGGAGAGTATTTGGCCAACCCAAACAGACTTTCTGGGCTGTGCACCAATAATTTAGCACTTTCAATGAGAAATACAAGCACTGGATTAATTTTTAAGCAATTCTTTGGCATTCAGTTGCTTCTAGGGCTGGAGAGGACAGCACTGTGCTCCCAGATGGTGCCAGGGTCTGTTTGAGTTGTTGCTTAGGGCTATGCCTCCCAGAGGGGAGAGAATACAAAGGAGCAAGGCTTAGATTCAGCTGCAGAGCAGCTGGGCTGGGTGGAGGGTGAGGGAACAGATCCATCTGAAGTACTTTTGATGGTGATTTATCCATAGCATATCCAGAGGTGAGAAGTCTGAAATCTGATTCTGTTGCAGACTCCCACAGAATGACCCAGATCAGGACATTTCTGTACACAGGACCACCTGGACTCTGTTGCACTGTGCCATGTGGGCAGTGCCCATTATCCTACAGTCTGGCAGATCTGTCCCCACCCCACACTACTCATGGAAAACTGCTTGTGAGCCTCGTCCCTAGCTAGCAAAGATTGAGCTGTGCAATGCCAGGGATGCTGCTGCTGTTGACAATGCGATTTCCCAGCCAGGCCAGAGCTCTCCAGTTTGTTTGATCCAAAGATGGCAAGAAGGGAGGCCATCAGCCCTTGGTCCCATGACTCCAGGTTTGAGCATAGCCAAGCACCAGCCTTAGCAAGGAGCACAAAGTTCCTGAGGAATACCTTGTGCCCTGCTAAGGAGCCTTTGCTCCCTAAGGAAAAACTTCTTTGAGAGTGCTGGAGCACTGGAGCAGGCTGCCTGGAGAGGTTGGGGACTCTCCTTCTCTGGAGGCTTTCAAAACCTGCCTGGACACTGTGATCCTGTGCAGTCTGCCGTGGGTGACCCTGCTTTATCGGGGCCTTTGGACTAGATGATCTCCAGAGGTCCACTGTAATCTCCATCATGCTGGGATTCCATTGTTCTGTACCAGGTGATTTAATGTTCCCAGCCTGAAACTAAGCATGCATCCATCCCTCCCTCTCTCCCTCTCTGCCTCATGACTGAGGATACTCCGTCCCCTCGAGGCTGGCTTCACGGCCCCAAGTTAGCCGGGAGGAGGGAGTACCCCAACGCACACACCCTCATTTAGCACTGGTGTCTGGTGCCATCTAGTGAATGCCGTCAAGGAGGCACGGTCCTGCTCCCGGATGCCATCCTATAGGGGAGAGTAGAAGAGGAAAGAAGGAGAGAAGAAGAGATTTTTTTGTTCGAAATGTCTGTAGTTCCACCATACAGACAAGGCCAATGGATCTGTCAGCCCAGGCAATGAATATGTTTGCATTTGTTTTCGTATTTGTTTGTGCAGTCGACCAATTATGTTCACAGGCTTTTTGATGGAGGTCAGCTTGTTTTGACCAGCTTTTTTTTTTTTCTTTCAGTGAGCAGAAGTCTTGCTCAGATGGCAGAATTGTGGCAAGATCCTGAAAGAAGTACTGAAATAATGATTGTATGTGTATAGATTATAAGGTTTTGGTCATGGTTAATGAATTTTGGGTATTTTCACAAGTTTTCAGCTATTCTGTTTTAATGAATGGGTAATAGCAAAATGGAGATCCGTTTCACCTGCTGTAAGGGCCAAACCCATTTATTGTCACAGATGGCAATGTGCTTGTTATCTTTTTTTCAAAGGCCCTGCAAGAAGATGAGAAACACTGCCTTAAATTTCTAAAACAAATGAAGGACTGTGGGAACAGGCCTAATAGATAGCCTGAAAGTAACATCTAGGGCATGTCTTTGTATCATCTTTAGAAATTAGTGGCTCTTAAGCACAATAAACAGACACAGGAGTGTCTAAGGACTGCAGTGAAAACATCAAGATTTCTGAGAACTATAGAGTGAATCCAAAACAATGGGAGTCTGAGAAAGACTATTGGACAACTGATGCATCTGCGACTCTACAACATTGACTGCCACAAAAGAGCCATCGAAGACATGGCACACATGTGCTCTCCTGTGACTGTGGTATTTGTCTGGGCTTCTGGGCTTTTGAACACATGACTTACTCTTGCTTGCAGAAAAAGCATTGGGATAAGTCAGGAGGACAGATGTCACATCTGGTCCTGAATATCACCCCTCATCAAAGGGATTGGTTAAACATCTCAAAAATTAAAAAGTGTGGTAGAACTAGGCACTCTCTTCGCCACCTTAAGAATGACTATAAAGATGATGTAGAGCTATAATCCTTTGCAGCAAAGGTATTTGCCTCATCTCTTGCACCAGGAGTAGCAGCTGCACAGGTTTTTAAGGCAGCTAGAGAAACTAGCTTGTTGGTCAATCAAACAGGCTAATGTTACCACCGATATCCTGAATCAATTGTTATATGATTGAAACAGTCTTAGACATACTTCAAAATAAAGCTGCTATTAATTTTCTTTTGCTTGCTCAGGGACATGGTTGTGAGGATTTGGAAGGAATGTGTTGTTTTAACCTGTCAGATCACAGTGAATCAATTCACAAGAAGTTGGCACGGTTAAGGGAACATACTCAAAAAATCGTAGAAGACGATAATCCATTTGACGGCTGGTTAAGAGCCTTGTTTGGAAATTTATCACCTTGGTTGATAAGCTTAATAAAGGAGGCACTACAGATTCTGGGTATATTAGTTTTAGTATTAATAGTATTAAGAATAGCTTTTGCTTGTATTACGAAAGGAGTTCATGAAGTCGCGTCCAAAGCCTTGATTGTACAAAAAGAAAAACGGGGACTTTGTTGGGAACTGGCTGAAGGAGAGGGGACATGAGACCCTAGAAGCTTGTACAATCAAGTCTTGGACGTGAGGTCTGAGTATTGAAACGCAGTAAGCCACAGCAGTGTATGTGAAGAAGCTCAAAAGGAATTTGTCCTTGAGCCTTCTGATAAACAACTTCTGTGGGACTGTATCCAGTTTGGGAGGGATTTTAGCCATAGCAGAGACCACAAGTAGGGAGGATCATGCAAATTTCAATCCTTAGATGTGCCAATCGCTAATTAACAGCACCACATTGCATGCTGGATGTGTTCACTAAACTCACCATGACCAGAAAATATGTGCTCTGTAACTTGAACCTTGATGCTTTCAATAAACTGTGGATTGTCTTGCGAAGCTAGCTCATATTGAGTCGTCTCTTGGCTTTCCCGACCCTGCACCCCACCTGGTGTTTAGAGCTCTGCCTATAAACTGAGTCTATATAAATGTCAAAGCGTGGATTTCGCCGCGTGTGCGGTGTGCTGTTTGAAAGCAATTAGGCAAACGGGAGCCGAGCTGAGTTTGCTGCCCCCGGCCGGGAGCACAGGCCCTATCGGTTCTCCGTGCTGCCCCCCGTGTTTGCATGTAGGCACTGCAGTGGTGTAGCGGCGTGTGCTGTGCCGTCGATGGTCAGTGCTGCCACCCTGTGTTTACTTCTCCGCAGTGCAGTTCCTCAGCCCCGGAAGTCCCCCGCGCTCCTGCCTCGTCTCTAAATGCCCTGCATGATTGAAGTGGAGGGGAGGAGGGGAAGGTGGCGGGGGGAGCGAGAAATCAGAGCTTGTTTGGATTTCTAAGTATTCGACTGAGAAGTTAAACAGGCAGACATCTGGAGCGTGGCGTCGCTACAGGACCGAGGTGGCGCGTTGCTACGGACTGGGCGCCTGTGCCAGTGGGAGCGAGGCAGAATATCCTGATGAGTCGAGCCGAATGGAGCCAAATTCAAGCTGAGCTGGATGCAGCCGAGCGGCAACGAACAGAGCGGAGCCGAGCAGATCCGAAGGCAGCCGAAGCCAAGCCGATCCGGAGGCATCCGGCTGAAGATGAACAGAGCCCAGCGGGGCCGAACGCGTGAGCACGGAGCGAGCTGAGTCCCTCTAGGCCGAGCGGAAGGAGGCGAGCGGCAGGCAGCTACTTCCTTCCAGGGCGGCAGGGCAGCGTCCGGCGTTCCCCGGCAGAGCTCCGTTCTTTCTCTCTCGCACAAGAGGATTGTCGGCAGATGAGTTGCTCAGCAGCGGCGCATCTGAGACGCGTTTTAGAACAACTCCCGTAAGTAGCGGACTTTGCAGTTGCTCCTATGAGAGCTTCCTTTGAGTTTCAATAGGAGAGGGGTCGGAACGGAGCTGTCTGCACTTGCTGCGCTCCGCAGTGAGCCTAAGCAACTGTTGTGTGCAGCCCAGAAACTCCGGCTCAGCGTGACTGCAGAGCTGCGCTAGCGGAGCGAGCCTCGTGTCTCATTGTATGGAAGTTTCCAAAGCTCTCTTCCAGGTGCTACCGGTAAGACCAAGTGCTGCCCAGTCTCTGGCAGTGCTCCCAGAAATACCCAGTGTCCTCTCAGTGCCTCCAGTGCTCCCAGGAATTCCAAAATCCTTTCCCAGGGACCCCAGTAATACCCAGTGCCCTGCAGTCACTCCTGCTGCTCCCAGTAGCTCCAAAATCCCTTCCCAGTACTTCCAGAGCCACCAGTGCTCTCAGGAACTCCAAAATCTCATCCCAGTGCTCCCAGTAACACTACCTGCACTGCCAGTCCCTCCTCGTGCTCCCAGTGTGGCTCCAGTGTGCTCCCAGGCCCTCCTGGTAGCTGCAAATTCCCTTCTCAGGGCTGGCAGTGCTCCCATTGCCCTTGCAGGTCTCCTGGTGTTACACTGTGGGAAATGGAGATGCAGGAAATACTCCCTTTGATTTCCCAAGGCTCGTAGTGTGATTGCATCTTTCTAGTCTCACTTGTGATGCTTCCCTCTGCTGCAGCGTGTCTCGTGTTCCACCTGTGTAAGTGTGATTAGGGGAGCTACGCAAGCGGCGTAAGTGTCTGCTCTGGGATTAGGGGAGCTACGGAAGCGGCGTGTCTCCGCCGTGAGTAGGGGAGCTACGCAAGCGGCGTAATTGTCGCTGCCATAAATAGGGGAGCTGCGTAAGTGTCGCCACTGTTAATAGTGGAGCTATGCAAGCGGCGTCTTAAATGTCGCTGCCGTGAATAGCGGAGCTGCGCAAACTCCTCCTTTTTCATTTTTTTTCCTCCTTTTTTAACTTTTCTCTTCCCCCCCCTTTTTTTCTCCTTTTCCCCCCCTTTTTCCCGTTTTTCTCTTCTTTTCCATTTTTCCTCCACCTTTTCCATTTTTTCCTCTTTTTTTTTTCCCATTTCTTCTTTTTTTAATCCTTTTTCCCCTCTCTTTTTTTCTCCCTTTTTTCCCTTTTCTTTTTTCCTTTTTTCTCTTTCCTTTTTTTCCTCCTATTTTCCCCCCTTTTTGTCCTTCTCTTTTTTCCTTTCTTTTCTCCTTTCTTTCTTTCTTTCTTTCTTTCTCCATTTCCCCCCTTCTTTCTTGTTTCCTTTTTTGTTGTTCCTTTTTTCCTTTTTTTCCCTCTTTTTTCCTCATTTTTTCCCTTTGTTTCCTCTTCTTTTTTCCTTTTTTTTTNGTTCCTCAGCCCCGGAAGTCCCCCGCGCTCCTGCCTCGTCTCTAAATGCCCTGCATGATTGAAGTGGAGGGGAGGAGGGGAAGGTGGCGGGGGGAGCGAGAAATCAGAGCTTGTTTGGATTTCTAAGTATTCGACTGAGAAGTTAAACAGGCAGACATCTGGAGCGTGGCGTCGCTACAGGACCGAGGTGGCGCGTTGCTACGGACTGGGCGCCTGTGCCAGTGGGAGCGAGGCAGAATATCCTGATGAGTCGAGCCGAATGGAGCCAAATTCAAGCTGAGCTGGATGCAGCCGAGCGGCAACGAACAGAGCGGAGCCGAGCAGATCCGAAGGCAGCCGAAGCCAAGCCGATCCGGATGCATCCGGCTGAAGATGAACAGAGCCCAGCGGGGCCGAACGCGTGAGCACGGAGCGAGCTGAGTCCCTCTAGGCCGAGCGGAAGGAGGCGAGCGGCAGGCAGCCACTTCCTTCCAGGGCGGCAGGGCAGCGTCCGGCGTTCCCCGGCAGAGCTCCGTTCTTTCTCTCTCGCACAAGAGGATTGTCGGCAGATGAGTTGCTCAGCAGCGGCGCATCTGAGACGCGTTTTAGAACAACTCCCGTAAGTAGCGGACTTTGCAGTTGCTCCTATGAGAGCTTCCTTTGAGTTTCAATAGGAGAGGGGTCGGAACGGAGCTGTCTGCACTTGCTGCGCTCCGCAGTGAGCCTAAGCAACTGTTGTGTGCAGCCCAGAAACTCCGGCTCAGCGTGACTGCAGAGCTGCGCTAGCGGAGCGAGCCTCGTGTCTCCTTGTATGGAAGTTTCCAAAGCTCTCTTCCAGGTGCTACCGGTAAGACCAAGTGCTGCCCAGTCTCTGGCAGTGCTCCCAGAAATACCCAGTGTCCTCTCAGTGCCTCCAGTGCTCCCAGGAATTCCAAAATCCTTTCCCAGGGACCCCAGTAATACCCAGTGCCCTGCAGTCACTCCTGCTGCTCCCAGTAGCTCCAAAATCCCTTCCCAGTACTTCCAGAGCCACCAGTGCTCTCAGGAACTCCAAAATCTCATCCCAGTGCTCCCAGTAACACTACCTGCACTGCCAGTCCCTCCTCGTGCTCCCAGTGTGGCTCCAGTGTGCTCCCAGGCCCTCCTGGTAGCTGCAAATTCCCTTCTCAGGGCTGGCAGTGCTCCCATTGCCCTTGCAGGTCTCCTGGTGTTACACTGTGGGAAATGGAGATGCAGGAAATACTCCCTTTGATTTCCCAAGGCTCGTAGTGTGATTGCATCTTTCTAGTCTCACTTGTGATGCTTCCCTCTGCTGCAGCGTGTCTCGTGTTCCACCTGTGTAAGTGTGATTAGGGGAGCTACGCAAGCGGCGTAAGTGTCTGCTCTGGGATTAGGGGAGCTACGGAAGCGGCGTGTCTCCGCCGTGAGTAGGGGAGCTACGCAAGCGGCGTAATTGTCGCTGCCATAAATAGGGGAGCTGCGTAAGTGTCGCCACTGTTAATAGTGGAGCTATGCAAGCGGCGTCTTAAATGTCGCTGCCGTGAATAGCGGAGCTGCGCAAACTCCTCCTTTTTCATTTTTTTTCCTCCTTTTTTAACTTTTCTCTTCCCCCCCCCTTTTTTTCTCCTTTTCCCCCCCTTTTTCCCGTTTTTCTCTTCTTTTCCTTTTTTCCTCCTCCTTTTCCATTTTTTCCTCTTTTTTTTTTCCCATTTCTTCTTTTTTTAATCCTTTTTCCCCTCTCTTTTTTTCTCCCTTTTTTCCCTTTTCTTTTTTCCTTTTTTCTCTTTCCTTTTTTTCCTCCTATTTTCCCCCCTTTTTGTCCTTCTCTTTTTTCCTTTCTTTTCTCCTTTCTTTCTTTCTTTCTTTCTTTCTCCATTTCCCCCCTTCTTTCTTGTTTCCTTTTTTGTTGTTCCTTTTTTCCTTTTTTTCCCTCTTTTTTCCTCATTTTTTCCCTTTGTTTCCTCTTCTTTTTTCCTTTTTTTTTTCTCTTTTCCCCCCTTTTTTCTCCTTTTCCCCCTTTCCTCCCTTTCTTCCCCCTCATTTCCCTCACTTTTCCCTTCCCTCCTCCTTTTTCCCCTCATTTTTCCCTTTTCCTCCTCCTGTTTTACACCTTTTTCCTGATGAGTCTTTAACGTTCTCTCAAGAGTCTGCCTTTGAGCAAAGATTTTCAGCTGCGTTTGAAAGGATTCCTGCAGCCTTTCTTTAGCAGACCCTAGTGGC
>WAAF01018562.1:8454-27167 GCA_013400475.1 Tricholaema leucomelas
GAGCACAGCCCTGTGAGGAGAGGCTGATGGAGCTGGGGGTGTGCAGCCTGGAAAAGAGAAGGCTCAGGGCAGACCTCATTGCTGTCTACAACTACCTGAAGGGAGGCTGTAGCCAGGTGGGGTTGGTCTCTTCTGCCAGGCAAGCAGCAACAGAACAAGGGGACACAGTCTCAAGCTGTGCCAGGGGAGGTCTAGGCTGGATGTTAGGAGGAAGTTGTTGGCAGAGAGAGTGATTGGCATTGGAATGGGCTGCCCAGGGAGGTGGTGGAGTCACCATCCCTGGAGGTGTTGAAGCAAAGCCTGGCTGGGGCACTTAGTGCCATGGTCTGATTGCTTGGCCAGGGCTGGGTGCTAGGTTGGACTAGATAATCTTTTAGGTCTCTTCCAACCTGGTTGATTCTCTGATTCTATGAGAAGCATGCTTTGCTAGTCAGCCTTTAGCAAAGCCATTCTGAGAGTCAACTTTGCCAGCTGAGTGATTTTTAAAGCATACAGGTGATTTAGAGAATGTATTTAGGATTTTCTTCAGCTGGTGCTTGCAAAGAATATCTCTTTCTGGCCAGTGTATTCTCAAGTTTAGATGTCCACTACAGAAAACAGCATGGCTTGTATAATAAGCCTGAAGGAAAGCTTCAGTGCATCCCTTGGCATTAAGAATTGGCTTGCAGCTAAGATTTCTGTAATCATCTGCAAGCTTAGGGAAAGATTTGATGCTTGGGATTTAGAATAGTAGCTCATTTCGCTTTCTATTCTCTGTCTAAGGTATATCATGCCTCTAACAAAGGAGACACATGCCCATCACAGAAAACACTCTGATATTGTGATAAAGGAGCACAATAGAAACCACAGGGACTAAGATAGTGTTTGCATTACCTTCTCAGCTGTTTGCAAATATTCTTTTCTATCAATTTTGACTTGGATGTGGCTGTTTTGTGTGGCTATGACTAATAAGAAACCTTCTATTCAAGCCTGGGTGTTCCTGGCTCTTTTCATCTCCTGAGTATGTGCTCTAAAGCCACTAAAGCAATAAAAGAAGAAAACTGGAAGCTGCACAAATTCTAAACCCAGTGCACAGTGCCTCTTGAATTTGTTCTACAGACATTGCTTTGGTTAGGTCAACAGGCAGCCAGGCTTTGGCACAGGCTGCTATGATTGGATTGCAAACAAAGGTTCGTGCTCAACAACTTCCTTCTCAAGGCCAGTCTCAATCTCCCCACCTCCAGCTTTGACAGCCTAAAAAGTCCCTCTTCAGCTTTCTTGTAGCCCCCTTCAGATCCTGGAAGGCCATAAGAAGGAGCTTCCTCTTCTCCAGGCTGCACAGCCCCAACTCTTCCAGTCTGTCCTCATAGGAGTTGTCTCTTTCAGATCAGGGAGGCTGCCCACAGCTGGCACAAGCAGCCATGAGCTATCAATGATCTGTCAGAAGAGAGCATTGCTTTCCAAAGGCACTCAGCACCTGCCCTTCCCAATTTTCCTGTTGGAAGCTGCTGTATTGCTGTTTTTGCTGCTTCAGGAGCTCTGTAAATCCTGTGGCAAGTTTCTTATAATAGTAACTCTCTTGTTTTGCTGCTGGCTCTATTAGATACATTTCCCCACTGAATTTCAGAGGTTTCAAAACCTCCATAGAGTGACTTAAGACAGAGCTTTCTACCCCATTTCTGCTGGGCTTGCCAAAGTTCATAAAGATGTTTAGTTGCTCACTCATCAAAAAAGAAAAAGGCTTGGGCCCAAGTCCCACTACCTCTGCATTTGGTTAAGGAAACAAAGAAGCATCTTGCTACATGGCTTATGTTTGAGTGGCAGCAGGCAAAAGCTTTGTTCTAAATAAAGGCTGAGTATTTGGCTGGGTCCAGAGAGTTGTGGTGAATGGTGCCACATCCAGTTGGCAGCTGGCACTAGTAGTGTGCCCCAGAGAGCAGTGCTGGGCCCAGTCCTGTTTAATATCTTCACTGATGATCTGGATGAGGAGACTGAGTCCTCCATCAGTAAGTTTGCAGACAACACCAAGTTGGGAGCATGTGTGGATCTGTTAAAGGGCAGGAGGGCTCTGCAGAAGGATGTGGATAGGCTGGACAGATGGGCACAGTCCAATGCCAGGAGCTGAAGGAGTCCAAGTGCCAGGTTCTGCACTTTGGCCATGACAAACCCATTCAGTGCTACAGGCGGGGGACAAAGTGGCTGGAGAGCAGCCAGGCAGAAGGGACCTGGGGGTATTGGTCAACAGGGACAGAACATGAGCCATCAGTGTGCCCCAGGTGGCCAAGAAGGCCGAAGGCATCCTGGCCTGGATCAGGAACAGTGTGGCCAGCAAGACCAGGAAAGTCCTTCTTTGCCTGTACTCAGCAGTGGTCAGGCCATACCTTAAGTGCTGTGTCCAGTTCTGGGCTCCTCAATTCAAGAGAGATGTTGAGGTGCTGGAACATGTCCAGAGAAGGGCAATGAATCCAGTGAGGAACCTGGAGCACAGCCCTGTGAGGAGAGGCTGAGGGAGCATTGGAATTGATTGGCATTGGAATGGGCTGCCCAGGGAGGTGGTGGAGTCACTGTCCCAATTTTCCCTAAGCTGCCACTTGCCACTGCTGTGGCTGTGTGTAGCTGTTTGGCTATGCTGAGAAGGGGACCTGCAGAATCATACGATGGTTTAGGTTGGAAGGGACCTTAACGATCAGCCAGCTCCAACTGTCTGCCATAGGCAGGGACACCTCCCTCCAGAGTAGGTCACTGCAGACCTCATCCAACCTGGCTTTGAACACCTCCAGAGAGGTTGTGGAACACAGAATCGCCCAATGTGATCGCATTGGGCAATTCTGTGCCCCACAACCTCCCTGGGCAAGCTGTGCCAGTGTCTCACTACACTCACTACAAAGAACTTCCTAACATCCACTTTCAATCTCCCCTCTGCCAGTTTAAATGCTTGCACTGAGACAAATCAGTAGATTTTTTTGGGATGTTACTGGAGAATCCCACACTAAATTCTGATAGAGCCTTCAGGGAGATCTTAAAGCCTTAATATGTGAAGTGGACTTACAGGAAGGCCGGGGAGGAGCTATATAGAAGGTCTTGTAGTGGTAGGATGAGAGGCAATGGTTTGAAACTGGAGCAGGGGAGATTTAGGTTGGACATCAGCAAGAAGCTCTTCACAATGAGAGTGATGGAATAGTGGAACAGAGATGTGGTGGAGGCTCCATCCCTGAAGACATAGAATCATAGACTTAAGCAGTTTGGAAGAGCCCTCCAAGATCATCCAGTCCAACTCAGCACCTAGCCCCAGCCAAGCAACCAGACCATGGCACTAAGTGCCCCAGCCAGTCTTGAACACCTCCAGGGGCAGTGACTCCACCACCTCCCTGGGCAGCCCATTCCAATGCCAATCACTCTCTCTGACAACAATTTCCTCCCATCATCCAGCCTAGACCTCCCTTGGCACAATTTGAGGCTGTGTCCCCTTGTTCTGTTGCTGGTTGCCTGGGAGAAGAGCCCAACCCCACCTGGCTACAACCTCCCTTCAGGGAGCTGTAGACAGCAATGAGCTCTGCCCTGAGCCTCCTTTTCTCCAGGCTGCACACCCCCAGCTCCCTCAGCCTCTCCTCATGTGTCAAACTTGATGGGGCTCTGAGCAACCTGATCTGGTTAAAGATGTCCCTGCTCACTGCAGGGGAGTTGGACAAGATGATCTCTGAGGGTCCATTCCAACCCAAAGCATTCTATAACTCTCTGACTTTTCATGCCAGCCACTCAATCATTGTTGTGAGTTGTATTTCTGTGCTTCTATTTCTCTAGCAAGATAAATCTTAGGCTTATCTGTGACTGAAGCAGACCTAATTAGCCCACCTCTAAAGTTCAAATACCCTCATTAACATGAGCAGTCCTTTGCTAGTTACCAAGGACACCTGAATAATGATCTCATTAAGGAAACTTAGAACTTGTATGTACAGATTATGCAAAGTGAAAGAAGGAGAATTTGGGGAATGTCAGAGAAAGAACTTAAAAGGAAACAGGAGAATCATCATCTTAAATTCAGAGGGATGCTCTTGATGTCTGTTTTGTATCTCTGCTAAGTTAAAAAATCTGTGACTGTTTTGATATCTTGAGTTTTGAAGCAATTGGCCTGAATTTATGGTTGTTATTTGCTTATTGTGTCCCACCTAAGTGGTTGTTGTCTTTTCATAATGCTGATGCCTTTTATGTAGTGAAGTTCACCTGTGAACTGACTAATTCAGTCAGTGAGGGTGGTAAGACACTGGAACAGGTTGTCCAGGGAGGTTGTGGCTGCTCCCTCCCTGGAGGCATTTAAAGCCAGGCTGGATGAGGCCTTGAGCAACCTGCTCTAGTGGGAGGTGTCCCTGCCTATGGCAGGGGGTTGGAGCTGGATGATCCTTGAGGTCCCTTCCAACCTAAACCATTCTATGATTCTATGATTCTGAACAGGATCTGCTGTTACCAAACAAAGAATCAGAGAATCAGTCCAGGGTTGGAAGGCACCACAGGGATCACCAAGTTCTAATCCCCCTGCCATGGGCAGGGACACCCTACCCTAGAGCAGGCTTGACAGAACCTCATTCAGCCTGGCCTTAAACACCTCCAGGGATGGGACCTCAACCACCTCCTTGGGCAACCCATTCCAGGCTCTCACCACTCTCATGCTGAACAACTTCCTCCTCATCTCCAGTCCTGAAAAGGAAAATTTCCTGTTGTCCTCCATCATGGGAATGTGTTTACAAAGACAGCATTCAGAAGAGCTTTGTTTTGGAGGAAAATATTCTTTTGCTCCTAGAACTGCCTATCTTCATCAGTTGCACTGTGGTCATAGAATCAAGCAGGTTGGAAGAGCCCTCCAAGATCATCCAGTCCAACCTAACACCCAGCCCTGTGAACTCAACTAGACCATGGCACTAAGTGCCCAATCCAGGCTTTTGAATACCCCCAGAGACCATGACTCCACCACCTCCCTGGGCAGCCCATGCCAATGCCAATCACTCTCTCTGCCAACAACTTCCTCCTAACATCCAGCCTAGACCTCCCCTGGCACAACTTGAGGCTGTGGTACAGTGTTTTACCCTAAGGCATGCCTCAAATACCTCAAAATTTATATTTTTAGCATTTGTGTCTCTTTAAGAGTGAATCACACAGGAAGAAAATTCTCAACTTTTCCTCAGTATCTTAAATATGTAATTGCCACAGAGAGTTTTGCAGTGAGGAGTAGTAGGATTACTAACAGGATAAAGATTCTTTATCCTTTTTGATCCTAAAAATCTCATTTCTTATTAATTCCTTTTTTTTTTTTTTCTTCCACTTTTTTTCAGGACAATCTTACTCTTCTATTTGCATATGCTCTATGTTATGTGAAAGGTTACTCTGTGAGAAGTCTGGAACACAAACCCTATGAGGAGAGGCTGAGGGAGCTGGGGTGGTTTAGCCTGGAGAAGAGGAGGCTCAGGGCAGACCTCATTGCTGTCTACAACTACCTGAAGGGAGGCTGTAGCCAAGTGGGGTTGGTCTCTTCTGCCAGGCAACCAGCAACAGAACAAGGGGACACAGTCTCAAGTTGTGCCAGGAGCGGTCTAGGCTGGATGTTAGGAGGAAGTTGTTGGCTAGAGGGAGTGACTGGCATTGGAATGGGCTGCTCAGGCCTCTCACCAGCTTCTTCCAACCCCAACGATTCTGTGATTATTACTAATTATTTTAATCATTGCTGTGATGGTTTGGGTGTTCCCTGCCCCCCCCTACCACTTTGGGAATCACCCAGACTAGACTCATCTGACTCTGGAAATGGAATGAAGCTTTATATTTACAGCTTAGCACAATATACAGGCAGATATTTCCAGTATATATAGCTATAGACAGAAATAGACAAGGGAAAAGGTAATGCAGAAACACAACAGCCCTCCCAGAAACCTGAGTCCCCAGGAGGGGCTCCCAACCTCCCTTCCACCTTCTCCCCCACTCCTCTACCTCACCCCAGATGTAGACTTGTGCCCCAAGAAAGTATGGAGGGTCGGCCAGGGGGGTTAGGAAGCAGGTGGATTAATCAGAGAGACAGAGGGTGAGGTTAGAGAGTTAAAAATGCAGCCCAGATCTCAGGCAGTGCTTGAACTGCCCTATCTATGTTTATGTTCTTGTACATCTCAGCAAGCCTATGAGTGAAGTAGACCTCACCATTGTTTCTCTTTCACAGCCTGTGATCTAATTCTTCTCACCAAACCATTCTAGCTAGCTTCAAACCAGCACAATTGCATAGTCTATTAGAAGTTTGCAGGTTTCAACAGGTTTAAATCCTGGATGTCAATGCAGCCACAAGAGAATTTGGCCTTTCTGACTTACATAACCCTCCTCCACCAATAGGTGTTTGTGCAGTAAATGGAGCTGTTTACAGAGATCATCACCCAAAAGGTGAATGAGGCTGAGATGGGTTTATCTAAGCTGTACTGCCTCATGCATTCTGCTAGCATGCTGCATTAGCTGCTTTCTGCTTTATTACCCTATAAAGCTCAAATGTTTTGGGTCTTGGTGGCTGCAGAGAATTGCTTTTCCACAGCTGATACCTCTGCTGCTGCAATTAGTGTTAATGTGTGAACTAGTAACAGTTTTAGGGGAGAGAGGGTGAAGCAGAAGCATTCATGAACAGTAATAACCCAGATAAGTTCTTCCTTCATATCACAGCAAGCTGGGGAATGAGAAATGCAAGCAAACCAACAGGAGTGGACCTGCTCTGGGGACTTGGAGCTGACATATGGTATGAAGAGGTGTTTGTTACAAGCAATGGGAATTGCCAGGCAGGCACTCTTCAGAAGGAGCTGGAACAGCCTGAAGCCTTATTTTGCAAAGTGGTTTTGTGCATTGAACTTCTCAGCAAAATTTCTCTGTGTCTGACTTAAGGGAATGGAAAATCTTCCTTGCAATGAAAGCCTGAGGGAGTTGGGGCTGTGCTGCTTGGAGAGGAGGAGCCTGAGGGGTGACTTCATTCATGTTACCAAGATGTAAAGGGTGAGTACCAGGAGAATGGAGTCAGGCTCTGCTGGGTGATACCCAATAACAGGACAAGGGGCATTGAGTCGAGCTTGAGCCATAGGAAGTTCCATGGAAACATGAGGAGGAATTTTCCCCTGTGAGGGTGACAGAACACTGGAACAGGCTGCCCAGGTGGAGTGGTGGAGTCTTCCTCTCTGGAGGTTTTCAAGACTGACCTGGATGTGTTCCTGTGTGATCTGCTCTAGGTGATCCTGCTCTGGGAAGGGGGTTGGGCTGAGCTTTGGAGGTCCCTTCCAGCCCCTGACATTCTGTGCTTCTGTGTGTTTCTGTGACTTGTCTCCTTCCCTCCACTTCTGCACTTTATGAAGATTCTATCTCAAAAGTTTAACAGCAGAGAAATCCACTGGGCATACAGTGAGCTTAACCATAGAATCACAGAAGCAGCCAGGGTTGGAAGGGAGCACAAGGATCATCTAGGTCCAACCCCCTGCCACGAGCAGGGACACTCTACCCTAGACCAGGCTGTGCAGAGCCTCATCCAGCCTGGCCTTAAACACCTCCAGGCATGGGGCAGATGATTTGGTTTTGTGGTGCTTTCTAGCAAGGTGAATGGGTACAGAACTCTACTGAGGAGGCTGAGAGTGAAATGAGCAGATAGAAGAATAAATGTAATGCTGATCAGGTAAGACATCCTAAAGTGATGTTCCTTAATCACCTGTGGTACTGTTACGAGGAAGGTCCAGAGAAGCCTGTAGCAGTCACTGAAGACATTAATGATGTTCAGCAAACAGTAAGAAACATGGGAATTCTGTTTTAATACTCAACATGCCAGCAAAATCATTTCCAAAAGAGAAATGTGGAGTTGCACTGCACAGTGTGCAGCTGTGTTAAGTGAAACCTCTGGTTACTCACAGGTTACTTAGCACAGCTCCCAGATGACCTGAGCAGCAGTGGCAGCTGATGGCAGAACATGTCATACAGTAAAGAAGAAAGGGCACTGTGACAGCAAGGAGAATCAGAGCAAATCCACAGCTGTAAGGGATATAAAATAAGTTTCTGTTTCCTTTGAGCTCTTCCTTTTGTCTCTAATATCATCCCTGAAAAATGTCACATAAAAAAAAGTCATAGAATCATAGAATGGTTTAGGTTGTAAGGGACCTCAAGGATCAGCCAGTTCTAATCCCCTGCTATAGGCAGGGACACCTCCCACTAGAACAGGTCATTCAAGGCCTCATCCAGCCTGGCCTTGAACACCTCCAGGGAAGAAGCAGCCACAACCTCCCTGGGCAACCTGTGCCAGTGTCTCACCACCCTCACTGCAAACAACTTCTTCCTAGCAGCCACTTTCAATCTCCCCTCTGCCAGTTCAAACCCATTACTCATTGTCCTGTCGTTACAAGACCTTGTCAATAGTCCCTCCCCACNACCCACTCCACACCCATCCTGGAGTTGTGCTTGGGATTGCCCTGACCCAGGTGCAAGACCTTACACTTGGTCTTGTTGAATGTCATGAGGTTGGCCTGGGCACACATCTGCAACCAGTCCAGGTCCCTCTGGATGGTATCCCTGCCTTCTAACAAGGTAACTGTGCCACATAGATTGGTGTCATAGCCTGGTTTGGTTTGGTGCTACCATCTTTTTTTTTTTTTTTCCTTTCTAAGCTGTTTGAGGTCTTCTCAGAGCTCTGTTATTGAGTCAGTCCCTTCTCAGACAGTCCAGAAAGTTCAAAGTCATGGTCTGGCATCTGCTGCCACAGTGCTTATGTCAGGAGCTGATGCTGAATGCAGTACCATATCTCATATCTTTTTTTAAATACAGTTAGGCAGAGGGGTGAGCTTTCTGCTGTAAAATCATAGAATCATAGAATGGTTTAGGTTGGAAGGGACCTCAAGGATCATCCAGCTCCAACCCCCTGCCATAGGCAGGGACACCTCCCACTAGAGCAGCTTGCTCAAGGCCTCATCCAGCCTGGCCTTAAACACCTCCAGGGAGGAAGCATCCACAACCTCCCTGGGCAACCTGTGCCAGTGTCTTACCACCCTCACTGTAAAGAACTTCCTCCTAACATCCAGTCTAAATCTCCCCTCTGCCAGCTTAAACCCATTCCCCCTCGTCCTGACATTACCAGTCCTTGTCAATAGTCCCTCCCCAGCTTTCCTGTAGGCTCCCTTCAGATACTGCAAAGCCACTCTAAGGTCTCCTGGAAGCCTTCTCCTCTCCAGGCTGCAGAGCCCCAACTCTCTCAGCCTGTCCTCATAGCAGAGCTGCTGCAGCCCTCTGATCATCTTCGTGGCTCTCCTTTGGACCCGCTCCAGCAGTTCCATGTCCTTCTTGTGCTGGGGGCTCCAGAACTGCACACAGTACTGCAGGTGGGGTCTGAAGTACTGTGTGCAGTTCTGGAGCCCCCAAAACGTCCTTATTGGCCTGTCAATAGGAAAAGGCATTCAGAAACAGGCTGTGATTTCCCAGCAACACAAAGAGCTGTTTGGTGTAAGAGTGATGGATCAAGCAGACTACCAGAGAGCTGGCAAAGGACCTGTTCTGTAAATTCATAGAATTAGTCAGGGTTGGAAGGGACCACAAGGATCATCCAGTTCCAACATCCCTGCCATGCCCAGGGACACCCTACCCTAGATCAGGCTGTCTAGAGCCTCATCCAGCCTGGCCTTAAACACCCTCAGAGATGAGGCTTCCACCACCTCCCTGGGCAACCTGTTCCAGATTCTCACCACCCTCTTGCTGATCAACTTCTTCCTAATATCCAGTCTGAATCTACTCATTTCTAGCTTGGTTCCATTCCCACCCAGTCCTATCACTGCCTGACAGATGAAAAAGTCCCTCCCCAGCTTTCTTGTAGGCCCCCTTAAGGCCACAATAAGGTCATTGAGGGCTATGCATAGTTCCTTTCCCTTGCCTGTCTTTACTGCTGTCCAGTATGGTTTGGGTTCACTCTGCAGCCTTGGTTTTGGTGGAAACATTAATTTCCCCCCCCTTTATTCTAGCCAGTCACCTTATTCTCATGCCTGCTCTCCAGACTGAACAGTTCCAACTCCCTCAGACTGTCCTCATAGCAGAGCAGCCCCAGCCCTCTGATCATCCTCATGGCTCTTCTCTGGACATCTTCCAGCACATTAATATCCCTCTTGTAATAAGGACTCCAGATCAGCTCAAACCAAATGTCTTTGCTTACCATTTCTGGGGGTATTTACCCTGTACACCCAGAAATGGTGAGCAAGGACCTTTGGTTTGCACTGTGACAGCATGAGAACAGATGATCAGCAGTGTGGAGGACAAGGCACTGCTACCTAGCAACTTCTCAGAGCTGTCTTGGGTGCATCCAGCCTGTCATAGATGTCATCTATCCACCACAGTTGGTCTTGCTAAATTCTGCAGTATCTCCTGAGTAGTAGTATCCTTGGCAGGTATTAAATCATGGCAGCCCAACTTGTCCTTGCTCTACTTGCTTATACAGCAAGGCAAAAGAAGAGGAGTGATGGCTTCGAGACGACCTGGTAGTAGTCTTCCAGTATCTGAAGTGGGCTGCAGGAGGTCTGTGGTGGGACTATTGACAAGGTCTTGTAATGACAGGAGGAGGAGGAATGGGTTTGAACTGACAGAGGGGAGATTGAAACAGGATGTTAGGAAAGGGTTCTTAATACACTGAGGATGGTGAGACACTGGCACAGGTTGCCCAGGGAGGTTGTGGAGCACAGAATCACCCAATGTGATGTTGATGATTGTTATCACAGCCTCTGTGTCCTCTCCATACTGTGTTTAATAGGAGCCACAGCAGGTTGTCTCTCTCTTTACACATCCCACTACAGCATATGTCATTTCTGCAGCAGCTTGACACTCCTTCACATTCATCTTGTGAGCCATGAATCCTTTTGTTCAGAGCTGTCATCTACTGCCAGTCCTGAATTTGCATATCCCTGCTGAACTTAGACAGGAGTTTGAATGCTTCCTTAACTGAAT
Source organism: Tricholaema leucomelas (assembly GCA_013400475.1). Taxonomy (NCBI): domain Eukaryota; kingdom Metazoa; phylum Chordata; class Aves; order Piciformes; family Lybiidae; genus Tricholaema lacrymosa; species Tricholaema leucomelas. The sequence goes on from WAAF01018562.1 coordinate 19,399, forward strand.
CTCACTTTTATTCCAGACTGTTTCTTGAGTTTATCAAGATCTTGACACAGAGACAAGACAGGAAGAAGACGAAGCTGAAATCACTTTCCTTGAAGCGAGATACTTTCAGCATTGCATTGTCAGGGTTAGTTAGCTACCCATTTGCTACTCAAACCAGAAACACTCACACTCAAAACCAATACACTCTGAATTATCCCATTGGTTGAAGTGCAGAGTTCTACACTTTGGCCACAACAACCCCAAGCAGCACTACAGGCAGTGACAAAGTGGCTGGAGAGCAGCCAGGAAGAAAGGGACATGGGGGTGCTGGTAGATGGTGGCTGAATGTGAGCCAGCAGTGTGCCCAGGTAGCCAGGAGAGCCAATGGCATCCTGGTCTGGATCAGGAGTAGTGTGGTCAGTAGGACATGGGAGGTTATTCCACTCCTGTACTCAGTATTGGTCAGGCCACACCTTAGTGCTGTGTCCAGTTCTGGGCTCCTCAATTCAAGAGAGATGTTGAGGTGCTGGAAGGTGTCCACAGGAGGGCGACAAAGCTGGTGAGGGGCCTGGAGCACAGCCCTGTGAGGAGAGGCTGAGGGAGCTGGGGGTGTGCAGCCTGCAGAAGAGGAGGCTCAGGGCAGAGCTCATTGCTGTCTACAGCTACCTNTGGCTGTGGCTGGGGGTAAACTGCCATCAGGACTACTTGTTCCACATCACATACCTATGACAAGGGTGACTGGGCAGGAAAAATAATATCCTCTAATACAAGCTGGATTCCTACAGAATTGTCTTTTGCAGCTCTTGTTGCTTTATCCAATTACAAAATCTTGTGATTTAGACAAGCTTTTGAGTCAGAGCTTCCACCTACTGTGTGATTAATGTCTTGCACATGGAGTTTTCCTCTATGCCAAGAATAGAATAGAAGAGAATCAACCAGGTTGGAAGAAACCTCCAAGCTCATCCAGTCCAACCTAGCACCCAGCCCTATCCAGTCAACCAGACCATGGCACTAAGTGTCTCATCCAGTCTTTTCTTGAACATCTCCAGGGTTGGTGACTCCACCACCTCCCTGGGCAGCCCATTCCAATGCCAAACACTCTCTCTGTGAAGAACTTCCTCCTAACATCCAGCCTAGACCTCCCCTGGCACAACTTGAGGCTGTGTCCCCTTGTTCTGTTGCTGTCTGAGAGAAGAGACCAAACCCACCTGGCTACAACCTCCCTTCAAGGGCTTGTAGACAACAATGAGGTCTGCCCTCAGCCTTCTCTTCTCCAGGCTAAACAACCCCAGCTCCCTCAGCCTCTCCTCATAGTGTTTGTGTTCCAGGCCCTTCACCAGATCTGTGGTCTCCTTGGCACTTTCTCTCTGACACTTTCTCCCTTGCCCTTTGCTTGCTCAGAGTGGCTAAAACATTGGACCAGCTTCATCATCGGAATGATTTCAGGGCAAGTACTTGGCAACAGCTGTGAGTAGAGCACTCGTTCTGGAAGCAGACCCAAAGAGCAGAGCCTGGCTAATTGATTGATGTCTGATTTCCAGTTAAACATTCAATAAATCCTGTCTTTTATGCTGGGTTATGCACAATATGTGGCACACCAAAGTGGCCAGCTGGTTAAGATGCACACTGTGCTGCTGAGCTTATTGGCTGGCCAGCCAGCATGCAGAGGAGGCAAGCTGCCAAGCTGCCTGCCAGCATGGGACAGCACAGCAAGAAAATCAGGAGGGCATAGCAGAAGAAATTAGAGGGGGAGAAGCAATGATGGAAAAGAAAGGAAGGGTTTCAGGAGCCAGAAGAGGGGGCTGCAGACATGGCTTATTAAGTGAATTACAGAACCTTAAGGGTTGGAAAGACCTCCAGAGATCATCCAGTCCAAACCTCCTGCCAAGGCAGCATCCCCTAAGGTAGTTCACACAGGAATGCATCCTGAACTGTGTGGGTTTGGAAGGTCTCTAGAGAAGGAAACTCCACAACCTCTCTGGGCAGCCTGCTCTGGGGCTTTGTCACCCTCACTGTAAAGAAGTTTCTCCTCCTGTTGTGCTGAAACCTTCTCTGTTCCAGTTTGTAGCTGTTGCTCCTTGGCTGATTGCTGCTGACCAGCAAAAAGAGCTTGGCCCCAGCCACTTGACATCCACTTCTCAGATATTTGTAGATATTGATCAGATCTCCTCTCAGCCTTCTCTTCTCCAGACTAAACAGCCCCAGGGCTCTCAGTCTCTCTCCATAGGGAAGATGCTCAAGTCCCCCCAGTCACCCTCATGGCTCTCTGCTGAACTCTCTCCAGCAGGTCTCTGTCTCTCCTGAACTGAGGAGCCCAAAACTGGACACAGTATTCCAGGTGTGGTCTCATTAGGGCATATTTTCTTCAGTCCAAAGTCTCTATTGATAGAAAAGCAAACAGAAAACCACTAATCTTTATTTCATTGCAGTACTCATTACTGCCACTCTGACAGCACCATGGTGCCCTCAGGACCTAGTGCTGCTGTGACTTAATCACAAACACTACAAATGAAGCATGACAGCATTTGAAATGAGTGGGATTTGTTCTGTCTTTCCTTGACTCTGTTCCCACATTCCAGAAATCAACTGCATGGGCAGGAGGAAGTCAGGTTGTGCTTCTGGGCATCCTCTGGATACAGCCATGGGGCTATACAGGGACCTGAGGCCATAGGATGGATTGCCTGCTGCAACCACGGGGATGGGTCTGGCCTGGGCTGTAGGAGTGTGAGGGATAGGTATAGAGAGGACACACACAAACGATAGAGCTGCTAATGATAAATTGCAGTGTTTAAAATTGTAGTGTGCAGTTCTGGAGCCCTCAAGACAAGCAGGACATAGAACTGTTGGAGCCAGTCCCGAGGAGGCTACCAAGATGCTCAGAGGGCTGCAGCAGCTCTGCTCTGAGGACAGGCTGAGAGAGTTGGGGCTGTGCAGCCTGGAGAAGAGAAGGCTTCCAGGAGACATGGAGTGGCCTTCCATTGTCTGAAGGGGGCTACAGGAGGGCTGTGGAGGGACTATTGACAAGGTCTGGTAATGACAGGACAAGGAGATGTTGACGTACTGAAATGTGTCCAGAGAAGGGCAACAAAGCTGGTGAAAGGCCTGGAACACAAACCCTGTGAGGAGAGGCTGAGGGAGTTGGGGGTGTGCAGCCTGCAGAAGAGAAGGCTCAGGGCAGACCTCATTACTGTCTAAAACTACCCAAAGGGAGGCTGTAGCCAGGTGGGGTTGGGCTCTTCTGCCAGGCAACCAGCAACAGAACAAAGGGACACAGTCTCAAGCTGGGGGGGTCTTGGATGGATGTTAGGAGGAAGTTGTTGGTAGAGAGAGTGATTGGCATTGGAATGGGCAGCCCAGGGAGGTGGTGGAGTCACCATCCCTGGAGGTGTTCAGGAAAAGCCTGGATGAGGCACTTAGTGCCATGGTCTGGTTGATTGGCCAGGGCTGGGTGCTAGGTTGGACTGGATGAGCTTGGAGGTCTCTTCCAACCTGGTTGATTGTATGAGTAATGGGTTTAAACTGGCAGAGGGGAGATTTAAACTGGATGTTAGGAAGAAGTTCTTTACAGTGAGGGTGGTGAGACACTGGAACAGGTTGCCCAGAGAGGTTGTGGATCAAAGATCACATTTGGTGATTCTGTGGTCCACAACCTCTCTGGAAGTGTTCAAGGCCAGGCTGGATGAGGCCTTGAGCAACCTGTTCTAGCAGGAGGTGTCCCTGCCTATGGCAGGAGTTTGGAACTGGATAAGCTTTGATGTCACTTCCAACCTAAACCATTCTACGATTAGCACTAGCAAGCAGCTGAGTCAAGTGTGTGTTGCATCCAGAGTGGGCACTTGAATGAGCTGCTCTGAGACCTACAGGATGCCCCTCCTCTGCTCATTCTTAGTTGCTGTATCCAGCACTTGCTTAGTTTAGGTCACTGCTTGTTCTTCTTGTACCTTCATCGTGGCTGACTGTAAACCTCAAAGCTCTGTTTTATCCTGTACTGCCTGAAAACTGCAGGCCAGCAGGGAGCAATTGCTCTGCTTCCATACACTCCACCAGCATCTACAGAATCACAGAACCTTAGAGGCTGGAAGGAACCTCCAGAGATCATCGAGTGCAACCCCTCTGCCAAGCAGGATCCCCTAGGGTAGTTCACACAGGGAATCATCTGGTGATGCAGTCCCTATGGAATCCTGGCCCAACTGGAGCTACTGATTTCCTGCTTCCCACAAAGGAGCAGGATGCTGCATGTGCTGCAGCCTGTAATTCCCACTACACTCAGCTCATGCAGAGCTGCTGGCTGTGTTATTTCAGTCAGAGCTACTGTGTGTTTTGATGATGAATCTGCTACAAGACTGAAGAAAGGCAGCAAATTATTTATTGCCAGACACGTTCCTGTTTCCAACCCTTGCAGCTACTGCTGCATTGCTGCCAGATTTCAGCACTCTGGTTTGAGAAGGGACTTCAGATTAAGAAAGTTGTCTGAAAACCAGTCTGTCTGTGCACATTTGGTACAGAGGGAGACTTCAGCTTTCCAATCAATCTTCTTAGTAGGCTTCTGCTTCTAGGGAGGTTTTACAACTTCAGTGTAGAGATTCCTGAGGAATAACAGATTGCTTCTCCTAAAAAAAAACCACTTACCTCTGCTGAAAGTGTGCTGTAAATGCTGTGTGCTGATAAGTAGTAATAGAGGATCTTGCACAGACCTACATAGAGTTTGAGATGTAGAAAAAAGCCTCACCCCAGTCCTTGTTCCTTAGCCAAGGCAATAAAAGGACTTTTGGACTCTTCCTACATTCCTGCTTTGTAGCTTAGCTGGATTCCTGCTTAACTCTTGGAGGAAGAATTCTCCCTGGAACTGTACAGGCAAACATTTTTGCCTGAAGTAAGAATGTATTTAGCATTAGACATTTACTGGGTCAGGAGTGGGCCTCAGATATGTTTCCTTTCATGTTTTCTCACTCAAAACAGCTTCTAGCCAGCATATTTTTTGTTCAGATAGCTCTTGAAGAAGTCCTGAAATGAATTACTCTATGACTGCTGTATTTATATACACTTATTAGATCCCCTCTCAGTCCTTTCCTCTCTAACTAAACAGGCCCAGGGCTCTTAGCCTTTCCTCATCAGGCAGTGCTCCAGACCCTTCAGCATCCTTGTAGCTCTCCCTGCAGTGCTCCAGACCCTCCAGCATCCTTGTAGCTCTGTCTGCAGTGCTCCAGACCCTTCAGCATCCTTGTAGCTCTCCCTGCAGTGCTCCAGACCATCCAGCATCCTTGTAGCTCTGTCTGCAGTGCTCCAGACCCTTCAGCATCCTTGTAGCTCTGTCTGCAGTGCTCCAGACCCTTCAGCATCCTTGTAGCTCTCCCTGCAGTGCTCCAGACCCTTCAGCATCCTTGTAGCTCTCCCTGCAGTGCTCCAGGCCCTTCAGCATCCTTGTAGCTCTCCCTGCAGTGCTCCAGNTAAACTTCTCTCTCTAACCTAACTTGCTGCCTGACTAATCCATCTGCTTCCTAACCCCCCTGGCTGACCCTGCAAACTCACTTTGAATGTAAGGCAAAGTCTGGGGTAAGGTAGAGGGGTGGGGGGAATGTGGAAGGGTGGTTGGGAGCCCCTCCTGGGGACTTTGGTTTCTGGGAGGGCTGCTGTGTTCCTGTATTACTTTTTAACTGGTCTATTTCTGTCTATGTACTGTAAATAGCTGCTTGTATATTGTGCTAAGCTGTAAATGGAAAGCTTCATTCCATTTCCAGAGCCACTGAGCCTAGTCTGGGTGATTTTCCAAAGTGTGGGGGTGTGGGTAACAGCCAAACCATCACACCCTTGGACTCTCTCCAGTAGATTCCTGTCCCTCTTGAAATGAGGAGCCCAGAACTGGATGCAATATTCCAGGTGGGGCCTCACTAAGGCAGACTAAAAGGGGAGGAGGTTTGATGCATGTGTGTCTTTCACTGCAGGTCTTGGCACAGGTAACCTGAACTGCTTCTGACCATGTCTGTTCTGACATAGAAATGGCACAGATGCATTTGTGGGTTCCATGCTCTAATTATAGAATCATAGAATCAGGCAGGGTTGGAAGGGACCACAAGGATCATCCAGCTCCAACCCCCCTGCCATGCCCAGGGACATCCTACCCTAGAGCAGGCTGGTCACAGCCTCATCCAGCCTGGCCTTAAACACCTCCAGCCATGGGGCCTCAACCACCTCCCTGGGCAACCCATTCCAGCCTCTCACCACTCTCATGATGAAGAACTTTTTCCTCACATCCAGGCTGAATCTCCCCATCTCCAGCTTTGCTCCATTCCCTCAAATCCTGTCACTACCTCAGAGCCTGAAAAGTCCCTCCTCAGCTTTTCTGTANGTAGCATCACTCTCAGGTCCTTCTCTGCATGGCTGCTCTCCAGACACTCCCAAGCTTGTAGTGCTGCTTGTGGTTGTTGTGGCCAAAATGTAGAACCCTGCATTTGGCCTTGTTCAATCTCATCCCATTGGCCTCTGCCCACCCACAGTNTTAAGGAAACATTTTTTTACATTAGGAAGCATATTTTCCTAGCAAGAATAGTCAGATATTGAAATGAGCTGCCCAGGGAGATGGTGGAGNGTCTTTTCAAGGTCCCTCTGCAGGCCTCTCTCTCTTTTGTATTTCACCATACCTACTCCTTCTGACAAATATCTGGATCCATTCTGCAAACAACATGTTCTTAAACATTTAGGTGAATCTGGACCCTAAATAAATCATGAACATAAAGTTTTGCCATGCCAAGCCAGGACTGTGTGTGCTTGGGAAGCTAATGCTGCAAAATGCTGCCAGAGGATGCAGGACACTAAATGNCACTTCAGGTAGCTGTAGACAGCAAGGAGGTCACCCCTGAGCTTCAAACCATTCCTCCTTGTCTTGTCTCTAGACACCCTTAGGAAAAGTCTCTCTGCAGCCTTTCTGCAGGTGTTTGCTATCTTTGCATTTTTTCCAGAACCATTTTTCTTACCAGGAGTGGATCTGAAGTTTTGGATACCTCTTTAGATTCTATTCTGCTTACAGCCAGCCAGATAAGAGCTTTAATCCCTTAGTGGGGATGGATAAGAAAGCAATTTTGCATTCAGCTTTCAACGTTGTATGGTCTGAGAGATTTCTTTCCTCAGAAACCATCTCTCACTTGAATGACAAATGTAGGTCTTTTGAAAATGTTGATTGTACTCTGATAGTTTGTACAGAATACTCCACCCACCACCTGGATTCTGTTCTGGAATGACCTAGGTACATTAGGTACATCTCTGGAATGTGTTCAGAGAAGGGTGATGAAGCTGGTGATCAAAGGAGCAGGGAAATGCATTTCAGAATCAATGGAAAACATACATAAATAGTAGGATAATAATAGAATCATAGAATCAAGCAGGTTGGAAGAGACCTCCAAGATCATCCAGTCCAACCTAGCACCCAGCCCTGTCCAGTCAACCAGACCATGGCACTAAGTGCCTCATCCAGGCTTTGCTTGAATACCTTCTGGGATGGCGACTCCACCACCTCCCTGGGCAGCCCATTCCAATGCCAATCACTCTCTCTGACAACAACTTCCTCCTAACATCCAGCCTAGACCTCCACTGCCACAGCTTGAGGCTGTGTCCCCTTGTTCTCTTGCTGGTTGCCTGGCAGAAGAGCCCAACCCTACCTGGCTACAGCCTCCCTTCAGGGAGCTGCAGACAGCAATGAGGTCTGCCCTGAGCCTCCTCTTCTGCAGGCTGCACACCCCCAGCTCCCTCAGCCTCTCTTCACAGGGCTGTGCTCCAGGCCCCTCACCAGCTTCATT
>WAAF01018562.1:32710-43478 GCA_013400475.1 Tricholaema leucomelas
AAGGACATGGAACTGTTGCAGCCAGTCCAGAGGAGGCCACCAAGATGCTGAGAGGGCTGCAGCAGCTCTGCTCTGAGGACAGGCTGAGAGAGTTGGGGCTGTGCAGCCTGGAGAAGAGAAGGCTTGGAGGAGACCTGCCAGTATCTGAAGGGGGCTACAGGAGGGCTGAGGAGGGACAACTGATAAGGTCTTGTAATGACAAGATGAGGAGGAAAGGGTTTAAACTGGTAGAGGGGAGATTGAAACTCGCTGCTAGGAAGAAGTTGTTTGCAGTGAGGGTGGTGAGACACTGGCACAGGTTGCCCAGGGAGGTTGTAGAGCACAGATTCACCCCATGTGATCAGAGATCACAAAGGTTCTGTGCTCCACAACCTCCCTCGAGGTGTTCAAGGGCAGGCTGGATGAGGACTTGAGTGACCTGTTCTAGTGAGAGGTGTCCCTGCCTATGGCAGGGGCTTGAACTGGATGAGCTTTGTGGTCTCTTCCAACCTAAACCATTCTATGATTCTAAAAGCTGTGGATTTGCTCTTTACATAAGGCACCAACCTGCCTGCCTTGAAAGATGGAGCAGCATTTGTGGGTGCTTTTGCTCAGCTCTTCTCCTCTCTTGGACAGACTGAAAAAGAGTGGACAATGATCCATGTTGACTCCCATACTTACAAGCTGCTCTCCATCTTTACAGTGAAGGTGGTAAGACACTGGCACAGGTTGCCCAGGGAGGTTGTGGCTGCTCCCTCCCTGGAGGTGTTCAAGGCCAGGTTGGATGAGACCTTTAGTAACCTGTTCTAGTGGGAGGTGTCCCTGCCTAGGGTGGGGGTTGGAACTGGATGATCCTTGAAGTCCATTCCAACCCAAACCATTCTATTTTAGTCTAGTCTACTCTGTTCTACTCTATTAGTTTCTGTTCCACTCTGTTTTACTCTATTCTATTCTACTCTATTTTATTCTACTCTATTCCATTCTACTCTACTTTACTCTCTTGTATTCTAGGAAGGTGAAGATGGAGCAAACCTCAGTGAGCCTGCTTTGGCTAGAGCCAGCTTTTTAATCTTGAAAGGTCATTGTAAAGGCTGACAGGCAAGAAATCTGATTTACTTTCTCCAGCTCACGTAACTGTTAATAGAAAGCTACTGCTCAAAGAAACAACTGAACCAACTGCATTATGTGCTGGGCTCCTCAAAGGCTGTGCAGAAGACCAGAAAGACACAAGCTTATACCAAGATGATACATAGAAGGTCAATCCCTTTATTGAAGCTAAGAGTGGCACTTCTATAGTGGATTTTGTAAAGGCATGTGTACTTTGATAGCAACAGAAGAAGGGGACGCAGTCTCAAGTTGTGCCAGGGGAGGTCTAGGCTGGATGTTAGGAGGAAGTTGTTGGCAGAGAGAGTGATTGGCATTGGAATGGGCTGCCCAGGGAGATGGTGGAGTCACTGTCTCTGGAGGTGTTGAAGCAAAGCCTGGATGAGGCACTTAGTGCCATGGTCTGGTTGATTGGCCAGGGCTGGGTGCTAGATTGGACTGGATGAGCTTGGAGGTCTCTTCCAATCTGGTGGATTCTATGATTCTATGAAAATGAAACTGGTTCTGAAGAGAATGTTTTAATGATTACCAGTAATACACCAAGTATAAAAAACCAGTCCCCAGCCTTGAGTAAATCACTTTGGATGGGCAACTATCACTCTGTTTGGAGTGCAATAAACTGCAGATCAGGATGGCAATGTAAGCTTTCTAGCTTCTTTTAACTAAATCTGTGTTCCCCTATGGAAAAAAAGGCATCTCAGGTTTCTTTAGGAGACCAAACATAAGAGAAGGGAGAGGAAAACGTTCACTGTGGCACACTAATCCAACATGATTTTGTCAGACATTCAAACGTGTACCTGGTTTTTCATTTTCTTCTGGAAAAAAAGGCTGTCAAAACGAGGCAAGAAAGATACAGACAGATTTTTGCTGCTTAAGCCTGCTGACCTGTTAGCATTCCTTCAGCAGCAGCACCCAAATCAAATGCTCTGTTTCACACCTGTAGCTAAGAGACTTTTTAGTTGCTGACAGCAGAAAAGGCAACGTTGTTGTTATTTCTACAAGGAGAGCGTTTTCTAGAGGCTTTCCCCCCTTTTTTGCGCCTTTCAACTAATGCCACGAGCCTGCAAAGTGAAGTCTTAACTATTTAAATCATTTAAGGCGAAAAAAAGCACATCTGCTCCTCCGCTGCTACAGCTCCAGGAACTCCGCCGTTTCTCACAACTACGCAAAGGGCAAAGCAGTGCAAGCAGAACCCAGCACCTCAGACCCGCCGCAGGCATTTCGATCAAGGCAGAAGGCACTCCTGGGATGCCAATGTGCGCACGCAAACCTCACCTCAACAAGGCAAACTTTTCCCAGCAAAGCGATGCGCTCGGCTATTTTATCGCATGCGCTGTAGCTCGCAGGCAGTTCTCCTTGCAGCCGGACCCCGCAGGCTCCGTGCTGCCTGTGCGGTCCGAGCTGCCCCCGCCGCGGCGCTGACGGCCCCCGCACCCGCGGAGCGCAGCNAGTTGTGCCAGGGGAGGTCTAGGCTGGATGTTAGGAGGAAGTTGTTGGCAGAGAGAGTGATTGGCATTGGAATGGGCTGCCCAGGGAGATGGTGGAGTCACTGTCTCTGGAGGTGTTGAAGCAAAGCCTGGATGAGGCACTTAGTGCCATGGTCTGGTTGATTGGCCAGGGCTGGGTGCTAGATTGGACTGGATGAGCTTGGAGGTCTCTTCCAATCTGGTGGATTCTATGATTCTATGAAAATGAAACTGGTTCTGAAGAGAATGTTTTAATGATTACCAGTAATACACCAAGTATAAAAAACCAGTCCCCAGCCTTGAGTAAATCACTTTGGATGGGCAACTATCACTCTGTTTGGAGTGCAATAAACTGCAGATCAGGATGGCAATGTAAGCTTTCTAGCTTCTTTTAACTAAATCTGTGTTCCCCTATGGAAAAAAAGGCATCTCAGGTTTCTTTAGGAGACCAAACATAAGAGAAGGGAGAGGAAAACGTTCACTGTGGCACACTAATCCAACATGATTTTGTCAGATATTCAAACGTGTACCTGGTTTTTCATTTTCTTCTGGAAAAAAAGGCTGTCAAAACGAGGCAAGAAAGATACAGACAGATTTTTGCTGCTTAAGCCTGCTGACCTGTTAGCATTCCTTCAGCAGCAGCACCCAAATCAAATGCTCTGTTTCACACCTGTAGCTAAGAGACTTTTTAGTTGCTGACAGCAGAAAAGGCAACGTTGTTGTTATTTCTACAAGGAGAGCGTTTTCTAGAGGCTTTCCCCCCTTTTTTGCGCCTTTCAACTAATGCCACGAGCCTGCAAAGTGAAGTCTTAACTATTTAAATCATTTAAGGCGAAAAAAAGCACATCTGCTCCTCCGCTGCTACAGCTCCAGGAACTCCGCCGTTTCTCACAACTACGCAAAGGGCAAAGCAGTGCAAGCAGAACCCAGCACCTCAGACCCGCCGCAGGCATTTCGATCAAGGCAGAAGGCACTCCTGGGATGCCAATGTGCGCACGCAAACCTCACCTCAACAAGGCAAACTTTTCCCAGCAAAGCGATGCGCTCGGCTATTTTATCGCATGCGCTGTAGCTCGCAGGCAGTTCTCCTTGCAGCCGGACCCCGCAGGCTCCGTGCTGCCTGTGCGGTCCGAGCTGCCCCCGCCGCGGCGCTGACGGCCCCCGCACCCGCGGAGCGCAGCGGCGTGGAGTTCAGCGGCGCGGCCGGCAGGCGGCGCCATAAGACGGGGGGGCGCTCCTCGGCTCCGGCTGGGAGCGGCGGCGGCAGCGGCGGTGGCGTGCGGCGCGGTCCGACGGTCACTCACCATGTTGACTTCCGAGACTACGTTGCTGCTGCGAACTCTATCCGCATGCCTACATCCACGGGCGGACCTGCGGAGGAAGCGGCGTTAAGGGGATTGGGGGCGTCCAGGGGACGGGGCTCGGGTCAGGGGAGCGCAGACGCCTCACCTCCGAAGTCGGGCCGTAGGCGGGTGTCTAGCCCTGGAGCAGCCGGTCTACCGTCTCCTTCACGTATGACATGTTGCTGAGCCCGTCGGCGCTGCGGGAAGGAGCACAGGTGGGTTAGGGAAACGACAGGGCGGCTCCACGCCCGCCTCCCTCCACGTCCCGGCGGCGCTCACCTGCGCGCCGCGCACGCTACGGCCAGCACCAGCGGCAGCGACAGGGCCCGGGAGCCGTCCCGCCTCGCTGCCGCCGTGCCCTCCATAGCAGCCGCACCGCCGCCTCGCGGGGGAAGAGCCGCGGATCGTCTGTAAGTTGGCGCGGAGCGAAGCAACAATTCCCGGCAGCACAACGCATGGCAGCCGCGGCTTGAGTTCGGCGCCTCCGTACCGCACTGGACCCGACCCGCCGCGACCCAGCTGCGGTGAGGTTGAGGGCTGTGGCGCGGCAGCAGGCGGCGGGACGGCGAAACCAAGCGACTGTCAGAGCAGATCGGGACCGGGATCTGGGGTCTGGAACGTTTGCCTTGCAAGGGAAGGCAGAGACAACGGAGGCTGCGTAGCCTGCAGGAGAGGAGACTTGAATCACACAATCACAGAATTAACCGTGTTGGGAGAGACCTCTAGGATCATCGAATCCAACTTACCACCTAACCCTTCTAATTAACTAAAACATGGCACCAAGTGCCTCATCCAGCCTCCTCTTAAATACCTCCAGGGATGGGGAATCCACCACCTCCCCGGGCAGCCCATTCCAATGCCAGTCACTATTTCCGTGAAGAATTTCTTCCTGACGTCCAGCCTAAACCTGCTCCGGTGCAGTTTGAGACTGTGTCCTCTTGTTCTGTCACTTGTTGCCTGGCAGAAGAGCCCAACCCCACCTGGCTACAGCCTCCCTTCAGGGAGCTGCAGACAGCAATGAGGTCTGCCCTGAGCCTCCTCTTCTGCAGGCTGCACACCCCCAGCTCCCTCAGCCTCTCCTCACAGGGCTGTGCTCCAGGCCCCTCACCAGCTTTGTTGCCCTTCTCTGGACACCTTCCAGCACCTCAACATCTCTCTTGAATTGAGGAGCCCAGAACTGGACACAGCACTCAAGGTGTGGCCTGACCAGTGTTGAGTACAGGGGCAGAATAACCTCCCTTGTCCTGCTGGCCACACTGTTCCCATTCCAGCCCAGGATGCCATTGGCTCTGCTGCCCACCTGGGCACACTGCTGCCTCCTCTTCAGCTACTATCTACCAGCACCCCCCAGGTCCCTTTCTTCTAGGCTGCTCTCCAGCCACTCTGTCCCCAGCCTGTAGCACTGCACCTCGTCTGTGTGTTCTGTGGTCCTGTGTTCAGTGGACCTTGAGAGATGTGTTTGATGGCTTTGAGGCTCCTCTGGTGCCATGCAGGCTTGTTTCTGAATAAAGACAGACCTCTGGTGCTGCTTTTCCAGGTGGAACATGCCAGAGTATTTGAACAAGATAGAAATACTCCAATAGATGGTTTGTGACACAAATTCTGGTGACATTTTGGAACATTTTAGCAGTCTGCATCTCTGTGCACATTTGTCACTTCTGGAGAAGGAGCACAACACATTTCCTTGAGACGTTTCCACAGGAGCCTTTCATCCTTGCAACTTCTTCCTGTGACTGTAACAGTGCAAGTTTATGAAAATAGTTATTTTCTTGGTGCTTTATAACAGCATAATAAAATGTTTTCAAATGCCTTTGTCAGCTTGGCTTTGCCCTGAGTATATCATCGAATCAACCAGCTTGGAAGAGACCTCCAAGATTATCCAGTCATTAGTGCCTCAGAGAATCTTAGAATGGTCTAGGTTGGAAGGGACCTCAAGGATCATCCAGCTGCAACCCCCCACTGTAGGCAGGAACACCTCCACTAGAGCAGGTTGCTCAAAGCCTCATCCAACCTGGCTTAAACACATCCAGGGAAGAAGCAGACACAACCTCCCTGGGCAACCTGTGCCAGAGTCTCACCACCTTCACTGTGAAGATGGAGAGCAGCTTGTAAGTATGGGAATCAACATGGATCATTGTCCACTCTTTTTCAGTCTGTCCAAGAGAGGAGAAGAGCTGAGCAAAAGCTCCCACAAATGCTGCTCCATCTTTCAAGGCAGGCAGGTTGGTGCCTTATGTAAAGAGCTAATCCACAGCTTTTAGAGTGATAGAATGGTTTAGTTTGGAAGGAGCCACAAAGCTCATCCACTTCCAATCCCCTGCCATAGGCAGGGACACCTCCCACTAGAACAGGTCATTCAAGGCCTCATCCAACCTGGCCTTAAACACCTCCAGGGAAGAAGCAGCCACAACCTCCCTGGGCAACCTGTGCCAGTGTCTCACCAACCTCACTGTAAAGAACTTCTGTCCTTTCCTCCCAGTTTTAGTCCTTAGCTGCTGAAAAATATGATCTCCCAGCTGAACTGGATGGTACTTCAGCACTGCTGTTTGGAAAGGGATTTTAGAATTTACTGGTCAACACTGGGACATTTAATAATGTTTCACTGTAATAATGTTTCATTAAAATGTAATTCAAGAGAGGTGTTGAGATGCTGGAAGGTGTCCAGAGAAGGGCAACGAAGCTGGTGAGGGGCCTGGAGCACAGCCCTGTGAGGAGAGGCTGAGGGAGCTGGGGGTGTGCAGCCTGCAGAAGAGGAGGCTCAGGGCAGAGCTCATTGCTGTCTGCAGCTACCTGAAGGGAGGCTGTAGCCAGGTGGGGTTGGGCTCTGCTGCCAGGCATCCAGCAACAGGAGACACAGCCTCAAGCTATGGCAGTGGAGGTCTAGGCTGGATGTTAGGAGGAAGTTGTTGGCAGAGAGAGTGATTGGCATTGGAATGGGCTGCCCAGGGAGGTGGTGGAGTCGCTGAGGGAATGGCCTCAACCTGTGACTGGGGAGGTTTAGACTGGATATTAGGAAAATTGTTTTCCCAGCAAGAGTGGTCAGGCATTGGAATGTGATGCCCAGTGTTGGGAATAGTAATATTTAATGTAGTGATTCCATAGAATCTCTACATATAGGATGGGCTGCCCAGGGAGGTGGTGGAGTCCCCAACCCTGTGTGTGTTTAAAGGTTGTTTGGATGTGGTGCTTGGGGATATGGTTTAGGGTGAACCTTGTAGAGTGGGGTTCTTGGTTGGACTTGGTGATCCTGAGGGTCTTTTCCAACCTGAATGTTTCTGTGATTCTGTCATTGTGTCCTGTCTGTCTTTCTCTGGGGAGTTCTTTGGCATAAGACCTGAAGCAGAGTTACTGGAATGGCCCAGACATTATCTCTTTGATCGATGGAGTTCATTTTCTCCAGCTTTGCCTTGGCATTGTTTTCTGAAGCAGCTCCACTGCAAAACCTGATTTCAATTGTCAGGTTGACTAAGTCCTTTTAAGAAGCCCTGAGTGGAGAAATGCAGGCAGCCTTCTCAGAAGCATTTTACCACTCTGAGCCACTAGAATGCAATGTGTCTCTTTGTCCCATTTCAGTGATGTGATGCACTTGCTGCATACACTTATGGATCTGTGAGTCATGTAAATAAGGGCCCAGCTTATTACTTCTGGCAATAAGGACACAGAATGGCTGAGTTCAGTCACACAAGCAACTGTACTGGGGTGGGGTGGGAATTATCACATAGGCTCTTTGATCAAAGTGTTTCTTTGTCAGGAAGAAGAAAGAAAATACTTAATCAAAATGAAATTTTCTTTCAGCAAAGGTGGATTTCTGCATTATTTACTCTCCAGAATTTGGGAATGAACAGATAGCTTCTTTCAAAGCAACCTGATCTGTCTTTGAGGTTGCTGCAGCTCAGAGGAGGAGCTGAACTTGGCTCTGCAGTTAAGCAGGAGGTAGGTTGGGTAACTTCCCCTTCCACTTTCAAGGATTTTGGTGATCTTGTTGCTCTAAAGGGTGACAACATCACTTTCTGCCTCTGCTTATGGTTTGTAGCACTTCCATGGATACTGTAGTTCCACTTTGAGGGTGGCAGAGCACTGCAGCTGGCAGCACAGAGAGGTGGTAGAGTCTCAGCCTCTGGAAACTTTCAAAGCCTGCCTGGATGTGTGCCTGTGTGAACTCCTTTAGGTGATCCTGCTCTGGCAGAGAGGTTGGACTCGATGGTCTTCAGAGGTCCCTTTCAACTCCTACCGTTCTGTGATTGCTTTGTTGATGTCTTCTAGCCCCTGCTTGTTTGCTATGCAAGATGGGAGGGAAGGGAGGTGTAGCCAGGTGGTCTCCTGTAGCCAGGTGGTCTCTTCTGCCAGGCAAGCAGCAACAGAAGAAGGGGACACAGCCCCAAGTTGTGCCAGGGGAGGTCTAGGCTGGATGTTAGGAGGAAATTGTTGGCAGAGAGAGTGATTGGCATTGGAATGGGCTGCCCAGGGAGGTGGTGGAGTCGCTGTGCCTGGAGGTGTTGAAGCAAAGCCTGGATGAGGCACTTAGTGCCATGGTCTGGTTGATTGGTTAGGGCTGGGCAATAAGTTGGACTGGATGAACTTGGAGGTCTCTTCCAACCTAGTTGATTCCATACCCATGGTGTATCCAGACCAGCATCCTCTGCTACTGTTGCAAAATACTTTGAGTGGACTTCATCACAGTATCATAGAATGGCTTAGGTTGGAAGAGACCTCAGAGATCTACTCCAATCTCCCCACCCTGGGCAGGGACAGCTCTCATCTAGGCTGCTCCAGAGATGTCACTGTGTATTAATGATCTGTTGATTCATACAGCCAGGTAAAAGCAAGAGTGTTACACTTCAGCAGTTATTGCTCTTCCTATACCTGGTATAAGAGCAGATGACCTTTCCTTCGTAAGAAATACTCCAAGAAGATTGAAAAAGTTGAGGAGGTCTCTTCCAGCCTGGTTGATTTGATGATTCTATGATCTCTTCAGAGGCCTGGAGCTACCTGATCTAAGTTGGAATTCTGCTGTGCTTTGAGCAGGAGTTTGGACCATTTACTTCCAAAAGTGCCTTTCAAGCTGAATCTGACTGAAGTTTCCCTTTGGTGAAACCATTGTTTGAGAAGAGAGAAGGCTGCAGAGTGGAGACCATGAAGTGCCTGAGAAGTAGCTGTCAGATGGGATTGTCTTCCTCTTGCTTAACCACTGAGAACACCTGCTAGGATAACACCTGTAAGATACTTCTCTGGGTAAGTAGTGAAGGAGAACTGGGAACTGGTTACTCCAAGTGGTTAACAAGATCCCTTCTTTTGCCAAATGACCTCAGCTGCTATTGCTGCCAGGGGGAGGGAGCAGTTCTCAGCTCCTTGGAAATGGTGTTCAGGTGTGCCTTGGACTAATGATGAGATGCTGAAATACTACCTGGTGCTTCTTGGTTTTGTCTTCTCCACCTGCCTATTTTGTCACTGTTTTCTGGGCCCCATGCCTCTGTATCAATGTCTGTAAGACAAAACAGCAGGTCTAGAGGAGAGGGACACAAAAATCATCAGGAGTTGGAGCAGCGCTGCTACAAGGACAGGCTGAGTGAGCTGGGGGTGTTCAGCCTGGAGAAGAGGAAGCTCCAGGGAGACCTAATAGCAGCCTGCCAGTACCTGAAAGGGGCTACAAGAAGGCTGCAGAGAGACTGTTTACAAAGGCTACAGTGACAGGACGAGGGCAATGGCTTCAAACTACAGCAGAGCAGACCCTAGTCAAAACCTTCCAAGAAGGCTGGAGAGAGACTGCTTACAAAGTCTTGCAGTGACAGGATGAGGACAATGGTTTCAGCTTGAGAGGAGGGTAGATTTAGATTGGATCTTAGGAACTAGTTCTGCATTATGAAGGTGGTGGAACACTGGAACAGGTTGCCCAGGAAGGTGGTTGGAGCCCCATCCCTGGAGATATTCAAGGTGAGGCTGGACAGAGCTGTGGGCAACCTAATCTAGTTGAGGATGTCTCTGCTGACTGCAGAGGGGGTTGGACTGAATGAGTGTTGGAGGTCCCTTCCAGCCCAGCCCATCCTATAATGCTATGATTCTATACAGAGCAGCCCTCTGGTGCTACCTGCTGCTGCAGCACCCTTCCCTCTCTGGAAATGATCCAACCATTCCCCTCAGTATCCTTTTTGACACCTGAGTAATGCCACTTCGTACAGCAACCACCAGATGGTAATGAAGAGCAGGCTGGTGATGTGTCTTCTGTAGATGAAGTGTATTATCACAGTGGCAATTTTTGCCTTTGCAAGCAGGGTTTACAAGCACAGCTCTAAATGTCAGTTTGCTCAGCTGTTTACAGGCTCCTGGGCTACTGCAGAAGTCTGTTTGGCAGCTCTATTTGCATTAAAAGAGTTGTTCTCTTTGTTTTCTATGCTAAGGCATTTTAAAGGGAATGTTTTCTACCTGACAGATGAGTGCTGATACTGCTTACTACAGAGGTGTTATAGTTGTAAGGAATCGGAACCATAGAATGGTCTGGGTTGGAAGGGACCTCCAGGGGTTATCTACTCCAACCCCTCAGCAGTCAGCAGGGATATCTTCAACTAGATCATAGCATCAGCTAGGTTGGAAGAGACCTCCAAGTTCATCCAGTCCAACCTAGCACCCAGCCCTGTCCAGTCAACCACACCATGGCACTAAGTGCCTCATCCAGGCTTTGCTTCAACATCTCCAGGCACAGTGACTCCACCACCTGCCTGGGCAGCCCATTCCAATGCCAATCACTCTCTCTGCCAACAACTTCCTCCTAACATCCAGCCTAGACCTCCCCTGGCACAACTTGAGGCTGTGTCCCCTTCTTCTGTTGCTGGGTGCCTGGGAGAAGAGCCCAACCCCACCTGGCTACAGCCTCCCTTCAGG
>WAAF01018562.1:54780-74376 GCA_013400475.1 Tricholaema leucomelas
CCTTTCCTTTCCTTTCCTTTCCTTTCCTTTCCTTTCCTTTCCTTTCCTTTCCTTTCCTTTCCTTTCCTTTCCTTTCCTTTCCTTTCCTTTCCTTTCCTTTCCTTTCCTTTCCTTTCCTTTCCTTTCCTAGGAACAGAAAGCCTAGAGATTCTCTTTACAAGAGGCCAGTTCCAAGTGTCTTTTTGGCATAGTCCATCCTATAGCGGAAGAGTAGTCAAAAGAACCCCAAACACCCCACATTACTTTACAGAAGGTCCAAAGTGTCTTGATTAACCCAGACAAACTTAATTTGATGTGGTGAAATTAGACTCCTGAAGAGCTGCTGATCCATCCTTCTGTCCCTCCTGGTCAGACTGCCAATTGAGCCAGGGCAGTGGACTCTTGCTGGCATGCTGCTTTTCCCCTGTGTGTGGAGTTAAATAGGCTGCTCCCAGAGCCTCATCACAGGAGCCAAAGTGACCTTGGTGTGCCATCCCACTGCCTAGGCTTGTGAATCCTGCATGGAGCAGGTGTGCCATCCTTGGGCAGGCTGCCCGCCCCTTGAGGCTTCGGCAGAGCATTATCTGCTCTGGTAAAGCAGTCAGATCAGGATCCTGTAAAGCAGTCAGGAGATGAGGATCCTGTCAAAATCTCAGGAAGCAGACTGGTAATCTGCAAAGGGCTTTTAAAATTGGAAGCAGAACTGTCTGCCTAGACAGGGTTTTTTGACAGATAAACAGCATCAGCAAGCTGAATGGATTTCAAGCACAGCTTTAATTGTTGCTTTTGGTTTGGTTTGTTGTTTTGGGTTGGTTTGTTTTTTTTTTTCCCTCCCAGAGGAATTATCAAAGGACACCCAAGCTGAAAGAAGCTCTGAAGTAGAGTCAGGAAAGTTTCAAGTGCAGGGTAGTTTTGAGGCTAATCAGACATTTCAGTGCTTGTAGATACTGTAGCAAGTAATGAATAAAGCCTTTGTATGTCAGCACTGACAGCATTGTAGCCTCGGGCGCAATTACAGTACCTGCCTTATGTGCTCCCTCCTGATGAACTTCACCATCCTCATCGAAACTGACCTGCACAGATTTCCAAACCTAAACAACTGTCCCCGCTGGGTCACAAATCCAAGTTGTTTCTTGCCAATACCTGTTGTGTGGGGAACTGTTCCCCACCCTGCTTCTTCTTTGCCCTCTCTGCCCAACCATCCCAATAGCCTGTGACAGGCCAGCAACGCTTCTGAGTGGATCTTAGTCTAATTGTTGCAGAATCCCTTGGACCTTGCATAATGGAAATTATTTGGGTCACCAAGTCTTATTTCCTAATTATAGGAATGAAAAGGGAAAAAAAAAGAAAGGAAGATACAATGTGAAACCATTCCCTTATTCTGGCATTTCTGCTTTCAGAAACCTGGGATAACCCACTCGCTCCCATCTGTTTTAACCTTGAAATTAGAGCTCCCTCTTCTCCTCCTCCTCCCCCCCCTCCTTCTTCTCCCCCTCTCCTTCACTTCTCCTCCTCTCCCTTTTCTTTCTTCCCTCTCTCCTCCCTCTCTTTTCCCCTTTCCCTCTCTGTCTCCCTTTCTCTTTCCCTTCTTCTCGTCTCCCTTCTCCTTCTCGTCCTCTCCCTTTCTTCTCCTCTCCCTTCCTTCTCCTTCTTCTCTCCCTTCCTTCTCCTTCTCCTTCTTCTCCTGTCCCTTCCTTCTCCTTCTCCTCTCCCTTCCTTCTCCTTCTTCTCCTCTCCTTTCGTTCTCCTTGTCCTCTCCTTTCGTTCTCCTTCTTCTTCTCCTCCTCCTCCCTCTCCCTTTCCCACCAGATCGGAGCGACCCTTCCGCTCGCAACCCCTCCTGGCTCAGGGCACTAATCGCTCTCTCCCACTCGTGTTGTTTCCCCACCTTGGGGAGCAGAGATGGTCGGGACGCGCGGCGACTTGCCCGCCGCGGTCACCGCCACGCCGGCCCCAGCCACCCTTCCCGCACGGTCACCCCACCCCCGCCGGCGGGTGGCGGGCAGCTCTCCCGGCCCGGCGGGCAGCTCTCCCGGCCCGGCGGGCAGCTCTCCCGGCCCGGCGGCCGCCCTCTGCCACGGGGCGGCCGTGAGAGGAGAGCGGGGCGGAGCGCGGGGCCGCGGGCGGGGCGGGGCGGAGGTGGGAGCGGGGTGTCGGGGAGCGGCGGCGACCGGCGCCTGTTGCCCCGAGAGAGTTAACGGTGCGGGGAAACTCGCCTCTCCTCCGCCCGTGCCGGGCGCCTGGCAACCGGGGCGCTGCGCATGTAGGGCCGCCGGGGGCTGCCGCCGCCGCCGCCGCCTCCCCTTCCCCCCCATCCTCCCCCTCTCCCGCCGGGCCCCACGTCCCCCTCCCCGCCCCGGACAAGGCGTTTAACGTGCCCAGGCGTGAAGTATGGCATGCAAAGATGGTTTCTGCCAAGGAGCCAGCCATCGCCATGTCCTCGGGTCTCTCCATCGCCCTCCTGCACTGCCTGTGCCTGGCGACGTGGTGAGTACCCCCGGCGGCGGCGGCGGCGGCGGGGGGCCCGTGGCGACCGGTGCCGCTGCCGGTGCCGCTGCCCACGCGCGGGGCTGCCGGCGGCTCCGCTCACCCGTTCCCTCTTTGCCTCCTCAGTCTCACCGGGCCGCCAGGGCAGAGCAAAAAAGAGGAGAAATTGTGGCCGGAGAATTTCACCAGCATCCTGAACAGCCTCCTGGATGGCTATGACAACCGGCTGCGACCGGGATTCGGGGGTACGGTGGCGGCGCGGTGCCAGCGCGGGGGCGGGTAGGGGCGCCGGGCAGGATGGCCGCTCGTACCGACCCGTTAGAGACCGAAAACCTCAGTGTGTATGTGTGTGTGTGTGTGTGTGTGCTCCTCTGCCTAGCCCGGGGTCCGAGCCCTCCGGGGAGGAAAGGGCCGGCAGCGAGGCAGCGCCTGGCTCCGAAAGCTCCGGGGGACGCTCAATGACCCCGGCCGTGGGGGCCCCGCTGGGGCGGTCCCGGGCTGTGCCCCCGCTTCGCTCCTCTGCCCACACCCCGGGCTCGGGGTGCTGCTGTTGCGCCTGGAGGAAAAAAAAAACCAACCCCAACCCGAAAGCCGATGTGGGTTGGCTTGAGATGGATGGAGAGACCTGTCTGACATCCAGAATCTCCAGTTTCGTGGCCGTTTGTGACCCCTAAACGCCACGGATCAGGTCCTGATAGAAACAAGTGTACTTTTAGAAGCCTGTGAGGTCAGGTCTTTGGGTTCTGTGCCAGTAGTTAGGGCAAAACAGGGCTTAGGTGCCTGAGCACACCAGATCTTTACCACAGTCGCTCTAATGCCGGCTTTGATTTAGAAGCAGCAGACTTAATTGCTGTATGGGAATTAGAAGCGGAGGAGCCTTGATTTTGCTTTCACCTGTGCTCTGCGTGTGGGGGTTTTGTGCTCCTTTCCTGCCCCAGGCTGTTAAGATGCAGGTTTGTGCTGCTGAAGCAGCAGCCAGGCTCGGTGTTCTTTATATTAGTGTTGATGTTCCTCTGTAGGGACTTCGAGCCAAAAAAAAACAAACCCGACCCCGACAACAGCAACAAAATCGTTAGGATCCAGATGAAATAAAAGTTTATTGTGTAATCTGGAGTGAAGATATTAAAAATACCGAATTTAAAGTAAGGAAAATAAAAGGGGGAAGAATAAAAAAGGACCCCAAAGAAATGCTACAGCCCTTCTGATGATGCATAGAGCTGTAAGGAGTGCTCGATAGGCTGCTTCCTTATAGCGGATTGAATGAGCTCCTTCGCGTAGGTTTATGCTGCGAAATACTTTTCTTCCTCCTCTTGAAAGTGCCTTCTCCAGGCACGTGATCCATCCCCACTGGCATGTGTGCCAACTCCTTCCCCACATGCCACATACGGTGCTCCCATGCATGATCGTGCTTGTCGCAGGGCAGCACCCGGCAGACGTCCTCCCAGCGCTCCTGGAGCCTTCGGAGCGGTGTGGCATTAAACGAGGTCTTCTGTGAGTTACCTCGCACCCGAAGTAGGAAGGAAGCTAAATTTATGAGCCCCCCCCCCTCCCCCCCCGAGGAATCATTGGGAACCAGTAGCCTTTGTGGCAGTTTAGTCTCTGTGGAGAGGTGACAGAGGCGCTTCTGCACGCGTACAAGAGATGTGCTATGTTTGGCACCGTTTGGGGTTGAATGCCAACTAATTAGTCATCTAGCAAAGATGCTTCATGGGCATTATCAGGCTTCCAAAATTAAACAACTACTAAATATGTAGTGTGGCATACAGTTTGTCTTGGGGTTTAATTTTAATGCAGTTGTCCTCTGCAGGATATTTTGCAAGAGTAGGTCTTCTCCTCCCCCACCCCTCAAACAGTGTTGCAAACTTTTCAGCTGTCAAGGAGAAAAAGTTCATTGTTTCTCTTTGAACTTTTGTAGTGGTAGTACGGAAGGAAATGATAGAGAGAGGAAATATCTCACAGATTTCACTCTGGGTAAAAGTCTTCTGGGTGAGTATTTCACAAAATGGATACTACATTGCTTCTTCCTTCCTTTAGAACACCTAAACCTCCTTCCTTTGGAACATCTGGGCAAAGAGTGGCTGGAGAGCAGTTAGGAAGAAAGAGACTTGGGGGTAATGGAAGATAGTAGCTGAAGATGAGGCAGCAGTGTGCCCAGGTGGGCAGCAGAGCTGATGGCATCCTGGGCTGGATCAGGAGCAGTGTGGCCAGCAGGACAAGGGAGGTTCTTCTGCCCCTGTGCTCAGCACTGCTCAGGCCACACCTTGAGTGCTGTGTCCAGTTCTGGGCTCCTCAATTCCAGAGAGATGTTGAGGTGCTGGAAGGTGTCCAGCAAGACTGGTGAGGGGCCTGAAGCACAGCCCTGTGAGGAGAGGCTGAGGGAGCTGGGGGTGTGCAGCCTGCAGAAGAGGAGGCTCAGGGGGGACCTCATTGATGTCTACATCTACCTGAAGGGAGGCTGTAACCAGGTGGGGTTGGTCTCTTCTGCCAGGCAGCCAGCAACAGGACAAGGGGACACAGCCTCAAGTTGTACCAGGGGAGGTCTAGGCTGGATGTTAGGAGGAAGTTGTTGGCAGAGAGTGATTGGCATTGGAATGGGCTGCCCAGGGAGGTGGTGGAGTCACCGTCCCTGGAGGTGTTGAAGCAAAGCCTGGATGAGGCACTTAGTGCCATGGTCTGGTTGACTGGCCAGGGCTGGGTGCTAGGTTGGGCTGGATCATCATGGAGGTCTCCTCCAACCTGCTTGATTCTATGATTCTATGAAAAGCTTTATTTTTCATAGTGATGTCTTCTTCCCCCACTAGCTCCTTACAGCAAAGGTTATCTTTACCTGATGTGCCAAGAACAACTTTTAAAACCAAACTCAACCGAAAATAGACATTTCTGCAATTAGTCAGATCTGACTTTTTGGAGTATAACTCAGAATAATAACTATGAGTTAGTTATTAAAATCTTCACTACCCAAATCAACTTCCTCCTCCTTGCTGGAGTTGTTTTTTGTCTTTCTTGATGAACCTGTATGAGAAATGAGGTTTGCAGTCTTAAAAGTGGGTCACTCACCAGTTTGTAGCCTAGCAAACAAAATGTCAAAGGGAAGGGGCGTGCTTCAAACTGGGAAGTGTAGTGTGTTGTGGTAACATCAAGAGCTGCATCCCTCTCTGATCATAGAATCATAGAATCAAGCAGGTTGGAAGAGATCTCCATGCTGATCCAGTCAACCAGACCATGGCACTAAGTGCCTCATCCAGGCTTTGCTTCAACACCTCCAGGCACAGCGACTCCACCACCTCCCTGGGCAGCCCATTCCAATGGCAATCACTCTCTCTGCCAACAACTTCCTCCTAACATCCAGCCTAAATCTGCTCTGGCACAACTTGAGACTGTGTCCCCTTGTTCTGTTGCTGCTTGCCTGGCAGAAGAGACCAACCCCACCTGGCTACAGCCTCCCTTCAGGTAGTTGTGGACAGAAATGAGGTCTGCCCTGAGCCTCCTCTTCTGCAGGCTGCACACCCCCAGCTCCCTCAGCCTCTCCTCACAGGGCTGTGCTCCAGGCCCCTCACCAGCTTCGTTGCCCTTCTCTGGACACCTTCCAGCACCTCAACATCTCTCTTGAATTGAGGAGCCCAGAACTGGACACAGCACTCAAGGTGTGGCCTGAGCAGTGCTGAGCACAGGGGCAGAAGAACCTCCCTTGTCCTGCTGGCCACAGTGTTCCAGATCCAGACCAGGTTGATGAACAGCAGAAGATTTATTGTTGTGTAGTTCTTGAAGCTGATTCACCATCCAGCTTTCACGTGGCTCGAGAGGAAGGCTTGCTTTATTTTAAGAACAACCAACCAACAACCACAACAAAAAGCTGTGCAGAGGTTCTGCCTGCTGCCGAATTTAAACTTCAAATTAATGAAGTTGTTTCTAATCCTGGTGCAAAATGAGGCTGAAAAATCAAGCTTGGGGAGATAGCCAAATCCTGAATTTTGCTGGCATCTGCCAGAGTTGCTACAAACGACAGTTCAGGAAGATTTGTTGCAGGGAGAAAACAAAAACAGTAGAAAATGTTAAATATTGGAGGTTTCCCTAAAGCTGGATCCAAATTCCTCATGCTGTCATTAATTGGCATGGACTTTTAGTTTTGTACTTACAGAGGAGAAGTTAAATTGCTTCCAAATGTGCAAATGGCCTCTCAGGATGGTTTTCACCATCAGTGGAGTACGTGGAAGCCCATCATGGTAGAGTCATCGAATCAAGCAGGTTGGAAGAGACCTCCAAGATCATCCAGCCCAACCTAGCACCCAGCCCTAGTCAGTCAACCAGACCATGGCACTAAGTGCCTCATCCAGGCTTTGCTTCAACACCTCCAGGCATGGCGACTCCACCACCTCCCTGGGCAGCCCATTCCAATGCCAACCACTCTCTCTGCCAACAACTTCCTCCTAACATCCAGCCTAGACCTCCCCTGGCACAACTTGAGACTGTGTCCCCTTGTCCTGTTGCTGCTTGCCTGGGAGAAGAGACCAACCCCACCTGGCTACAACCTCCCTTCAGGTAGTTGTAGACAGCAATGAGGTTCCCCCTGAGCCTCCTCTTCTGCAGGCTGCACACCCCAGCTCCCTCAGCCTCTCCTCATAGGGTTTGTGTTCCATGTAGATCTTATGCAGGAGTGTGGACATGTGTTGAGGGTTAATAGGAGCAGTAAGTTTCCCTGTGTCACTGGAGTGACATCTTGTGTTACAAACTCACTTTATTGAAGGAATATGAACAAATCTGAGAAGCTGCTTTCAGTTGCAGCACAGGAGGTTCCACCTCAACACAAGGTGGAACCTCTATACTTTAAGGGTCACAGAGCACTAGAACAGGTTCTCCTGAGAGGTTGTAGAGTCTCCTTCCCTGGAGACTTTCAAGGCCTGTCTGGATGTTTTCCTCTGCGATTTGTGGCAGATTGTGTGATCCTGCTCTAGCAGCAGGGTTGGACTTGATGATCTCCTTGGCTCCCTTCCAGCCTCTAATATCCTGTGATCCTGTGACTTCATAAGCACTTCCTACCAACTTTGGTAGTGCAATAAACAAGACCAGAATGGTTAAGGAAAATGATGATTGCAGTCCACAACAACCTGAAGGGAGGCTGTAGCCAGGTGGGGTTGGTCTCTTCTGCCAGGCAAGCAGCAACAGAACAAGGGGACACAGTCTCAGGCTGTGCCAGGGGAGGTCTAAGCTGGATGTTGGGAGGAAGTTGTTGGCAGAGAGAGTGATTGGCATTGGAATGGGCTGCCCAGGGAGGTGGTGGAGTCGCCGTCCCTGGAGGTGTTGAAGCAAAGTCTGGAT
The DNA here is from genome assembly GCA_013400475.1 of Tricholaema leucomelas. Lineage (NCBI taxonomy): Eukaryota > Metazoa > Chordata > Aves > Piciformes > Lybiidae > Tricholaema lacrymosa > Tricholaema leucomelas. Next base: position 62,563 of record WAAF01018562.1, read on the forward strand.
GAGGCACTTAGTGCCATGGTCTGGTGATTGGATAGGGCTGAGTGCTAGGTTGGACTGGATGATCTTGGAGATCTCTTCCAACCTGGTCTCTATTCTACTCTACTTCCATTCTGTTGCTATCCCATTCTAGACCATTTATAAGTGGAAGCTCCCATTAAGTTTGGAGAGAGGCTGAAGGAATCTCAAGCAAGAGGAAAGCTAAGAGTTTTCACCTAGAAAAGTAGTGAAACAGAGCAGGTTGGGCAGTTTTGTGTAGGAGAGGAAAAAAAACCAAACCCTAAACCCAAGTGCTGTCAGAAAGACTTAAAATGCATAAGAGCTTTGAATATCAGTAGAGGGAAGGTATTGAGTGACTAATGAACGAAGTAATGCTGGATGATGTTTGAAAAGAGTGTGGTGGGAATGAAGTCAGTTCCATTCCCTGCACTGGATGCCCCATTGTATCATTAGCCTGAATTTCAAGAGTGCAGTTTGTAATTGCCTGGGGGTTTCCCGGTCAGAACCACTCTATAAGGACAGGGAGTTTATGGAAGCCACTTGCAGTTGTGATGAATTAAAAGCATTATCTGCTGGAAAACTTTGGAGGGTGTTACCACAGTGCTGGGAACCTTTGAAGCAAAAGCATTTCTGGTTATGTCCTGACTCCAGTTTCCATCTGCTTTTAGAACTTTAGTGTCTGACAAAGGAGAACTATGGAAAGTTGCAACAGGTGTTTCTTTTTTATCTGACAATTCCCCTTCTTCCCTTTCCATTGGTGATTAGTTTCAAGGTGCTGGTAGAACTCCAGAGGCTTTTTAAAGGAGCATTATTTTCTTGAAGCAAAAGGCATGGGTCCAGTTAGATGTTTTGAAGTTTTGTGTGGTTTCAATCTTTACCTGAGCAACTCATGACCTGTTAGGAACAAATTCTTTACCATGAGGGTGATGGAACACTGCAACAGGTTGTCCAGGGAGGTGGTTGGAGCCTCATCTCTGGAGATATTCAGGGTGAGGCTGGACAGGGCTGTGGGCAACCTGATCTAGTGGAGGATGTCCCTGCTGACTGCAGAGGAGATTGGACTGGTTGACCTTTGGAGGTCCCTTCCAATCCAAACCTATTTTATGCTTCTATATGTCAGGCTCTGCCAGATCCATTCAAACCTGCACTGGAATGTAACTTAAGAAAGGTATAACAGTGCCTTTGAAACTTTCCTGATGCAGTAACTCATATCACACTTCAACCTGCACTTAGGGGAGGTGAGGAGCAAGGGGAAGACTGAAGGTTGTTGTGCTTCTGTGTCTCTGCTGATTTTAATGAGTTGTGTCTTGTAGACAACATCTCACCTCTAGTGTCTTGCTTTTAATGGCCAATTATATGGCCAGGCCAAAGAAAGCATCATAGAATCACACAGGTTGGAAGAGATCTCCAAGACCATCCAGATATTGAAGGTTGGACTGGATGATCTTGGAGGTCTCTTCCAACCTGGTTGATTCTGTGATCTCTACAGCGTGTGATGTGCTTCCAGCCCAAGGCTCTTAGGTTGACTGCAGAACCTGCTGACTTTAAACAAGCTGACAGAATCACCCACAGCATGCAACTGGCTTGTTGTGGTGTGGTTACCCAACAGTGAGAGCTGGAGCTTGCTCTTGCTCTCTTCTTGAATTCTGCTTGCATGAGGTAGAGTCTGGCAAGAGCTGAGCATCTCACAATCAACTACGAAACATGGTGATAGCTTTGAGGCTTTCTGCTTGGAAGCTGCCATGCTTGCTGGCTCACAAGTAGAAGAATGTGGTCTGTGTTCATTCTTCTTGCTTTTTCTTTCTCTTTCCATATTCTTTCTTGTGATTTCATACCTGTGAAGTGCAGCAGAGTACTTGGTGGAAGTTAAGGACGTTGGCCATTGTCTCCTTTAGGAAGGGTAGAAGAATGGTGGCACATCCAGCTGGCAGCTGTCACTAGTGGTGTACCCCAAAGATGAGTGCTGGGCCCTATCCTGTTCAATGTCTTTATTGATGATCTGGACCAGGAGACTGAGTCCAGCATCAGTAAGTTTGCAGATGACACCAAGCTAGGAGCAGGTGTGGAGCTGCTGGAAGGTAGGAGAGCCCTGCAGAGGGACCTGGCCAGGCTGGATGGGTGGGCAGAGGCCAATGGGATGAGACTGAACAAGGCCAAGTGCAGCGTTCTACATTTTGGCCACAACAACCCCAAGCAGCACTACAGGCTGGGGACAGAGTAGCTGACAGCAGCCAGGCAGAGAGGGACCTGGGGGTACTGGTGGATAGTAGCTGAAGATGAGGCAGCAGTGTGCCCAGGTGGCCAAGAGGGCCAATGGCATCCTGGCCTGGATCAGGAAGAGTGTGGCCAGTAGGACAAGGGAGGTTATTCTGCCTCTGTGCTCAGCACTGCTCAGGCCACACCTTGAGTGCTGTGTCCAGTTCTGGGCTCCTCAATTCCAGAGAGTTGTTGAGGTGCTGGAAGGTGTCCAGAGAAGGACAAAAAGGCTGATGAGGGGCCTGGAGCACAGCCCTGTGAGGAGAGGCTGAGGGAGCTGGGGGTGTGCAGCCTGCAGAAGAGGAGGCTCAGGGCAGACCTCATTGCTGTCTGCAGCTCCCTGAAGGGAGGCTGTAACCAGGTGGGGTTGGTCTCTTCTGCCAGGCAAGCAGCAACAGAACAAGCAGACACAGTCTCAAGCTGTGCCAGGGCAGGTCTAGGCTGGATGTGAGGAGGAAGTTGTTGGCAGAGAGAGTGATTGGCATTGGAATGGGCTGCCCAGGGAGGTGGTGGAGTCGCTGTGCCTGGAGGTGTTGAAGCAAAGCCTGGATGAGGCACTTAGTGCCATGGTCTGGTTGACTGGCAAGGGCTGGGTGCTAGGTTAGAGTGGATGAGCTTGGAGGTCTCTTCCAACCTGGTTGATTCTATGGTTCTATGGTAGGAGAGGGCTTCTCTGCTCCTTGTAAGCTGTCTGATGTTCAGCTGATGAGCAGCACTTCTGAAGAGTTTCATTTCCTGCCAGCGAGGGAGGAGTGACTTCAGCCAGAAATTAAACACAGGAGAAATTTGAAGAGCAAAAATGATTTTCTGTCTTTAGAGAAAACTATCTGCATGTTCATCTGCTCTTATGTGCAACCCATGCCTGCCTTCCAGCTTCCTTTGCTCAGCACAACAGATATTCTCTTCATTTCTATTCTTATTTTAGTTTGCAAATGGACTTGAAGTGAGCATTGGAAAGGGAAGCTGAGAGGGTTTCGTTTTTTTTCCGGCAGTTGTCCAGTCTTCCTCAGCTGCTGAGAGTGATGACTCAAAGGCTTAACAGGATATGGTGTTAGATACCTGTAGTTGGCTGCTTTGAATTGTGCCCAGGTTAGTAATGCTTGAAGTCATCACCATCTGTCTGTTGTTCAGTGACCTGTGTAGAAGTAGCTGATATTCTTAGTCCAGTTCTTAGGAGACAGGTGTCCACATCATGGAAACTGGCACCAGGATCAGGCTTGTTGGCTGTCTCAGCACAGTTGAACAGAAAAACAAACAGTCATCTCCTCCTTCCTGGAGGTATGGCTTCCCCTTTGCAGGGTTTAGGTGTGCTCGTGGATGAGCATGCAGTTCTGGAGCCCCCGTTACAAGAGGGATGTGGAGATGCTGGAGTGTGTCCAGAGCAGGGCCAGGAGGATGCTCAGAGGGCTGCAGCAGCTCTGCTGTGAGCACAGACTGAAAGAGTTGGGGCTGTGCAGGCTGGCGAAGAGGAGGCTCCCAGGTGACCTTCTTGTGGCCTTCCAGGATCTGAAGGGGGCTACAAAAAAGCTGAGGAGGGACTTTTTAGGCGGTCAGGGAGTGACAGGACTGGGGGGAATGGAAGGGATCCAAAGAGGTCATCCAGTCCAACCCTTCTGCCAGAGCAGGACCATACAATCTAGCTTGGGTCACACAGGAACACATCCAGACAGGCCTTGAAAGGCTCCAGAGAAGGAGACACCACAACCTCTCTGGGCAGCCTGTGCCAGTGCATTAGGACCCTTACAGTCAGGTTCCCCTTTGTGTTGAGGTGGAACCTTCTGTGCTGCAGCTTTCACCCATTGCTTCTTGTCCTATCCCAGGGAGCAGTGAGCAGAGCCTGTCCCCCCTCTCCTGACCCCCAACCCTCAGAGATTTATAACCATTTATTAAATCCCCTTCCAGTCTTCTCTTCTCCAGACTAAAAAACCTGTAGGAACTGATGTAATGTTTCATGTAGATGTAATTGGTCTCTTCTCCCAGGCACCCAGTGACAGAACAAGAGGACACAGTCTCAAACTGTGCCAGGTCAGGTTTACGATGGACATTAGGAGGAAATTCTTCACTGAAAGAATGATTCTGCATGGGAATGGCCTGCCTGGGGAGGAAGAGGAGTCACTGTCCGTGGAAGTGTTTAAAAGGAGGCTGGATGAAACACTTAGTGCCATGGGTTAGTTAATTAGGAAGGTTAGGTGACAGGTTGGATTCGATGATCCTAGAGATCTTTTCCAACCTGGGTGATTCTGTGAATGTATCTAATATTTCATGTAGCTGTAGGAGCTGAGGTGATACTTCATGTATCATAGAAGCAACCAGGTTGGAAGAGACCTCCAAGCTCATCCACTCCAACCTAGCACCCAGCCCTGTCCAGTCAACCAGACCATGGCACTAAGTGCCTCATCCAGGCTTTGCTTCAACACCTCCAGGGATGGCGCCTCCACCACCTCCCTGGGCAGCCCATTCCAATGCCAATCACTCTCTCTGCCAACAACTTCCTCCTAACATCCAGCCTAGACCTCCCCTGGCACAGCTTGAGACTGTGTCCCCTTCTTCTGTTGCTGGGTGCCTGGCAGAAGAGCCCAACCCCACCTGGCTACAGCCTCCCTTCAGGTAGTTGTAGACAGCAATGAGGTCTGCCCTGAGCCTCCTCTTCTGCAGGCTGCACACCCCCAGCTCCCTCAGCCTCTCCTCACAGGGCTGTGCTCCAGGCCCCTCCCCAGCTTTGTTGCCCTTCTCTGGGCACCTTCCAGCACCTCAACATCTCTCTGGAATTGAGGAGCCCAGAACTGGACACAGCTCTCAAGGTGTGGCCTGACCAGTGCTGAGTACAGGGGCAGAATGACCTCCCTTGTCCTGCTGGCCACACTGGTAGCACAGCCATAGTGTAGCTGTAATATATGTAATACTTCATGTAGCTGTAGGAACAGATTTAATATTCCATGTAGCTGTAGGAGATGTAGTATTCCATGTAGCTATCATGTATGCAATATTTCATGTAGCTGTAGGAACTGAGGTAATAAGCTGGATGTTAGGAGGAAGTTGTTGGCAGAGAGAGTGATTGGCATTGGAATGGGCTGCCCAGGGAGGTGGTGGAGTCGCCGTGCCTGGAGGTGTTGCAGCAAAGCCTGGATGAGGCACTTAGTGCCATGGTCTGGTTGATTGGATGGGGCTGAGTGCTAGGCTGGACTGGTTGAGCTTGGAGGTCTCTTCCAACCTGCTGGATTCCATGATTCTATGTCATGTATGCATCCTAGGATGCATACATCAGTTAGGACTGATCTCCTAACAGCAGCTATAGCTGCCCTTAGCATTTCAATTGCACTTTGCTTGTTGCAGCCTTTATCTTTTCTGCCTGACTCATTTGCTAACCTTCCCAATTGGTTGTGTGCCTCTGGATGGCAAAATCTGCAAGACACAGAAAAGCCTGGGCAGGATTGGAAGTGTTTACATACAGTGGAGATCTCTGCAGTGACAGTTGCCTATGGAGACGCAGGGATAACAGAGCCCAAAGTCTTTCGCTGGGAGCTGTGCTGCAGCTCAACCCATCCATATGTTGGCATAAAACACATGGGAGAGCTGTCTTCTGCTCCTCTTCACGGGGTTAGGGCCTGGCATCGCTGCTTCAGCCCACATTGCAACATCTCTTGTCTAATGCTGAACTATTCTGGCTTTTTGCAGGGGTTTGCTTTTAATCCTGCCTGAGCTTCTTTAAAGTACATTATCTTGCAAGCAGTGATTCAGACTTAACTGTTCCCACCGCAGTGTGTAGGACTCTCCTCCTATTTCATTGACATAAAAATACACACACAGAGCCTTATAAATAGTTCTTCCAGTATTCCTGAAGGTTTTATGGTGCCTGGATGCTTTCTCAGCATCCATTGAGGGGAGCAGCCCAAATGGTCACATTTAAAGTTAATTTGCCTTCTTACAACTTGGCTTCATTTAGAATCATAGAATCAGGCAGGGCTGGAAGAGACCACAAAGATCATGTAGTTCCAACCCCCCTGGCTCAAGTTGAGCTTCTCATCCATCCAGCACCCCCACTGTCCCCTGCTGCTTGCTCTCCAGTCAGCCACTGCCCAGTCTGGATTTGTGCATGGCATTGACTCGACCCAGCTGCAGGACCTTGCACTTGGTCTTGTTGAACCTCCTGAGGTTGGCTTGTGCCCACCTCTGCAGCCTGTCCAGGTCCCTCTGGATGGATCCCTGCCCTGCAGCCTGGCTGCTGCACCACACAGCTTGGTGTCAGCAGCAAACTTGCTGAGGCTGCACTCAATGCCTCTGTCGATGGCACCCACAAAGATGTTGAACCAGACTGGTCCCAGGATTGATTCCTGAGGGACTCCACTTGTCACTGGCCTCCACTTGGCCATGGAGCCATTGACAGCCTCTCTTTGGGTGCAGCCATCCAGCCAGTTCTTTATCCATCACATGCTCCACCCATAAAACCCTGTGTCACCAGCTTGGAGACCAGGATGTGGTGTGGGACAGTGCCAAAGGCCTTGCTCAGCTCCAGGTAAATGCCATCAGTTGCTCTCCCCTCATCTATTCATGTTGTGACCTGTTCCTAGAAGGCCACCAGGGTAGCCAGGCAGGATTTGCCCTTGATGCAGCCATGCTGATTGTAGCCAATCACCTCTTCACTGTTCTCCTGTCTCAGTAGTGCCTCCAGGAGGATCTGCTCCATGACCTTACTGGGCACAGAGGTGAGACTGACTGGCCTGGACTTCCCTGGCTGCTCCTTCCCACCCTTATTGAAAATGGGAGTTATGTTTCCCTGATCTAGAATCATTGAATCAACCAGGTTGGAAGAGACCTCCAAGATCATCCACTCCAACCTAGCACCCAGCCCTATCCAGTCAACCAGACCATGGCACTAAGTGCCTCATCCAGTATTTTCTTGAACACCTCCAGGGACGGCGACTCCACCACCTCCCTGGGCAGCCCATTCCAATGCCAATCACTCTCTCTGCCAACAACTTCCTCCTAACATCCAGCCTAGACCTGCCCTGCCACAACTTGAAACTGTGTCCCCTTGTTCTGTTGCTGCTTGCCTGGCAGAAGAGCCCAACCCCACCTGGTTACAACCTCCCTTCAGGTAGTTGTAGACAGCAATGAGCTCTGCCCTGAGCCTCCTCTTCTGCAGGCTGCACACCCCCAGCTCCCTCAGCCTCTCCTCATAGGGTTTGTAGTAGGAGATAGGGTCTCTAGTGGGAGATGTCTCTGCCCAAGGCAGGGGGTTGGAGCTGGATGATCCTTGAGATCCCTTCCAACCTAAACCATTCTATGTTTTTCCAGTCAGTGGGGACTTGACCAGACTGCCATGACTTTTGGAATAGAATAGAGAGGGATTTATTGCCAGCAGCAGTGTGAAGGGTTCGAATAGGATCTTTCACTCGTGCAGCCCGGGGGTCAGTGAAGTGGTGCAACACATTTGTTTTGGAGGGCTGCTTAAACCACTGGTTAAAAGTAGGTTAGGTGACTACAGCTCACCTCCTCCTTGACAGGAATTCCCATGATTAATAATAGTTAAAAAGAAAAAAGAGAAGAAGGAAAGAAAGAATCATGACTCACTGTTTGTTCCCCCGCTATTGTTACCGACTGGAGTCATATTTTCTTCTGGAACAAGAAGAATAAGAGAGAGGTTTTTGGTGTCGCCATAGATACCCTGGGGTTGGCATTAACTGCTGGGATGAGCTAGAAAATCCAAGAGTTGGCCTTTAGAGATGAGAGCTGACAATGTAGGTGGAAGATGTGGAGCATGACAGGGCTGCAGTTGGAGGAGAAGCATTAGGAGGATAATCAGCTTCGCTGTCCCCTGCTGCTTGCCTTCACTCCTACCAAGCATTTTGCTGTTTGCTTTGCATCCCAAATCTTGGCTAAAGATTTCCACATCAGTGCTAGCTGGATAACTGCTCTAATCCCTAAAATATTCCTAGCTCCTCATTGATCTACCTTTTTCATGTGATTTGAATAGTTCATAGAATCATAGAATCAGTCAGGGTTGGAAGGGACCACAAGGATCATCTAGTTCCAAGCCCCCTGCCATGCCCAGGGACACCCTACCCTAGAGCAGCTGTTTATTTGTTTGCCATGGTGTTAGGCAAGCAGCAAAAAGTGAACTTCAGCTTCAACCTTATATTGTGGCATTGTTGTTGTCTGAGATTTCCTGTGCCCTTCTTTCATAGAATCATAGAATCAGTCAGGGTTGGAAGGGACCACAAGGATCATCCACTTCCAACCTCCCCCTGCCATGCCCAGGGACACTCTACCCTAGAGCAGGCTGCCCACAGCCTCAGCCAGCCTAGCCTGAAACACCTCCAGACATGGGGCCTCAACCACCTCCCTGGGCAACCCATTCCAGCCTCTCACCACTCTCATGGTGAACAACTTCCTCCTCATGGCCAGCCTGAACCTACCCATCTCCACCTTTTCTCCATTCCCCCCAGTCCTATCACTTCCTGACCACCTAAAAAGTCCCTCCCCAGCTTTTTTGTAGCCCCCTTCAGATCCTGGAAGGCCACAAGAAGGTCACCTGGGAGCCTCCTCTTCTCCAGCCTGCACAGCCCCAACTCTTTCAGTCTGTGCTCACAGCAGAGCTGCTGCAGCCCTTTGAGCATCCTCCTGGCCCTGCTCTGGACACACTCCAGCAGCTCCACATCCCTCTTGTCCCAGGGGCTCCAGAACTGGATGCAGTACTCCAGGTGGGGTCTCACCAGAGTGGAGCAGAGAGGGAGAATCACCTCCCTGGCCCTGCTGGCCACACTTCTGCTGCAGCCCAGGCTCTGGTTGTCCCTCCAGGCTGCAAGTGCACACTGCTGGCTCTTTTTGGGCTTCTCACCCAGCAGCACCCCCACGTCCCTCTTCTCAGGGCTGCTCTCCAGCCACTCACTGCCCAGCCTGTATCTGTGCTTGGCATTGCCTCGACCCAGCTGCAGGACCTTGCACTTGGTCTTGTTGCACCTCCTGAGGTTGGCTTGTGCCCACCTCTGCAGTCTGTCCAGGTCCCTCTGGATGGATCCCTGCCCTCCAGCCTCTCTGCTGCACCACACAGCTTGGTGCAGTTGCTAAAGAGTGAACACAGTTGCTAAAGAGTGAACTCAAGCATAGCTTTTAGTCCTGTGCTGCTGCTGTAAGGTTTCTAATAGGATTAGGGCTGCAGGCTTGCTGATCTGGAGATTATCTTCTTGGTCTTAGCTCTCCCCTTCCAAGAAACTTCAACAAATAGACTTGCAGACAGCATCTGAACACTTAACTGCCTGTGAAGCTGTAACCATTTAATAAAACAAAAGAAAATCAAGGCTGGAGGAGAAGCAACCCATACCTGTGGGGAAAAACATCTGTCCCTTTGCTCAATTTGATATGATTAGATAAAATTAGAGTGATTTATGAGCAGAGAAAAAAAAACCCAAAAGAGATCACCAGAGCAAAGCAGTGGAAGGTTTATTTGTTGATTTGGGGGTTTTGTTGTTGTTGTTTAGTGTTGAGTGTACTTTTAAAGGCATATTCCTATTTAGTTTCTTAGAACTAACAAATCAGGCAGCTCCTGAACGAGGTGTAAGAGCTAATTGCCACATTCAGTATTCAGGTATTGGGTAAGAAACCAATTCCTTATTTGCTTGTTAGAGCTAAGTGGTAAAATGCCTTTTTCCTAGAATCATGGAGTGGTTTAGAATCATAGAATCAGTGAGGTTGGAAGAGACCTCCAAGCTCATCCAGTCCAACCTAGCACCCAGCCCTAGCCAATCAACCAGACCATGGCACTAAGTGCCTCATCCAGGCTTTGCTTCAACACCTCCAGGGATGGTGACTCCACCACCTCCCTGGGCAGCCCATTCCAATGCCAATCACTCTCTCTGCCAACAACTTCCTCCTAACATCCAGCCTAGACCTCCCCCAGCACAACTTGAGACTGTGTCCCCTTGTTCTGTTGCTGCTTACCTGGCAGAAGAGACCAACCCCACCTGGCTACAGCTTCCCTTCAGATAGCTGTAGACAGCAATGAGCTCTGCCCTGAGCCTCCTCTTCTGCAGGCTGTACACCCCCAGATCCCTCAGCCTCTCCTCACAGGGCTGTGCTCCAGGCCCCTCACTTCGTTGCTCTTCTCTGGACATGTTCCAATATCTCAACATCTCTCTTGAATTGAAGGGCCCAGAACTGGATGCAGTACTCAAGATGTGGCCTGAGCAGTGTTGAATGGGTTGCTCAGAGAGGTGGTGGAGTTGCTGTCCCTGGAGGTGTTCAAGAAGAGCCTGGCTGGGGCACTTAGTGCCATGGTCTGGTTGATTGGCCAGGGCTGGGTGCTAGGTTGGCCTGGATGATCTTGGAGGTCTCTTCCAACCTGGTTGATTCTATGATTAAATATCTTATGAAGGGACCTAGAATATTCCATGAAGATGTAATTAAAAAGATGTTGAAAGTAGCCAGGACAATTTCAGAAGGTCATTGTCAGAATCAAGGTCACAGAGAGTCATAGAATTATTGAATGGTTTAGGTTGGATGGGACCTCAAAGCTCAGCCAGTTCCAACCTCCCTGCCATAGACTGGGACACCTCCCACTACAACAGTTCATTTATGTAGCACTTTGATTTCAGGAACAATTCAAGTTCAGATGAAAGAAATATTTATGTATGTGAACCAGCCCTCCATAAATGGTAGATTTGAGGCATAGGAAGTTTCATGGAAACACAAGGAGGAATTTTTTTCCCTGGGAGGGTGACAGAACACTGAAACAGGCTGCCCAAGGCAGGTGTTGAATCTCCCTCTTTGAAGATAGTCAAGACCCACCTGGATGTGTTCCTGTGTCATCTGGTCTAGGTGACTCTGCTGTGGCAGGGGGATTTGACTGGATGAGCTTTGGATGTCTCTTCCAGCTCTTGACATTGTCTGATTATGGGAGATCAGACTGGACAGATCTGTAGTGTGATTGAGCTTTTCTCCCCTATTTTCTAACGCTGCAGATGAGTGTCTTCATTTCCACTACCTTGACAGCTCTAGTATGAGTTTTTTCAGTCTCTTGAAGCTCTTCTCTCCAGAAATGATTATATAGAGGAGTTGTTATTGGACTACAGTGATCTGACCACTCAGGACTTTCCAGACCTTTCAAACCATCCAACTTTCTAGGGCCTGACGAGTTATCAACTGTTGCAGGGTGAATTTTCTTTGGGTTTTATCTTGGTAAAATGCTCTGTGAAGCTGTTACCTTCCACCAAAGTTGGGGGATTTTTTTCTTTGCCATTTAGCTGAGAAATTCTTAGCTGCTCATCTCTACAGAGCTGGCAAACTGTCTAGTGAAATGGTTTTCATAGAATCATAGAATCAGTCAGGGTTGGAAGGGACCACAAAGATCGTCTAATTCCAACCCCCCTGCCATGCCCAGGGACACCCTACCCTAGAGCAGGCTGCACACAGCCTCAGCCAGCCTGGCCTTAAACACCTCCAGCCATGGGGCCTCAACCACCTCCCTGGGCAACCCATTCCAGCCTCTCACCACTCTCATGCTCAACAACTTCCTCCTCACCTCCAGCCTGAACCTCCCCACCTCCAGCTTTGCTCCATTCCCCC
>WAAF01018563.1:0-29687 GCA_013400475.1 Tricholaema leucomelas
TCTCTGGGAATTTAAACTAGAACCAAGACAATTAAAGCACACTAAAAAAGTAATTCACACTGCTCAACCAGAAAAAAAAACCTGCTGAACTGGAATTTCCCTAAGCCAAATGTTTTGGGAACACAGTTTGATTCCAATGAGGTTGTAATAGAAACCAGGCACAACACTGCAGACATGAAACCCACAGGGCTTCCAGAGGCCTTCACCCCTGCCTTCTTACATAGGAAATATGAAAAATGAGGAATTTCATTGCAAATCAAATGCAATGGACTGTTCCAGCTCCACCAACCTACAGCAAAACCTGGAAGTCTAAGTCCTCTGGGGAAGGCATTGCTTCAAAACTCCATCAGTTGCCTCCGTACCAATATTTGAGTCATCTACAGCTTCTCATTACCAAAATGGAAAATTAATTTCTTATAGGGATAGTAACATAAGGAATAGCTCCAAAGTCTTCTTCATTTGTTTTGAATACAGTTTAGCAGCCAGAGACAAGGAGCTGAGCCAACTCAGGAAGCTCAGCCAACTCTGTGGACCTTCAGCAAGTGATGATTCTTGTTTCCAGAGTGGGAAATCCTACACTGTTTGTTTCTGTTTACCCTTCTGGTTGTGTCTCCTCATGAATATTCCTGAAAGTAGTGCCAGTTAGTTTGCCTAGCATCATATTTCAGCATACTCAGGATGGTAATGCTTAGGGTTATGTTCTCCACCAAGATAAATCAGTGTATTGTTCAGTGATGCTTTGTGTCAACTCTACCAGTATCTTGAGATTTAGTGAAGAAAACAGAACTGACAGAAGCTAACTTTGTCTTTTCAAATAAAAGACTACTCAGGGTGGTTTCAAGTTCTCCTACTTTCAACAAAGACACTATTCAGGAAAGTATTTTGACACACAAAACTATAACATGTTGTGATGGTTTGGGTGTTCCCCACCCCCCCCCTACTTTTAGAAATCACCCAAACTAGACTCAGTCGGCTCTGGAAATTTGAATGAAGCTTATATTTACAGCTGGCACAATTGACAGGCAGAGATTTACAGTGTATACAGTTATAGACAGAAATAGACAAGGGAAAAAAAGGTAATACAAACACAATTCCCCTCCCAGAAACCTGAGTCCCCAGGAGGGGCTCTCAACCACCCCCTCACCTTCCCCCTACCCCTCTCAACCTTACCCCAGCCCTAAGGAAGAATGGAGGTTTGGCCAAGAGGGTTAAAAAGCAAGGTGAAGCAGCCAAGCAAAAGGAGGGTGAGGTTAGAAAGCAAGATGGAGTCCAGCCAGCAGCCTCAGCTTCTCCCCAGCAGGCAAAGCTCCCAGCGAAGAGAAGAAGCAAGTGACCTAATCTTTGTTTTGCCTTTCTTCTTTACACATCCCAGCAAGACTGTGAGGGAAGTAGACCTCACCATTTATTTTCATTTTACAGCCTATCATCTAGTTCTTCTCACCAAAACATGCTAGCAAGGCTCAAACTAGCACACATGTAGAAGATGAAGTAAGTCTCCCATCATTGAGTTGTCCTGTGAGCAAGTTGTAGCTCCATCCCTGGAGATATTCAAAGCGAGGCTTGACAGGACTCTGGGCAACCTGATCTAGTTGAGGATGGTTCTGCTTACTGCAGAGGCGGGGGGGACTAGATGACCTCAGGAGGTCCCTTCCAAATGACCATTCTATGATTACACTCATAAACAAGATGGGTGCTCAACCCTGTCAACATCCATGTAGTGCTTTTTATGTCCCTTTTATTAATGTGTTTTACGTTTTCATAGAATCAGACAGGTTGGAAGAGACCTCCAAGATCATCCAGTCCAACCTAGCACCCAGCCCTATCCAGTCAACTAGACCATGGCACTAAGTGCCTCAGCCAGTCCAGTCTTGAACACCTCCACGGACAGCAACTCCACCACCTCCCTGGGCAGCCCATTCCAATGCCAATCACTCTCTCTGACAACAACTTCCTCCTAACATCCAGCCTATACTTCCCCCAGCACAACTTGAGACTGTGTCCCCTTCTTCTGTTGCTGGTTGCCTGGGAGAAGAGACCAACCCCACCTGGCTACAGCCTCCCTTCNCTGTAGTGCTGCTTGGGGTTGTTGTGGCCAAAGTGCATTTTCAGCTTAAGAACAAGAATCTCTTCACAGCTGTGCCAATTGTGAGAGGTGTCACTAAGTTATTTGGCTTTCAAGCCATAATCATAGCACCAAAGACTGCAGAGTGGCCAGGACCACCGTAAATACAGCACATCTCGCTTACCACATCTGTGATCACAAGCTAAAGAGAGCCTGCAGAGGGGGAAGATGGTCATTTGAGTGTGGGAAACTCTTCTGGGATGCCTTCCTGTACTGCTGGTTTTATCTCATGACTTTCCTGCAGTTACACATATCCCTGTCAGACTCCCCAGCTCAATCCATCTGCAGGTGCTTAAACCACAGAATGCATCAGGTTGGAAGGGACCCTCAAAGGTCATCTTATCTAATACCCTAACTTCCCAGCCAGTGGGAATTCTACGATGGTTGCTTCAAGTGGAATTGTATTCTCTGAGGCAGAAAAACTGATTTTGTAGTTTGTTTTCAGTAAGTAGTTTTGATTTTTTATTCCTCTTCCTTTCTCCATCCTTTTTTCCTTAGCATATTTGCTCTCCTCTACCACTCGATCAGCAACAGCAGCTCATCCTGGAGCAGAAAACTTAAACCACCAAGAAGTACTAATAGTTTTCTCTCCTCTACCACTCGATCAGCAACAGCAGCTCATCCTGGAGCAGAAAACTTAAACCACCAAGAAGTACTAATAAGAAACCTTCCTGGTGAGAGAATGAGAGCAAAAGGCCTGAAGTTCTGCCAGCAAAGGTTTAGGTTGGATATTAGGGAAAGAAATCTGTCCTGAAAGAGTGATCAAACATTGAAACAGGCTTCCTGGGGAGGTGGTGGAGTCACCACCCCCCAGAGGTGTTCGAGAAACACATGGACATGGTACTCTGGGACATGGTTTAATGGCCATGGTGGTGTTAGGTCAATGGTTGGACTCCATGATCTTAGAGGTCTGGATGATCTTGGAGGTCTCTTCCAACCTGACTGATTCTATTCTATTCTATTCTATTTTTTCCAACAGGAACAACTCCACAATTCTACTCCCTTTTGACTGTGCAAAAAGAGAATGAGCAGGACTCATTAGATGGCAGTTGTTCAGGATGTGACAGCCCAAACAGACACCCCATGGGTTTAGTTGTCACAGGCAGTGAGGCTGCCAATTTGCAAATTCCTTCTTCACCAAGCAGTGATAAAGATCAGAACAATTATGGCTAAGCAACAGCTTTGTCACAGACCTCCTGCATATGCTGGCATCTCTGCTCATGCTCAACCAGGGGAAGGTAACAGGATTCCCACGGTTACCCATCTCAGTTATTAGTTTTTGGAGCTTCTGCACATTTATCCATATATGCCCAGTGGGGCCTCCAGCACAGTTATGGATTCTGGTCCCCACTGCACAAAGATAGGTTTACAAAGGCAATCCAAAACCAGCTGAAGTCAAAGGCAGCTTAAAAGGGTCCTTCCAAACAGGTCTGAGTCACAGAATTGCCTAGATTGGAAAAGACCTTTAAGATACCCAAGTCCAGTAATTAGCTCAACACTGACAAGTCCTTGACTAAAACATATCCCTAAGCACTACATCTACAGGACTCTTAAATACCTCTAGGGAAGGGGACTCCATCGCCTCCCTGGGCAATACATTCCAATGTTTGAAAACCCTTTAAGTGAATAAAGCTTGTGGAAGGAATTATTCAGGAAGTACAAAAGGGACATGTTTCCCTTTCTTATCTCTGCTGATTTGACAGAAAAACAAGATACAGCCTGTATGATATAGGCTGCATTTGTGCACACAGCTTAATCTTGTCTCTGACCTCCAAAGAGTCTTTAACAGAACCCAAGATACAGCAAAGTGTCTGCTCTGCTTTAGGCTCAAGTTACATTCTGCCTCCCTGGGAACATTAAACCAGTGCTCAAGCTCAAGGTCCACAAAGAGCAGCCAGAACACAAGCCTTGAGCAAATGCTTCTTTGTACCTGTTGTTTGCTAATGTAAAACATTGTCCTGGTTGCCAAATGTGTAAGCAATCTGCACTTTTCTGCTCCTCTAAATAGAATCATAGAATCATGGAATCATAGAATGGTTTAGGTTGGAAGGGACCTCAAGGATCATCCAGCTCCAACCCCCTGCCACAGGCAGGGACACCTCCCACTAGAGCAGGCTGCTCAAGGCCTCATCCAGCCTGGCCTTAAACATCTCCAGGGAGGAAGCATCCACAGCCTCCCTGGGCAACCTGTGCCAGTGTCNTGCTGCAGCCCAGCACTCGGTTGGCTGTCTGGGCTGCATGTGCACACTGCCAGCTCATGTTGAGCTTTTCATCAACCCAGACCCCCAGGTCCTTTTCCTCAGGGCTGCTCTCAGCCATTCCCCACCCAGCCTGTATCTGTGCCTGGGATTACAGCGACCCAGGTGCAGAACCTTACACTTGGCCTTGTTAAATGTCATGAGGTTGGCCTGGGCCCACCTCTCCAGCCTGTCCAGGTCCCTCTGGATGGCAAATATCTTAGCCAGCTCTTTAAGCAGCCTTGCTCCCAAAGGTTTCCCTCTTCACATGCGCTTGCACACGTTGCAGTGTCCAGAGAAGGGCAACAAAGCTGGAGCACAGCCCTGTGAGGAGAGGCTGAGGGAGCTGGGGGTGTGCAGCCTGCAGAAGAGGAGGCTCAGGGGTGACCTCATTGCTGTCTACAACCTCTTGTCATGTCTCAGACCAAAGCACCAGCCCATCACACTCCTTCACATCATTCCAACCCATGTTCTGCAATAATGCTGCCACCTCTCATACATTCTAAGACTTTCTTATTTTAAAGTGTGTGAAATTCAATCTCTCCTGTTTCCCCTGAAAGCCAAGCAGGAGGATTTGTCAGCAACTTATGGTGACAAGAAGAAGTTCATTGTTAACACTGATGACACTCGTCGTGAGGCTACGCTCAAGGTGAGCAAGATGTTAGCCCTGAATGCAAATGTGTGGCGCTGGCTTCTACATCATAAAGCTCAAAACCAGTCACTCAACAGGTGAATGTGCATAGCACTGCCTGTGTTGTCCCAAGAGCCTGAGGTTTGCTTCACAGAGCCAAGAAATCAGTGTTAGGTCCTAAAGGGATCAATAGACTCAGCAGCTCTAACTCAACAGCTGAGAACGTTGGGAGAGTACAAGGGTTGGGAGTGCAAACAGCAGCCAAACTCTTGATCTCCCTAAATAGCCTCTCCTTTGGTGGTTATCAGAAACCAAATGCTGGGAAAGATGCTCCCTGTGTTCACCTGCAGCCAGAGCAGCTGAAGAAGTGAAGCCAATTCTCAGCCACTCACACATGTCAGGGCTTCAATCCAGCCTCCTCTACCACCTTGCTCTAGCAAATGCATGCCAAAGCTCCAAGCTTCCACAGCAGTACAGACCACGCAGCAGTGCAGATCATGTAGCACCATTGAACTGTTCATCTAAAGGCACCTAAAGGGTGCATCATTTCAGGCTGGGAACCCCTGTGTTTAAAAGCTGCATAGATGTGATGCTAAGGGACATGGTTTAGCACCAAACTTGGTAGTCAGATACTGGTTGGGCAGCATGATCTTAAAGGTCTTCTCCAAACAAAATTATTCCATGATTCTGTGAATTTCAGAGAACAGCCTGGAGCAAAAGGTAGCCATATCTCAGGCACATCATAAGCAAACATTGGGAAGCTGGCCCTGGATCCTAGAAGACCAGTACAAGACATTGCCACCTTCATGGCACTCCTTCCACCTGGTAGCTAGCATAGCTCTGATATGGTCAGCTGGCCATACTGAGCAGCGATATGCTACCATCCACACTGGGACAGATGGACCACTGATGCCAAGAATCTATCATAGAATCAGTCAGGGTTGGAAGGGACCACAAGGATCCTCTAGTTCCAATCCCCCCTGCCACGCCCAGGGACACTCTACCCTAGATCAGATTGCCCACAGCCCCATCCAGCCTGGCCTTAACCACCTCCAGGCACCCATTCCAGGCTCTCACCACTCTCATGCTCAACAACTTCCTCCTCACATCCAGCCTGAACCTACCCATCTCCAGCTTTGCTCCATTCCCCCCAGTCCTGTCACTCCCTGACAGCCTCAAAAGTCTTTTCCCAGCTTTTTTGTAGGCCCCTTCAGATACTGAAAGGCCACAGGAAGGTCACCTCACAGCCTCCTCTTCTCCAGACTGAACAGCCCCAACTCTTTCAGTCTGTCCTCATAGCAGAGCTGCTCCAGCCCTCTGATCATCCTCCTGACCCTTCTCTGGACACAATCCAGCATCTCCACATCCTTCTTGTAATGGGGGCTCTGGAGCTGGATGCAGTACTCCAGATAGGGTCTCAGCAGAGTGGAGGAGGAGAATCACCTCCCTGGCCCTGCTGGCCACACTTCTCCTGCTGCAGCCCAGGCTCTGGTTGTCCCTCTGGGCTGCAAGTGCACACTGCTGGCTCATGTTGAGCTTCTGGTCCAACAGCTCCCCCAAGTCCCTCTCCTCAGGGCTGTTCTCCAGCCACTCACTGTCCAGCCTGCATTTGTACTTGGCATTGCAAGAATTTAGGATGCTTTTCTTCATAGAGGTTGTGAAAAAGGAGAAGGAAGAAACCTTTCAAGTCTGGTGCAAATATATTTCCAGGATCTTTTTCTTAAGTCAGAAATATCCTCCAAATCTACACCCACTCCTTTGTAAAGCTCTTTGCCTGGTGTGCAGTGTTGTGCCTAAAGTGGCATCATCTTAACTTGTGAAGAGAGAGGAAATCTCTACAATTATTTGCACCACTGCTCAGAAAGTAATGAAGTAGAAATAAAGAATTCTGAAGAGTTAAAAAAACCATGGCAGATACCTCCTTAATTTTATTGGTTTGAGCCACTCAAGTTTCACTTTGCTTTGGTCCCTGAGCTATATTTGCATCTATTGTGCAATACCTGGCAAGGTAGCATCATGTACTAGATGTCACCTACTCAACCCCTCAGTGAAATCATCAGAGCAAATATGAAAAACAAGAAGTCACCCAACAGGTATGGCAGCTGCATGGTGTGAAGAAAACTCTCTGACTTAAAGAACAAGATATGGGTTAAGGTGGAGGGGAAAAAATATCTTTATTGATGATCTGGACCAGGGGACTGAGTCCAGCATCAGTAAGTTTGGAGATGACACCAAGCTAGGAACAGGTGTGGATCTGTTGGAGGGTAGGAAAGCCCTGCAGAGGGACCTGGACAGGCTGCATGGGTGGGGGATGAGATTTAACAAGGCCAAATGCAGGGTTATACACTTTGGCCACAACAACCCCAAGCAGCACTACAGGCTGGGGACAGAGTGGCTGAGAGCAGCCAGGAAGAAAGGGACCTGGGGGTGCTGGTAGACGGTAGCTGAAGATGAGCCAGCAGTGTGCCCAGGTGGGCAGGAGAGCCAATGGCATCTTGGCCTGGATCAGGAACAGTGTGGCCAGTAGGACAAGGGANGTCTAGGCTGGATGTTAGGAGGAAGTTGTTGCCAGAGAGAGTGATTGGCATTGTAATGGGCTGCCCAGGGAGGTGGTGGAGTCACCATCCCTGGAGGTGTTCAGGAAAAGCCTGGATGAGGCACTTAGTGCCATGGTCTACTTGACTGGCTAGGGCTGGGTGCTAGGTTGGCCTGGGTGATTTTGGAGGTCTCTTCCAACCTGGTTGATTCTATGATAAGGATCACAGGCTGGAGACCAGGAGCACTTTGGCATGAGTTCATGCAAATGAGGTGAAAGGTAGTCATGGCACAAAGACTGGGAAAACTTTATTTCAGGAGTATTCATGGATCTTTACTCTCTGTCAATGCTTTAAATACAGGATTTGGAGAAGCACTCAAGTGCCCCTTCCCCCCTGCTCCTAAAAATCCAGAGAGGACTTCTGCCACTGACGTCAGCAGGAACCACGTTAGGCCAAAGCAGATTATTTTGAAGTCTCTCTGAAGTATACTCAGCAGAGCCAAACAGCACAATTCCTACAGGCCTACTTATATTTACTAGGCAAACTAAATGTGCTACATGATCCATCCAATCATAAAGGGCAAAAGGCAATATAAACCCAAGAGAAGCCTGAGCTTTTACAGTTCCACACACAAGTTGACACCACTATTTTTAAACACAATGTCATTGCCATAAAAGTCTGATCTGCTCTCTTCAAGAGCAGTCACACTTATGGAAGGTTATCACTGGAGTAACAGTTCAGTTTCCAGCATCCCTCAAATTTGATGGAGATGTATTCTTTGCTCTCACCTCCCTGCAACGTGAAGGAGGAAAAGGGTGAGATGTTTGTTTGTTTGGAGAGGAGATTTGCCTGAAATACCCTTTCAAGCTAACTTATTTCAGAGGCACATCTGCCTCCAAGAAGGCATCTCCCAGTGAAATCTCTTTTCCTGTAAGAAATGGAGAAGAGGAGAACAGTCTTTGACTCACTCTAGGCAGATACATTCATAAACCCAATGAAATGTGTGAGATCACAGCCCCTGAATTCACAATATTCTCCATTCCTATAAACTGTCTTACACTATTTTTGAAGAGGCAATGCTGTTGGAAAGGTGACAGAGTAAGGAAGACAAGACAAGACAAGCTCCCTCTGTTCACCACCACCTTGAGGAGGAGGGTGGATTTTCCTCCCTACTGTGCCCAGCTACCTTAGTGGACCATGCTGGCATCTCCACTAGGAGCATGACTGTGATGGTTATGGGGACCATGGTGAAACACAGATGGCTACAGCAGGCAAAAGAAAATACTGTGCCAAAACGACCCTCCAGGTCTTGGTTGCTGAGCCTCCACCAGTCCCAACAGCCATAGCCCTACAGAAGTCTCAGGCATTTTACAAGGATACCAATTGCCCTCTCTAGGCCACTTTGTCCAGAGACTAAGTGGCAGTCCCATGATCCCTTTCCTGCCTGGCTGGGCCAGGCAGCCAACCCTGGGCTGCTCCTCCTGCACGAGTGGCCAAAAGTCTCCCTTTGTAGCTGCAGCAGATGGCTTCATTCTCATCAGTGTTAAGAGATTTTAAGCAGCTTCTTCAGCCTGTGAGATTAAAGAACAAGCATGAAGAGCAGGCCTGGGAGAGAACAAGTATGGAGGAACATGCCAAAGACTTCACCAGTCTTTAAGCCTGCAAATACCTGCTTGATGAAAAACCTCAGCAAACAAGCAAAAAAGGAAGTTACCCTCATAGACAAGGTGGGTGCTCAACATCCATGGCGTTCTTTTTATGTCCCTTTTATTAATGTGGTTTACATTTTCAGCTTAAGAACAAGAATCTCTTCACAGCTGTGCCAATTGTGAGAGGTGTCACTAAGTTATTTGGCTTTCAAGCCATAATCATAGCACCAAAGACTGCAGAGTGGCCAGGACCACCGTAAATACAGCACATCTCGCTTACCACATCTGTGATCACAAGCTAAAGAGAGCCTGCAGAGGGGGAAGATGGTCATTTGAGTGTGGGAAACTCTTCTGGGATGCCTTCCTGTACTGCTGGTTTTATCTCATGACTTTCCTGCAGTTACACATATCCCTGTCAGACTCCCCAGCTCAATCCATCTGCAGGTGCTTAAATCACAGAATGCATCAGGTTGGAAGGGACCCTCAAAGGTCATCTTATCTAATACCCTAACTTCCCAGCCAGTGAGCAGGAACATCTCCAATTATAGAATCACAGAATGGTTTAGGTTGGAAGGGACCTCAAGGATCATCCAGTTCCAACCCCCTGCCATAGGCAGGGACACCTCTCACTAGAACAGGATGCTCAAGGCCTCATCCAGCCTGGCCTTGAACACCTCTAGAAAGGAAGCAGCCACAACCTCCTGGGCAACCTGTGCCAGTGTCTCACCACCCTCACTGCAAAGTACCCTTTCCTAACATCTACTTCGAATCTCCTCTCTGCCAGTTTAAACCCATTACCCCTTGTTCTGTCATTACAAGACCTTGTCAATAGTCCCTCCCCAGCCTTCCTGCAGCCCCCTTCAGATACTGGAAGGCCACTCTAAGGTCTCCTTGAAGCCTTCTCTTCTCCAGGCTGAAGAGCCCCAACTCCTGTAGCCTGTCCTTATAGCAGAGCTGCTGCAGCCTTATGAGGATCTTCATGGCCTCCTCTGGACTCACTCCAACAGCTCAATATCCTTCTTGCATTGGGGGCTCCTGAACTGCACACAGTACTCCAGGTGGGCTCTGAGGAGAGCAGAACAAAGGGGCAGAATCCCCTCCCTTGCCCTGCTGGCCATGCTGCCCTTGATCAGCCCAGCACACAGTTGCTGTCTGGGCTGCACTTGCACAACTAGATCAGGTTGATCAGGGCCCCATCAAGTTTGACCTTGAATGTCTCCAGGGATGGGTCCTCCGCCACATCTCTGGGCTACCTCTTCCAGTGTTCCACCACCCTCATAGTGCAGAGCTTCTTCCTTCTGTCTAGTGTAAATCTCCCCTCTTCCATCTTAAAGCCATTCTGCCTCATCCCATCCTTGCAAAAACTCCCTCCCCAGCTTTCTTGTAGGCCCCATACAGGTACTAGAAGGCTGCTATAAGCTCTTCTGGGAGCCTTCCCTTCTCCAGGCTTAGCAATCCCAACTCTCCCAGACTGTCTTCATAGGGGAGGTGCTCCAGCCCTGTGATCACCTTCATTAATTCCCCAGGAGGACTTACAGAGACTCCCACAAAGACAAGGCTAATGCAGAGCCAGCCTTTAACACCGACTGACAAACTGGAACCAGCATAAGAGACCAGAGGTCACCACACTGCTTATCACAACATGGCCTGTATGTGCCTTCTCACGGTGGCTTTGTCAGACACCATGTATTTGCTTAGCTGTTCCCTTTGGGATGGGCATGAGTCATGCAGCTGCTCTTGGCACAGCCACACACAAGACAATAACAAAAAGAGGAATTCTGATGACATCAGAGCTATTTGGTTTTGACCAGTGTTGTTTGGGGTTGCTTCATTTTTAGCAGCAACAGCTCCCCAGGTAGGATCCCTAGCGTAAACATCTACCTAATAAAGGAGTAACTGTTGCAAGGGCCTCCTGGGAAGAGCATTCACCAAATCCTGCAAACTAGCATAAACATCTACCTAATAAAGCATTAACATTTGCAAGGGCCCCCTGGGAAGAGCATTCACCAAATCCTGCAAACTGGCATGAGCATCTACCTGGTAAAGCATTAACATTTGCAAGGGCCCCCTGGGAAGAGCATTCGCCAAATCCTGCAAACTAGCATAAACATCTACCTAATAAAGCATTAACACATGCAAGGGCCTCCTGAGAAGAGCGTTCACCAAATCCTGCCAACCCTCACCCCATCATGGGGGTAACCCTGCAAAGAAGAGTTATGCCCCACCACAGCTCCCAGAGCTGGCTGGGGCTCACTGGCTAGTGCAGCAGCTATGCCTACATCCACTCACACCATCTCACGTGCAAAACTGCCAGGGCCTCAGGGCTCCATCCTACAAGCAGCAGTGCTCCTAGTTCACAGCAAACCTGACAGCCTTGGCTCCATCACTTTTAATAAACAGGCTTTAACTCTTCACAGCAGCAAAGTGGATAAGGCAGAGATAATGTCTGCAACTACCTGAAGGGAGGTTGTAGCCAGGTGAGGATTGGTCTCTTCTCCCAGGCAACCAGCAATAGAACAAGAGGATGCAGTCCCAAGTTGTGCCAGGGGGAGGTCTAGGCTGGATGTTAGGAGGAAGTTCTTATCTTTTATAGGCTGGATATTAGGAGGAAGTTGTTGGCAGAGAGAGTGATTGGCTTTGGAATGTGCTGCCCAGGAAGGTGGTGGAGTTGCCGTCCCTGGAGGTGTTCAAGCAAAGCCTGGATGAGGCACTTAGTGCCATGGTCTGGTTGACTGGATAGGGTTGGGTGCTAGGTTGGAATGGATGATCTTGGAGGTCTCTTCCAAGCTGGTTGATTCTATGATGCTTACCAGAGTAGCTTTTGACATGTTTGGTAGCATGTAAAAGTTGTGGTGCAGCTGGACCCTGGCAGCCTTTACATACAAGAGACAATCTTCTTCTTTTTAATGTAATTCTGTTCACTATAGTTTTTGTTTTTATAAGGCCTGTTCTTGAGCAGGTGCAAACCAGCAATCAGGTAGATTAATGCATCAGTATTATTACAAAGTTAGTCATCAGCCCAGAAAGCCAATGGTATCCTTGGTTGCATCTAAAGAAGGGTGGCCTGCAGAGGTGAGAGGGGTGATTCTGCCACTCTGCTCTGCTGAAATAAGACTTCATCTGGAATACCATGGCCAGTTCTGGAGCACCCTACACCTGATGGAGCAGGTCCAGAGGAGGGCCACTAAGCTGATCAGAGGACTGAAGCACCTCCTACAAGGACAGGCTGAGAAAGTTGGGGATGTTCTGCCTGCAGAAGAGAATGGTCCAGGGAGACCTTATAGCTACATTTCAATATCCAAAGGGGACCTAGAGAAAGGATGGGGAGGAGCTGTTGAGAAGGGCTTGTAGTGCTAGGCCAAGGGACAATGGTTTTAAATGGGAGCAGGGTAGATTTAGGTTGACCATAAGGAGGAACTTCTTCACAAGAAGGGTGATGAAATACTGGAACACGTTGCCCAGCCCTGGAGACATTCAAGGCTAAGGCTGATGGGTCCCTGAGCAACCTGATCTAGTTGGAGATGCCCCTGCTCAGTGCAGAGGGGTTGGACAAGATGACCTTTGAGAGTCCCTTTCGCCTCAGTGCATTCTGTGATTCTGTTTATGCTGCAGCCTACTAAAGGCTTTTCACATGGCTTGCAGTTAAGTTTTCACCAAAATTCACTGATGTGGACTGCAGGTTGTAACTGCACGAGTAGCTTTTTCACCCCTTTCTCCCTCCCTGTGGCTCTTCTCACTCATCTTTCCATTTGGGCTTCGTCATGTTTTGCCCAAGCATGGTTTTATTTATGCTGAATAAGGAAATTTGTAAAGATGTCTTTTGACTAGGAAAAAATAACTAAGGAATTGCCCTGTGCTGTGCCATAGCACAGCAGAAAGTACACACAAATCCTGGAGATGTCTCTTGAGGGAATTACAGGTTTTAAATCCTTCTTTATTTTGACTGGGAAACCTGTTCTTAAGGACTGGGGAGTCCTCTGGAACCCTGAGGTTCCTTCCTGGTTGCCTTTGCTTCGTGATCACAAACTATACCCAACCACTTGTTTCAAGAGATAACACTCATACCACCTCAAGAAAGTCCATCTAATGGATGTGCCACACCTGGAGCATCTTAGCCACCAAAGGAGCCTTGTCTCACTCACACCAAACTCCCACAGTGCTGCTGGGCTAGATACAAGCCCCACTGGCAACAGCTTATCTATGGAGAGCAGGATCCTGCCTCTCTTGCACATGCAGGCACCTACCGGGTGGTGTACAGCTATGATGCAGCTGTCTGCAGTTATGCACCATCCCAGGGATGTCCAGGAGCTGCACACCAGATGCTCACAGCATCAAAATCTGCTTTCTGCAAGGGAGAGGGATGTACCTCAGCCTTAGATAGACCAGTCACAAGTGGTTGCTTCCACAGGAAGATGCCAAAAGCTGAGGCCAAACACTTCCATGGTCTTAGGGCAATCTTCATAAGACACCACTGGGCATCAACCATTCTTCAGTATCTGCTAATGTGTTAGGTGGCTCCTGAAGCAGAAAAAGCACATGTGCTCACTGCTCTAGGTCTCTTACATAGCAGAACAGAAAACAAAGTCCTGTCATGGAGGAACTGGAGGGAAAGAGGTTACAGCAATGGTAGAAGATGAGCATTTAGCCATAAGCCTGGTGTTATTCAACAAAATAAATTAGGCAGCTGGCACATGTACATACTGTGTGTGAATGCTAGCTGGAAGGGTGTAGGAAAAGAGAGCACACAAAGCCCACAGGTGCTAGCTGGAAGGGTGTAGGAAAAGAGAGCACACAAAGCCCACAGGTGCTAGCTGGAAGGCTGTAGGAAAAGAGGCCACACAAAAGCCAAAACTGCCTACAGAGACATATACCACTGCCAAAGACAATTATCCAACCAATCAGCATCAGAGCTCAGCAATTTATGTCCCCCTGAAGTGCATCCCCCTCTCCTACCCACCACTTTTCTCTAGAAGTGTTTTCTTTGTGCCTGATGGATACCACAGAGGCTTAGAAAGGAAAGCTTTCTGAAAAAAGATGTAGCCAAACTTCTTCTGCATGAGAGACAAAGCATGAAAAATGCAGCATAAATAATAGAAAACTCTTTCTCTTAGAAAAGAGACCTGGGCACAGACCAGCAGGCAGGACAGTGCCAGCCTGCCACTGCAGAGGAGACCAGGCAGCCTAGACGACAAACTTAGGATGGAGCTTTTTATTTCTCCCACTACTGATGCCATTAAAAGGACCAGAATGGAATATGACATGAAGCAGCAAACAATTTCATCCTAAAATTAGATTATTTAGAAGTCCAAGCAAAAACATATGAGATGATCCTCCCTGGCAAAACTGGCTGCCCAGCCAGTCTTGTTTAGAAGCTCATTTCTGTGCTTTGTCTCATTTCCCTCTTTGCCTGCCAAAAGCAAAGTCTAACTTCCCCAGTCTGGCTGCCCTGTTGCATGTGATGTCATTTTTCAAGTGTTCTGCAGTGTGCTACAGTATTTGGACTATTCAGGATGGTTTCAGTGTCTGCCACCATCACCACAAACTGTGAAGAACACCATCTTAAAGATTCAGGTGTCCCACCTTCTCTGACCACATCTTTGGCCAGCAGCAAGCCCAATGGCTAACACAGGTTTGGTGTGCACTTCTCAGAGCGGCTGTATCCCAAACCACGCCTTAAGAACAAGCAGCACATCAGTATTGAGCAAATCCCAGGCATTTGAATGCAGTTATCACTTTGAAAGTCACAGAGTGAGCAAATTAAACAAGCTCAGCCAGCCAGTGTCAAACACTGCCAACACACATTGATGAAGACGACAGCAGGCTTTGCCCTTGGCTTGGCTTTTGCAAGACAGGTGACAGCCTCTTTATTTGCTCTTCTGCAGTAACAGGTATCAAATGCTGTGCAGGTGTCAAGCCAGAGGGGGAAAAGAAGCCACCCCTTCAAGGCCAGGCAATCCATTGCTCTTTATGCCTGTGGGAGCAGTGTCAGTGCAGCCTTGTTCTCCTCCTTGGGCATGTTTAACCATATGCTGCATTCATAGGGACCCTGGCATCATGTGGCTAGTACATGGAGGCACTTTATGTTCACAGCTACGTTGTTGGTGCATCAACTGACGTTTACCTTAGTTCTCCTCATCTCCTTTGTTGTGATTCATGCTCCGTGCTAATTAAACAGCACATGACAAATGCACTGTTATCAACAGCAGCTGCAGAACCAGTAAATCTTGCAGCAGCTGGAGTGGAGGAATCGTGTGGTGTGACAGCATCCTCCAGGTGCTGAGACAGGGCTGATGAAGAATGCTGAGCTGAGGCAAGGCAGAAACATCTCTCACCAATTACCCATAAAGTAGTGTCAGACCATCAGCAATGAGAGATCACTCTTGTGACACCCCACCTGGAGTACACAGTCCAGCTCTGGAGACCCAATCACATGAAGGAGATGGATCTGCTGGAGAGGGTCCAGGGGAGGGCAACAAAGATGATTAGAGGGCTGGTGCACTTCTCCTGTGAAGATATACTGAGCAAGTTTGGGCTGTTCAGCCTGGAGAAGAAAAGGCTCTGGGGAGACCTTATCGTGGCCTTCCAGTACCTGAAGGGTGCCACAGGAAAGCTGGAGAGAGACTATTTATAAGGGTCCATGGTGATAGGACTGTCCTGGAAGGACCTATTAGATGTCCTGGCTTGCCCCACCCTTCTGCTGCTGGGGGAAACAAGGGCAGGAGGCGAACAAGGGCTTGGGCCATTATGTCCTCTCCCAAAGTGATAAACAGGTACCCACAGGTGTTTAGGTACTTGCTGGTGTCTTGCCCAAATACAGGTAAGCAAGCCCTAGCTTCACCTAAGATGGCCAGCTTTGCAAATGCCATTCTGATTGGTGAATCTCTGTGGCCAAAGGAGCAAACACTTGGGCAAAAAACAGAAATTGAGCCAAGTTGGAAGGAGTTGAGCTGCCTCTGCCTCACTGCTCTGCCTCAGTGTGTGCTGCTCTGCTCAGACAACGGGCTCTGCCTCACCGCTCTCGGCTGGGACAACACGTTCTGCTCTGCCTTGTGCTTCAGACCAGCTTAGCCCTCATGTTTTGGGCTTGAGCTACCTGGAAACTTAAGTGCCTCAAGTTTCCCAGAAGGCATTAAGTGTCTCATGACACGGTGAGAAGTGCCACTGACATTGTGCTCTCTGCACATCTCCAACAGATCCTGCCTGCACCTCTGCAAACTTCTGTGCCAAGAGGAACCAGGCTCAAGTCAGAGATTGTCTGCCTCTTTCCCAGCACCCTGCTAGAGTCTGGGAACATCTAGAAGCCTCTTAATGGCTATCAAGACACCAAGCAGTTCCAACACTGCCACAAAAGAGCCAGGGACTACTTTGAAATTCCTACCTCATTGCCATGAGTAGCACAGACATTCTCTAGGGCTCTGGGATGCCTGTAAATGGGGCAAAGCAATTTTGTGGCTAAACTTCTCCAATTCTCTGATTCTCCTAAATGAATTAATTGCCCATCAGCATCCTATTGAAGATTTTCCCAACCAAATTAGAGCCCAAATTTAACTAGTTTGCATATAGTTTGTGGGCAGGGCCTTTTAGAAAGAAAATAACTACATGTTTTATAATTCCTGCCTCGTTAATTGCCCCAACTAAATCAAGGACTAAGGGGCAATAGTTTGAAACTAGAGCAGAGTGGATTTAGATTAGACATTAAGAAGTTCTTTACTATGAGGATGGTGAGACACTGGGATGGGTTGCTGAGAGAAGTTGTGGACACCTCATTCCTGAAAATGTTTAAGACTAAGCTGGATGAGGCTTTGAACAAGTGGGAGGTGTCTCTGCCCATGGCAGCAAAATGGAATTAGATGATCTTTAAGGTCTCTTTCAGCTCAAGTCATTCTATGATAGGTTGGACTGGATGATCTTGGAGGTCTCTTCCATCCTGGTTGACTCTATGATCCTAAGTGCAAGGACAGCCACAAGCAATACCAAACACTCACATAGCTGCTTGTAACAAGGGTAGCCTGAGGCCATTACCCCTCACCCAGTCTTCATGGAGACCCTCTTTGCATGCTGGGCATTTTACATTACACCAGAATCCTGGCTCCACACATGCTACCCTTACCCCAGAGGCACTATCAATGCAACCTTCATTTCTAGCTTCAGCCTAACATGCTCCTATCCTCAGCTTTCCCCTCTGGCTTTAGGGTCACCATGGTGCAACACATCGGCTTAGAATCAATCAGGTTGGAAGAGACCTCCAAGATCATCCAGCCCTAGCCAGTCAACCAGACCATGGCACTAAGTGCCTCAGCCAGGCTTTTCCTGAACACCCCCAGGGACGGTGACTCCACCACCTCCCTGGGCAGCCCATTCCAATGGCAATCACTCTCTCTGTGAAAAACTTCCTCCTAACATCCAGCCTAGACTTCCCTCGGCACAACTTGAGCCTGTATCCCCTTGTTCTGTTGTTGGTTGCCTGGGAGAAGAGACCAACCCCACCTGGCTACAGCCTCCCTTCAGGTAGTTGTAGACAGCAATGAGGTCTGCCCTGAGTCTCCTCTTCTCCAGGCTAAACAACCCCAGCTCCCTCAGCCTCTCCTCATAGGGTTTGTGTTCCAGGCCCTTCACCAGCTTTGTTGCCCTTCTCTGGACATGTTCCAGCACCTCAACATCTCTCTTGAATTGAGGAGCCCAGAACTGGACACAGTACTCAAGGTGTAGTCTGACTAGTGTTGAGTACAGGGGAAGAATAACCTCCCTTGTCCTGCTGGCCACACTGTTCCTGACCCAGGCCAGGATGCCATTGGCCCTCTTGGCCACCTGGGCACACTGCTGGCTCATCTTCAGCCTGCTGTGCAACATGAGAAGATGAGAGCAGACCTTCAGCACCCTAAAAGCAAGCAAAAAAAAAGAGAGAGTGATCCCAGATACGCAGACTTAGCTTAAATGGCAGCCAAGAGTTAAATCTCATGTGCATATGTTGTGAAGCTGTTCTTTCCAGGGGGCAATTGCTCAACAGACTTTGAGAATCCTGTACAGTTATTGCTTTTGTTCTGTGCATCTTCTCTTTGTCTCTGTAAAAAATACTGTTGTCAGACAACATAGCAATGAGGAGGGAATGATGATCTGTGATGATTTTGGTGGAAGAATCAAGAATAAGAAGTAGCTTATGCACTTTTACAGCAAAAAGCCTGCATTTTTCATCACTGTTGTCATGGGTTTATTTATACAGCGCAATTCATGTAGAAAACCTCCCCCCCAGCACTGGGCAATCCAGGGCACAGTCACAATGAAAGTCACAGCCCATAACTGCAAAGTAAGCCTGCACAAAATAATTTGGTTTTAAATACAGAAGAAAAATAAAAACTAATAAAAAGGTTTGACCAAAAGACCTTCAGGGATTTTACATCTCTAAAGGCATCTGGGGACAGAGGAAGCTCAAGAAGCTGAGGTGCTTGCACAGCACGTGATAGTGACCTAGCAAGTGAGAGGTGTCTCTGGCAAGGGAAGTTAAAGCTTGGGAAAGCAGAAAGGTTTTGATTCCTTGTTTAAAGTGTAAAAATGGAGATGTTGTTTCTGTTGCTGACACAGAGGCAGTATCATGGCACTCCCATTAGATCTGGGAAAACTGTTCCTTGAGTCAGGCAAGTATGAACAGAACAGACACTTCATTCCAGCCTGCCTTAAACCTCTCCTGGTTCTTGTGAACATTTTGGAACTCAAGACCATTTGCAGAAGCTTCTTTCTAATGTTATTCCTCTGAATACTTAAATGGGGCATTCTTATGTTTACTGTTTGCATGAGCTTCAAACACAAGCCTGGTTTCCCATCACAAATGGAGAGAGCATACCCATCAAGTACTCTCTTGAACCCAAATCTAATGAAGGTGACTGAGTAGTCACAGCTTGCTATTGGCTATAGCAACTGATTCCAGCAATGGCTCCTTTACCTGGCCATGTCCCAGCCCTGGAGGAGACTCTTCAAATCCATCAGCTAAAACAGGATAACAGAAACACATAGATAGGGAGAAGGAGCCATTGGGATCATTAGCATACATTGCTGCTTCACTCTTTGGCCAGTTGCAACGTGCCACCAACAGCTCCCTGTGCCACAGCATTCACCCAGCTGCCTGCCTGCCCTGCTGTGAGCTCAGGTTACTCTCACTTGATCTTGTGCACTGCAGCCATGCAAGGTCAGGCCTGGCCCTTGTGCCACACCACAGTTGCATCTTTATCCAGCTTCTGTCCTCAGAAGCACTCTTTTTCCAACCCCCATTTCATCAGGTCTGATCTACTATGCCTGACTTGCATTCCCTGTGGCTGGGCAACTCCAGCCCCATCCACTAAACCTGCACCTCATCTCTCAGTAGGAGTACACACCACCCTTGTCCTTTCTCCCATCTCCACCTGCTCCTAGACCACTCATACTGTACCCTCAGCACTCATGTCTCCACCTTCTTTGCTCCCCTGCCCTCACCATCTGTGTTCCTGCATCCTTGCATCCCAAGTGTTCCTGTGGACTCCCATGTCCATGAGGTCATGCAGAGGCAATGGGGCTGCATGATCAGTAGGCAGAGTCACTGTGACTCTAAGAAGGCAGCTGGAGCTCCTCTGAATCTATGCAAGCATTGAATGATC
The DNA here is from genome assembly GCA_013400475.1 of Tricholaema leucomelas. Taxonomy (NCBI): domain Eukaryota; kingdom Metazoa; phylum Chordata; class Aves; order Piciformes; family Lybiidae; genus Tricholaema lacrymosa; species Tricholaema leucomelas. Next base: position 19,802 of record WAAF01018563.1, read on the forward strand.
CATGATTGAATGATCCATGGCTGACTATCTTAGTCCTTTAGCTGTAAAATCAGCTCTCCATTATGAGTCATCTGATTATCTAGTGCCAGGGAATGAGCTAGACTAGAGGTCACACCACCCCCAAGGACACAGAGATCAATGTTTTGAGACACTCTGCATCTGCACCAAGCTGGTGATGAGCATCTGAAGCCAGCCATTGTTTCCACAGAAAACAAACCATAATGCTGCTCATAATCTTGCAGCATCTTTCCACCATTCCCTGGCATCCAGACAGCAGGATGAGCACAAAGTCCTGCAATTCACCCTGCAACTCAACTCCAGAGTAGCAGAGACCATTAAGATACCTCCCAGGACAGAAGCAGAAGAGAGCAACACAGATGTGGCAGAGATGTCCAAGACCTATCCACAGGGGCTGAGCAAATAACACAGCAGTGAGCTCCAAGTAGTTGGGCACTGCCCTAGTTCCTGGATTAGCTGGTTCCAACCACCTTGGGCACGTAGGCAGTAAAATGGTGCTGCAGGACGTACTTTAGGGGAAGGGGACAATGTCAGCATGCAGGACTCTTACAGGAGGAGGTCAGTCATCATGCTATCAGCAAGCACAGTATTAATTTGTTCTCCACAAATGACATTTTTGTTGCCATTGCCCTGTGACTCAGCACTCTGCATTTTTCATGTGCTGCCTTACAAATGAGGCAAGAGCTAATACAAAAGGGGAGGGAGACAGATGCGAGTCCCTCAAGAGATGATGAAGTATTCCGAAGAGCTGGTACCACTGGCACAGCACGAGAGCTCTGTGACAGCTGGAAGAGGAATGAGTAGAAGCAATGTGTAGCCAAGCAGTGCAAATTCATCATGTGTGTGAGGGGAATCTCTCTGTGTCTGCCAGCACCAAGTGCGCCAGAGCTTAGATGCAGAGCTGGATCTTGTATCTGCTAAGTAAATGGTAATGCTCCTATGGGCCATTACCAGCAGAGTGTTTCCTTAAGGCTGCTGTAGGTAACAGCCAGGATCCCCACACAACTTGCTTGCTGTCTTACATCATGGGAAAATAAAATACAGTGAGTTTCAGCAAGATGTTAAAGCAATGAACTGATGAACAGCACACTTAGGGGATCAGACAGCACTTTGCATTGCTGAAGCAGCACAGAGAATCACAGAATCAGTCAGGGTTAGAAGGGACCACAGGGATCATCCAGTTCCAAGCTCCCTGCCATGGGCAGGGACACTCTACCCTAGAGCAGGCTGGCCAGAGCCCCACCCAGCCTGGCCTTAAACACCTCCAGGCACAGGGCCTCAACCACCTTCCTGGGCAACCCATTCCAGGCTCTCACCACTCTCATGCTCAACAACTTCCTCCTCACCTCCAGTCTGAACCTACCCATCTCCAGCTTTGCTCCATTCCCCCTAGTCCTGTCACTCCCTGATATCCTGAAAAGTTCTTCCCCATCTTTTTTGTAGGCCCCCTTCAGATACTGGAAGGCCACAAGAAGGTCACCTGGGAGCCTCCTCTTCTCCAGACTCAACAGCTCTAACTCTTTCAATCTGTCCTCATAGGAGAGCTGCTCCAGCCCTCTGAGCATCCTCGTGGTCCTTCTCTGGACAGGCTCCAGCATGTCCTCATCTTTCTTGTAATGGGGGCTGCAGAACTGGAGTTACACATGGAGTTCCTGTGTTACACATGGGAAAGCACAGGTAGCTGGGTCTCGTGCCTAGGGTCAGAGCTGCTCTGCAGCCATGTGGGTGACATCCTCTGAGACCATCCACTGGCTGAAGCAGGGAGCACATCTGATTGCCCCAAGCGTAGGGGGAACTGGGTCATATCTGTCACCACGCATTACAAGATGTCAGCACGAATCATAGAATGGTTTGAGTAGGGAGGGACCATAAAGATTATCTGGTTCCAAACCTCTACCATAGGCAAGAACATCTTTCACTAGGCTTTACAAAGTCCTCATAATGAGCAAAGGTCAGTTCAGGTAACTTGATCTGGGCCAGGAGCTATATGCTACATCTGAGTAAGGGTCAGTTTCATCCCAACAAGCCTGCTCTGACCTTGCTGCTTTTGTAAGTCAGGCATCCCTCCAGTCCAGGCTTCTTTCTGACCTGTCAAAAAGTGGCAGCATTCTCAAAATTAAATCAGCAGCTCTCCCAGGTTGCTACTGGCATAATTAAAAGAAAGTGACTGACATTTTAATATCCACTGCTCTTGAATCAGTAATGGGGTTGCTGAAAGGTGCTTTGGTCTTGAGCTTCAAAATGTGAATCTGTCAGAGAAAGCAGAGTGTGGCTCTGGCCAGTGTTCAGACTACAGCTATAAAGTGCATTTAGCTGAGCCAGTGAGCAGGAATGTTTTGTGCTCCAGTAGGGTGGGAAGAAAGGGAAGCTGAGCAACTCCAACTTTATTTCTAAATATATAGAGAAGGACAATTTCTAACCCTTTATTTCTAAATATATGGAGGAGGACAATTTCTAACCCTTTCTATGTTGATTTAGGCCCAAGTTTATTGCTGCTGCTGGAAGCTGCCTGGGAAATCTACAGGTGCATTAAAAAGTGCAGAAAGACCTAGAGGTTGGGGGGAACATCAGCTAAATGCATCCCTGGAGGTGTTCAAGAAAAGCCTGGATGAGGCACTTAGTGCCATGGTCTGGTTGACTGGCTAGGGCTGGGTGCTAGGTTGGACTGGATGAGCTTGGAGGTCTCTTCCAACCTGGTTGATTCTATGATTCTATCCAATGACTCTAACGATAGTACAAAGATACAGATACCATTTCTTACATGTATTTGTTTCTCCAGTGACTCTAAAGGGACTACAAAGTAACTGGTTTGGATGCTGATGGGCACACTGTAAGTATGTATGGATGTAAGATTGGATGAGGCATTTAGTGCCATGGTCTAGTTGTTTGGATAGGGCTGGGTGCTTTGTTGGACTGAATGATCTTGGAGGTCTCTTCCAATCTGGTTGATTCTATGGATAGATATCTTCAGAGGGTCCTGGCTGTACCACATGTCACAGTCACTATAATTGGGTTCAGCCCACCTAAGCAAACCCTCCCTTGAAAATTGTGAGGCTACAGGAAACTTCATCTCCCAGGCTCTGCAGATCTCTAGAGCTCCACCACAGCAGGAGGTTGTGAACAGAGAAAGCAATTCCCAGCATCATCGTCCCTGTGGCACTTGAGGATGTCCTACAGACAAAACCACTGCAGTTTCCTCCATGACAGTGTCCAATTTGCAGAACAAATCACCACCAGATGCAAAGGGGCTAAATTAAATCATGAGGACTGTACCTCTGTGCCAGGCAAGGATCAGCAAGACACAACAGAGCAAGATAGATTTCTCAAGACCAGCTACTATGAGAATCCATTAAATCAATCACAATCAAAACCTACTCTGCCTTCAAGTGACTTCCAATTGGGATGCAGTAATGTTATTAAAGGGCTCAGACAGGCAAATTAAGGAGCTACACTAAGAAGGAATCATTTCCTAGGGGACTAATTTTCATCATCCACAGAAATACAAGCTTCCAGAAGTTCAGATTTCTGATCCTTAAAAACAAAACCAAACAAACCTAACCAAAAAACCACCATCACCAAATTGAGAGAGTTGCTAATATTATGTCACTATTGAGTTCTGCCTTTTTGGAGACACCTCTTTAATTTTTTCTGTCCAACTGCTGCCAAAACAAAAAGGACAAAGGCCTGGAACACAAACCCTATATGGAGAGGCTGAGGGAGCTGAGAGTGTGCAGCCTGGAGAAGAGGAGGCTCAGGGGGGATGTCATTGTTGTCTACAACTACCTGAAGGGAGGATGTAGCCAGGTGGGGATCAGTCTCTTCTCCCAGGTAACCAGCAACAGAACAAGGGGACACAGTCTCAACTATGGCCAGGGGAGGTCTAGGCTGGATGTTAGGAGGAAGTTCTTCCCAGAGAGAGTGATTGGCATTGGAATGGGCTGCCCAGGGAGGTGGTGGAGTCACCGTCCCTGGAGGTGTTCAAGAAAAGCCTGGATGAGGCACTTAGTGCCATGGTCTGGTTGACTGGATAGGGCTGGGTGCTAGGTTGGACTGGATGTGCTTGGAGATCTCTTCCAACCTGATTGATTCTATGACAGGGTGAGGGGCAACAGCTGTAAGAGGGAAGACTTAGACTGGATATTAGGAAGAAATTCTTTTCAGTGAGGGTGGTGAGACACTGAAACAGCTTGTCAGGGTAGTTATGGATGGTCCCTCCCTGGAGGTGTTCAAGGCCAGGCTGGATAGGACCTTAGGGAACCTGGTCTAGTGGAAGGTGGAGGGGTTGAACTAGATGATCTTTGACTATTCTCTGATTCTTCCTATGTGATCTATGAACTGCAGCAGAAAGAAGAGCATGGAGGATGCAACCTGGCATCTTTAACATCCTCCCCAACTTTTTGTTCTGTTTTTTAAAACATTAACTCTTGAAACAGCAGGACTGAGCAGTTGCCTTTGGGAAGTGACAGGAAATATTAAAATAGAAAGAAGAAGAAAACAGAATTTAAGAAGTCTGTGTCTGGATGCATTCTTGTGTGACCTGCCCTAAGTGACTCTACTTTGACAGTGGTGTTGGACTCCCCAATCTCCAGTGGTCCTTTCTAATTCCTATGTTGCTATGATTTTTACTTTCCAACTGCAGCCTTGGCTGCTGTATGGTCATGGAAGAAGCTGTCTCACTCTCTCCTCCCTGCTCCAGCCTCCTCATCTCCCTAAGCAGGATGGAAATTATTCCCCATCTCTTAGGGGTTCTCCTTCACAATACACTCTCAGCTGAATTAAAAACTGGACTGGAATATATTTTTTTCCATAGCAAATAAATTTCTTATTAAAAGAAAAATTACTTTTTTTACCCAATTAGATTTGGCAATTAACCTAACCTGTGCCTTGCTCCTGCATGCAGACACAAAGGAGTATGCAAGGTGGGGGGGGTGTTGTACTGTGAGGTTGTTTATAATGTTCTGTGGTGGCTTTTAATGCTCTGTGGGGCTTTAAAAAGAAACCACTGTGATTACCTTTGAGGCTGTGCAGGAGCTCAGACACAAGGTCACACCTTGCTGCTCTGCTTCTGCAGTGATGTGCAGTTCCAACCCTGAATGTTAAACCAGAGTGGAAACCAGGCTGCAGGTTCTCACAGGGTTACAGGAAACAGCTATGCTAAGCATACAACACTGTTGTCAGCAGAATGAGCAGCAATTGCAGCAGCTGCTCATTTCATGCCTCACTTTCTAATTTCACAGGCCAAACGTGGCATGGGTGCAGGACAGACGTCATGGCCCAGCGCAGCAGCAGACATTTTATTCCATGGCTGCCCCAACCAATGACTAAGGTGGATGCTGATTTATTGCAGCAGAGCATTTGGCTCCATAGCACCAGACTGAAAAAATAAAGACAACCAAAAAAAAAGAATGTTGTGGACTAAATTAGCCCTGGCTTATCTTCACTGACTGCAAAAGGCAACAAACTAATTTGGCAACGTGAAATGAAGGAGATATTAATGCTGAGGCAGACAGCACAGGCTCATGTGCTTTGTCTTAGAGCTCTTCATAGAATCAGTCAGGGTTGGAAGGGACCAAAAGGACCAGCCAGTTCCAGCCCCCCTGCCATGGGCAGGGACACCCTACCCTAGAGCAGGCTGGCCAGAGCTCCATCCAGCCTGGCCTTAAACACCTCCAGGGATGGGGCCTCAACCACCTCCCTGGGCAATCTATTCCAAGCTCTCACCACTCTCACGCTCAAGAACTTCCTCCTCATGTCCAGCCTAAACTTACCCATCTCCAGCTTTGCTCCATTCCCCCTAGTCCTGTCACTCTCTGATATCCTGAAAAGTCCTCCCACAGCTTTTTTGTAGGCCCCCTTCAGACCTTCAGATACTGGAAGGCCACAAGGTCACCTGGGAGCCTCCTCTTCTGCAGACTCAACAGCCCCAATTCATAAACTTGTGTTTATGGTTTTAAAGTGGTTCCCAAGTTCTTTCTCTAGAAGTATGTGTCTAATTGAAAATATGCCTCAAAGAATAGAATCATAGAATGGTTTAGGTTGGAAGGGACCTCAAGGATCATCCAGCTCCAACCCCTGCCATAGGCAGGGACACCTCCCACTAGAGCAGGTTGCTCAAGGCCTCATCCAGCCTGGTTTTAAACGTCTCCAGGGAGGAAGCATCCACAACCTCCCTGAGCAACCTGTTCCAGTGTCTTACCACCCTCACTGTAAAGAACTTCCTCCTAATATCCAGTCTAAATCTCCCCTCTTCCAGCTTAAACCCAAGATCATCCAGTTCAACCTAGCTCCCAGCCCTAGCCAGTCAACCAGACCATGGCACTAAGTGCCTCAGCCAGTCTTTTCCTGAACACCTCCAGGGACGGTGACTCCACCACCTCCCTGGGCAGCCCATTCCAATGCCAATCACTCTCTCTGCCAACAACTTCTTCCTAACATCCAGCCTAGACCTCCCCTGGCACAACTTGAGACTGTGTCCCCTTATCCTGTTGCTGCTTGCCTGGGAGAAGAGACCAACCCCACCTGGCTATAACCTCGGAATTGCACCTGCAGGTAGAAGCCCATAAGCGTTTTGGGTGTAGAAATACTTTTGACCATGACCATGGGTGGGATTACTCCACTTCCTATGGATAGCAAGTCTGGCAGTTACACCTTTCATGCCCTGTTCCAGGCACCAGGTGTGGTTTCCGTTGGCAATGAGAGATCACATATAGCCTAAAGGCTCACAGGATGTTAGGGATCGGAAGGGAACAAGGAGATCATCAAGTCCAACCCCCCTGTCAGAGCAAGACAATACTATCTAACACAGAGCACAGAGGAACATCTGCACATCACAGCTCCAACACCTGGCAAGCTGCACTACAAAACAATGCCAACAGGTTGGTTGCTTTTCCTTCCCATGTAGCCTGTAGGTAGCTCTCTAGCAGCTGCAAGCTATGACAGCTGTTTTTTTCATGGAGCATTTTGCTGGGAAAAGGGGTAGTGTTTATCCTGCAGTGCCTGGCAGCCTGAAGCTGTGATCCTCAAACACAAGCAATAGCATTGCTGTAGTATAGCTGCATGCATCCAAACCAAGGTCATGAATGTTCAGCAACATCTACAGAAGTCAAAATGAATTTACAGAAGTCAACACACCCTCCACACCTCTCAAATAAATCAGTGTAAGCCAGAATACTGCCTTGAAGATAAGAGGATCCATGCATCAGGGGTGGACTTGGTTTCAGTTCCCAAGTCCTGACACACCATCTCAATCAGCCATTTCTTTCAACCTCTTTATTATGTCTCCTGCCCACAAGACAGCTTTCTCCTCCTGACCAGCCTCACACAGCAGCAGTTTGTCACTCCCAAGAGTGAGCGACACCAGGAGATGTTTGCAGAGAGGTAACAGAACAAGGGGACACAGTCTCAAGTTGTGCCAGGGGAGGTCTAGGCTGGATGTTAGGAGGAAGTTGTTGCCAGAGAGAGTGATTGGCATTGGAATGGGCTGCCCAGGGAGGTGGTGGAGTCACTGTCCCTGGAGGTGTTCAGGAAAAGCCTGGATGAGGCACTTAGTGCTATGGTCTGGTTGACTGGATAGGGCTGGGTGCTAGGTTGGACTGGATGATCTTGAATGTCTCTTCCAACCTGCTTGATTCTATACTGACAGATACTCCTGGCCTTTCCTAAGTAACGTCCAGAGCAGACAGAAACATACAGAGGGAGAATTGTGCAACTAACACATTGGAATGATGTGCAGGAGCAAAAGAGGAGTTTGTTCTAGAAGCCCTCATTGCAGGAGTTTAAAAAGATCTGTGGAGATGATGATGTACAACAGGGGGAGAGAAGCAATACTTCTGCATCTGGGGAAAGAGTTTGGAGCAGAAGGGCCTGGAGCATATGATGACCCACTGTTGGGATATCCTACTTCTGTAATGGAGATGTTCTTTCCCAAATCATTGGTTTGGTAAGCTGGGCAAGTGGCAAACCCAAGACCTACTCTTCCAAAGGAGCAGCATAATTGAAGAAGGATTTATCCTCCATTTGGCACCTTCCTCAGGAAAATGCTTAGGACAGCCATTGCACATAGCCTTGCAACACACAACTCTTCTGCTCCTAACTCAGCCCTGATGCCCTTCTCACCATCATTTTTTTCATGCCAGCGTCTGGAGAGGCAGGAGGGTGTAAAGCAGCTACAGCTAGGGAGCAGACCAGAAGGATACATCAGCAGAAGATGCTGTGATCAGACCAGGTTACAATTACAATAGCAGTCTTGAGAACCAAGGAGCTGTGGTTGGGTTAAACATGTGTCACAAGCACAGATGAGAGTTGGACACATCCCTTTTCAGCTTCACAGTCTCACAGTATTACCAAGGTTGGAAGAGACCTCATAGATCATCAAGTCCAAGCTGTTACCACAGAGCTCAAGGCTAGACCATGGCATCAAGTGCCACGTCCAACCTTGCCTTGAACAGCTCCAAGGATGGCGACTCCACCACCTCCCTGGGCAGCCCATTCCAGTAGCCAATGACTCTCTCACTGAAGAACTTTCTCCTCACCTCAAGCCTAAATTTCCCCTGGCACAGCTTGAGGCTGTGTCCTCTTGTTCTGGTGCTGGCTGCCTGAGAGAAGAGAGCAACCTCCTCCTGGCTACAACCACCCCTCAGGTAGTTGTAGACAGCAATAAGGTCTGCCCTGAGCCTCCTCTTCTCCAGGCTAAACAATCCCAGCTCCCTCAGCCTCTCCTCGTAGGGCTGTGCTCCAGGCCTCTCACCAGCCTCGTTGCCCTTCTCTGGACCCATTCAAGCATCTCAATGTCCTTCTTAAATTGAGGGGTCCAGAACTGGACACAGCACTCAAGGTGTGGCCTAACCAGTGCAGAGTACAGGGGCAGAATGACCTCCCTGCTCCTGCTGGCCACAATCTTCAGTCTGTTGCAAGTGCTGCTTTGCTCAGTGATGCCAAGAATTTGCTACAGATCAGCTCTACTGTATGAACAAGGTGAAATTTTGAGGATCATCAAGTCTCCATGACTAAGCTAGAGCCATGACTTGAAGGGGAGTACCAAATATCAACAGCCCCCCAAGGAGCTGGCTGTCACTTGGTGAGCAAAGTGTGCAGCAAAGAGCATTATAGCTTTGTATAGCCTTCCACTCACCGCTTCTCATTGCTACACCTGAGTGGCTGCCATGGATTAGATCTAAATCTGCTGATATTTATTCGAAGCCATCCTGCTTCATGCCAGCTTCAAAATGAAAGTGCTGGCTGGAGCAAAGTGTTTTGATGCTTGAAGTTCAGACTCCAATGTTGAGAGGCTTCCTCTTCTGGTTGCTGCTTTTGGGTGTTGGCTCTTTCCCATGGGAATGGTAGAGAGACAGGTGGGAGACGGTTTAGCTCTCTGCTTTTCTGCTTTATGTTGGAATGCACTGAAGGTAATCATGCATTATCATAGAATCATAGAATGGTTTAGGTTGGAAGGGACCTCAAGGATCATCCAGCTCCAACCCCCTGCCATAGGCAGGGACACCTCCCACTAGAGCAGGTTGCTCAAGGCCTCATCCAGCCTGGCTTTAAACGCCTCCAGGGAGGAAGCATCCACAACCTCCCTGGGCAACCTGTGCCAGTGTCTCACCACCCTCACTGTAAAGAACTTCCTCCTAACATCCAGTCTAAATCTCCCCTCTGCCAGCTTAAACCCATTCCCCCTCGTCCTGACATTACCAGACCTTGTCAATAGTCCCTCCCCAGCTTTCCTGTAGGCTCCCTTCAGATACTGCAAAGCCACTCTAAGGTCTCCTCGAAGCCTTCTCTTCTCCAGGCTGCAGAGCCCCAACTCTCTCAGCCTGTCCTCATAGCAGAGCTGCTGCAGCCCTCTGAGCATCTTTGTGGCTCTCCT
>WAAF01018563.1:29708-40219 GCA_013400475.1 Tricholaema leucomelas
TGAGATCCCCTCCTGGGGACTCAGGTTTCTGGGAGGGGAGTTGTGTTTGCATTACCTTTTTTACCTTGTCTATTTCTGTCTATGACTGTACATACTGTAAATCTCTGCTTGTCTATTGTGCCAGCTGTAAATATAAGCTTCATTCATATTTCCAGAGCTGGCTGAGTCTAGTCTGGGTGATTTCTAAAGTGTGGGGGGCAGGGGACACCCAAACCATCACACCTGGACACTCAGTGACAGGACAAGGGGACACAGCCTAAAGCTGCCTCTGGGCAGTCCGGATGTTAGGAAGTTCTTCACAGCAAGTGTGATTGGCATTGGAATGGGCTGCCCGGAGCAATGGTGGAGTCACCATCCCTGGAAGTGTTTAAGAGGAGACTGGATGAGGCACTTAGTGCTGTGGTTTAGTTAATTAGAAGGGTTAAGTGATTGGTTGGACCAAATGATCCTAGAGGTCTTTTCCAACTCGGTTAGTTCTGTGATTATTCCCAAAGGAGGACTGGCAGAACCAAGAGCAATCTGAGTGCTGCTATGGCCTAATGAAGGCCAGAAGAATTTGGTAGTACAAGTCCTAAAGCATGACTGTATGATGAACTTAATCACTACACTTTCTCACAGCATAGATGTGCTTGGGCCATTTTGATTAATGGCCTGTAAAGAGCAGGGTAGGGGAATTGGGAATGGAGGCATGGTACACAATCAGAAGCAATGCATCTGGGCATCTTTCTTCTTGCTGTCATGAAAGCCAGGAAGAGGACAATGAGTCCAGTTTTGCTGCAACCCTGAAATGCTCTGCAGCTTGCCCAGTATGCAGCCTGGGATATGTATTACTTGATTTGATTAGGTGCTCTTGGCACCAGCCTTTGCTGCTGGTCTGACCTCCCCTATCATAAACAGCAGTAAATGAAACAGGATTTATGCAATGAGTGCCAAGTGATGAAGCAGCCACTGGAATGGAAACAGCTTCCCCTCAAGCAGTCATCTGCAGATATTTGCTATCATTGGATAGAATCATAGAATCAACCAGGTTGGAAGAGACCTCCAAGATCATCCAGTCCAACCTAGCACCCAGCCCTAGCCAGTCAACTAGACCATGGCACGAAGTGCCTCATCCAGGCTTTTCTTGAACACCCCCAGGGATGGTGACTCCACCACCTCCCTGGGCAGCCCATTCCAATGGCAAATCACTCTCTCTGTGACCTTTAACCTTAATCTCTTTAACCTTTCTCGATAAGAAGGAACAATATTGTGGAGCAAGGAGTTATATGCGTGGTACAGAGCTCAAGCTGCCTGCAAGGAGTTGACTGCTGGCTACAAGGTGCTTTTACAGCCAAACTCCATGAAATAAGGGGCTCACCTCCCAATTCAAAGTCACCACTGGATGCAAGATGGTTCAGTTTCTTCTAAACCACTACAGAGTGGTTTAGAAGAGCAGAAAAATCAAGTCCTTTTTAGCTTTCTTTCCATCAGTAGTTTACACCCACTTGAATTTATGTCAAGCCTCTCAGAGAATCAGGCAGCCACAGTGCCTGGTGCTAATGGGAGAAACGAGCAAGTTCTGCATCTCCACACACCCTGGTCTCAGTTTTTACACCTCTTAACTTTCTTTCCAAATTTCTGAAGGGGTCATAGGAGGCAGACATTTCCCCAAGGAACCTCCCCAAGCACTGCCTGAGCCAACAAACTGCCTGGGGAAATATTAAACTGAGAAGTTTGGTATCTGCATTGCAGAAGATAAACACCTTGGCAAAGCAGGTCAAGCGATATCCAAAGACAAAGCTGTGTCTCAACAAAGGCAAACTCAGAGCAGGATGCAGTAGAGCTGAGGGAGGCAAACCCACCACAACAAAACAGACAAACAAAACCCACACAAACCAAACAAACTGCCACAAAACCCAACCAACAACCCAGCAAACCACCACCACAACGGCACTTAAAGTAGAAATAAAACTGCCAACTGCCGCATAAGAACTGGGAGTTAGGGTAACACAAAAGACACCTGAGCCACAAATACAGACAAAAATGTGGAGAGAAGCCACTGCTGGGTCTGGCTGTTGCCTCCTAAAGTTTTCCACAAGTGTTCTGGAAGGACTTTAACCATCATGCACATGTGTAGAGGGCAGAACTGCAAGTGTTCAACACAAGCTTCCTCCTTGACAACAGTGATGACTTTTCACTCACCTCACAGCATCATGGAAGGTTCAGGTTGGAAAAGACCCTTGAGATCATCAAGTCCAACCACTAACCCTACTCTACAAAGCTCATCCCTAAACCATATTCCCAAGTACCACATCTAAATGACCTTTAAACACATCCAGGCTTGGTGACTCAACCAATTCCCTGGGCAGACCATTCCTGTGCCTGACCTTTCTTTCCATGAAACAAATCTTCCCAATATCTAGTCTAAACCCACTCAGGTGCAGCTTGAGGCCATTCCCTCTTGTTCTATCACCAATTACCTGTGAGAAGAGACCAGCAGCAGCCTCTCCACAATGTTCTTTCAGGTAGCTGAAGACAGTGATGAGGTCTCCCCTCAGCCTCCTCTTTTTCAAACTAAACAGCCCCAGCTCTCTCAGTTGTTCTTCATAAGATCTATTCTTCAAACCCTTCACCAGCTTCCCTGCCCTTCTCTGCACTCTCTCCAGCACCTCAACATCCCTGTTGCATTGAGGTGGACACAATACTTGGTGTGGCCTCACCGGAGCCCAGTCCAAGGGGACAATCACCTCCCTGCTCATGCTGGACACAGCATTTCTAATACAAGCCAGGATGCCATTGGCTTTCTTGGCCATCTGGCACACTGCTGGCTCGTTTTCAGCAGCTTGTCAATTGGAACCTCAAGGTCCCTTTCTGCCAGACAGCTTTCCAGCCACTCTTCCCCATGCCTCTACCATTGCAGGGGGATGTAGTGGCCCAGATGCAGGACTTAGCACTTATCCTTGCTGAAGCTCATCCCATTAACATTGGCTCCTCAGTCCAACCTATCCAAGTCTTTCCATAGAGCCTCCCTATCCTCATACAGATCCACACTCCCACCTACCTTGGTGTCATCTGTTAACTTACTGCTCATACCTAAGCAGAAGCATCTTACCACACTTGCAAACTTTTGCTAAGCAGTGAGCCACTTCTACTCTAACCTATTTTCAAGACCCTTCCATGGGTGTTGTAGGGGATTTTTTTTCACCCATAATGTCCTGCCCCATCACAGAGGGACTCACACAATGAACTCACTCAGTACATGACTGACTCATCCCTGAAGCACTCTTCAACAGGTAGCTCAAAACAAAAATCATAATGCACATCCTCAAAGAGACATTTCTACAGAGTGCTCCAGAAGAGCTGATCTCTAGCTATGACAGTTATCAGTTTGAGCCTCAAATGCTATAGCCACTAATGGAGCTGTTTCAGTAAGCCTGAAGCTTTTGTCAGCTCCAAGCCACATGAGGCACCCATTTCCCTGGAAACACAAGGTACAAATGCACATATCCACAAATGGACAGCTTTCAGAACAGGAGACAGAGGCTGTGACTTAGGAGACAAACTTTGTAGGGTAGACAAAAAAGGAGATGCAACAAGGATGGGATTGAAAAACAAACAGGAGGAGCAACAACAAGGATGGGACTGAAAAACACCAGGAGGTGTAACAAGCATGGGACTGAAAAAAAAAAACCAGGAGGAGCAACAACAAGGATGGGACTGAAAAACAAACAAACAGGAAGAGCAACAACAAGGATGGGACTGAAAAACAAACAAACAGGAGGAGCAACAACAAGGATGGGACTGAAAAACAAACAAACAGGAGGAGCAACAACAAGGATGGGACTGAAAAACAAACAAACAGGAGGAGCAACAACAAGGATGGGACTGAAAAACAAACAAACAGGAGGAGCAACAACAAGGATGGGACTGAAAAACAAACAAACAGGAGGAGCAACAACAAGGATGGGACTGAAAAACAAACAAACAGGAGGAGCAACAACAAGGATGGGACTGAAAAACAAACAAACAGGAGGAGCAACAACAAGGATGGGACTGAAAAACAAACAAACAGGAGGAGCAACAACAAGGATGGGACTGAAAAACAAACAAACAGGAGGAGCAACAACAAGGATGGGACTGAAAAAAAAACCAAACCGGAGGAGCAACAAGGATGGGACTGAAAAAAAACACCAAACAGGAGGAGCAACAAGGATGGGACTGAAAAAAAACACCAAACAGGAGGAGCAACAAGGATGGGACTGAAAAAAAAACAAGAGGAGCAACAAGGATGGGACTGAAAAAAAAAAACAAACAGGAGGAGCAACAAGGATGGGACTGAAAAAAAAACAAGAGGAGCAACAAGGATGGGACTGAAAAAAAAAAACCAGGAGGAGCAACAAGGATGGGACTGAAAAAAACCCAGGAGGAGCAACAAGGATGGGACTGAAAAAAAAACCAGGAGGAGAAACAAGGATGGGACTGAAAAAAACCAGGAGGAGTAACAACAAGGATGGGACTGAAACATACAGGAGGTGCAACAACAGCTCTGAAGATGTTTCCTTCCAGGTTTATGTTGTGATCTCAAACACAGCTGATATCTGTGGCCTTAATGCAAAAAAGCCCCAAAACAACAAACAAGCAAAGAAGAAAAGTCACCAAAAAAAAAGCCCCAACCACCAAACAAAAACCCCAAAGCCCTACACACTACAAACCTTGCTCAAGTAAACAGAGTGAAAGAAAACCCTCATTCAATGTGTATCATTGGCACTTTGTGCAGTTGGCTGGTAAAAAGAAAGTGGTTTATTGCGTTAGGTTTTGCTAGATGTGCACGTTCCTTAGAAATAGACCTCACTGTGTGGAGGAAGAAGGAATAATTATTACCTTGTCTGTACAGTCCCACATGCTCATTTATTATTGCCACTGCGGTTTGGAATTGCTCCCCAGCAGGCTCCTTGTGAAGCAGTGTGACAGCAATGACTTACCAGCGAGGGAGACCTTCATGCTCTTTTATGAATGATCTCTCTCCTTCCTCTTAACCTCTTCTCACAGCGGGGAGCCCAGGTTGCTAAATACAGTGTCTGCTGCGGGTTGTCGCTGGCTGCTGTCAGCCCTTTTTAATGACTTGTTTTTCCTCCCAGCAGAGCTCCCAGCCTCTTGGAATTTCTAGTACCTCAGCCTCTCCTTACACAACACGCACCCAGGCGCTAACAGAAAGCAAAAGGCAGAGCCCCAGCATTTACTTGGTGGCAGAGGACAGATCCATCACTCAGCCCTTTCTCCTTATGGTTGGTTTTAAGTTGTGATGAAGCTTCTGGTTGTGATTTAAGATTAGGCTGCACTTAGAGCTGTTCTTCACTGTACCAGGAAGGACAACCTGAGGCTGGAGATTTCTGGGCAGTTAATGGCCTGTGAAGGAGAGGTGGACAGCTGACAAGCACCCAGGTAAATTGCTCAACAGCACTAATGCCAGGCATGGATGGAGATGGGTTTCTTAGCATGTAGATGAGGGGCAGCAACACTGCACAGGCAAGAAAAGGTTGTTCTGGGGAGAGACACTATTTATTTGCTTCAGTATTTTACAACCTAATTTAATTCCTCCTGACTGAGGGCTAAGTTTTCCCCCCACATCAAGTCACAGCAAGGAAGTATTTCTAACCAGGCTGGATGGGTGGGCAGAGGCCAATGGGATGAGATTTAACAAGGCCAAGTACAGGGTTATACACTTTGGCCACAACAACCCCAAGCAGTGCTACAGGCTGGGGACAGAGTGGCTGGGGAGCAGCCAGGAAGAAAGGGACTTGGGGTTACTGGTAGAGAGTAGCTGAAGATGAGTCAGCAGTGTGCCCAGGTGGGCAGAAGAACCAATGGCATCCTGGCCTGGGTCAGGAACAGTGTGGCCAGCAGGACAAGGGAGGTTATTCTTCCCCTGTACTCAACACTGGTCAGGCCACACCTTGAGTCCTGTGTCCATTTCTGGGCCCCTCAATTCAAGAGAGATGTTGAGGTGCTGGAAGGTGTCCAGAGAAGGGCAAGGAAGCTGGTGAGGGGCTTGGAACACAAACCCTATGAGGAGAGGCTGAGGGAGCTGGGGATGTACAGCCTGGAGAAGAGGAGGCTCAGGGCTGACCTCATTGCTGTCTACAACTACCTGAAGGGAGGATGTTGCCAGGTGGGGATCAGTCTCTTCTCCCAGGCAACCAGCAATAGAACAAGGGGACACAGTCTCAAGTTTTGCCAGGGGAGGTCTAGGTTGGATGTTATGAGAAAGTTCTTCACAGAGAGAGTGATTGGCATTGGAATGGGCTGCCCAGGGAGGTGGTGGAGTCACCATCCCTGGAGGTGTTCAAGAAAAGCCTGGATGAGGCACTTAGTGCCATGGTCTAGTTGACTGGCTAGGGCTGGGTGCTAGGTTGGACTGGCTGATCTTGGAGATCTCTTCCAACCTGGTTGATTCTATGTTAGCACCATCATTTATTTCACTACCTGCCACCATCTGAAATTATGACTGCATGAGGTGTACAGTTAGTGGTTTCCATGTTGATGAAGCCCACATCAACTAAGATTTTCATCTGAAACTATAGCTTGTCATCTACAGACCCTTTTCTTCAGGGCTACTGCTCACCTACACATCCTGATGTCTCTGAGAGTTCTGCATGAAGGGCAGACAGCTTTCTGATAGGCCACAAGATGCTCACCATTCACATCCACCTACAGGCTTCACATGATGTTAATGAAGTCTGCCACTGCCCAGGATGTTGCCTAGGCTTACTACTCCCAAAGAGTGCCCTACTGAGAGTGAATCGTCACAGGTGGCACCCAAGCAGTTTGAATTCAGCACTACAAACTCTACTTTCTCTAAATAAGCTTTCCTGCTAAGTTACTCTGAAAAAGCCAGAGCTATCAGACCTTAATTGCCTTCTTGTTTATGCTTTGGACAGACTGCGCAAGGTGACAGATTTTTGTGCACTCAGAGCTGTTTTTTGTCATCTCTTTTCTGGTTAAATGAGGGGAGGAAAAAAATGATAGTCAGAAGTCAAGTAAACCCATTCTGAGAGCAAAACACATTGGTACTTTGACCATATTTCATTCCAGTTTTGTGAAACTGTGAAGTCCAGCAGAGAAAATTCTCGGCGCTACAGAGTCAGAAGTAGTCTATTCCAAGACAAATTTGTTTCTTATCAGGCTCTTTCCATATTAACAGCTTTATTTTGAGGGAGGAAGGGAAAAGGAAAATAAAAAGCCCTAAGATGATTTTCTATCTTGATTGAATTTACCAGCAAATAAAATGACAATTGGAGAGAAAGCAGTTAATAAAAACATCTTATGTCTCTGCTCTCAAGAGACAGATACACCCACCCAGTCCCTAGTCCACTCATCTTCTAAGATAAATCTTAATCTCCAGTTAGGAGATTACAAAACTCACAACAAAAAAAGGAAAGTTTTACTGAAGACAAGATGATTTTTAAGTTGTAGTCAGCATTTCATTTCAAAGCAAGAAAAAAAAAAACAAACCCACAACCCAAACCCTGCAAGCACTTAGAATCATAGAAACAACCGGGGTGGAAGAGACCTCCAAGGTCAGCCAGTCCAACCTATCACCCAGCCCTAGCCAATCATCTAAACCATGGCACTAAGTGCCTCATCCAGGCTTTTCTTGAACACCTTCAGGGACAGCGACTCCACCACCTCCCTGGGCAGCCCTTTTCAAGTGTTAAAACGTTTTCTACATTCCAATTTATCTTTTGGGGTGAGAAGCAAGAAATACATGATGAATTCCTCCTCTAGACATCCAGGAGTTTAAAGCACAATGCACTCCCAAAAATGGGTGTTGTTCTAGTCAGGAACTTCATAGAATCATAGAATGGTTTAGGTTGGAAGGGACCTCAAGGATCATCCAGCTCCAACCCCCTGCCATAGGCAGGGACACCTCCCACTAGAGCAGGTTGCTCAAGGCCTCATCCAGCCTGGCCTTAAACGCCTCCAGAGAGGAAGCATCCACAACCTCCCTGGGCAACCCGTTCCAGTGTCTTACGCCTTATTGTGGTAGGCCTGATAGGCTCAAAATAGGCTTATACATGTCCTGCCTTGCCTAGGCATGTTTTACTGCTCCACCAGAGAGGCAAGCATGGGAAAAGGACACAAAAGAACCTGGAGCCACTGAGTCTGGCCTACCCAGGGTCCTGTAGTAAACAAGGTACACACACTTAGCTTGTGCAAGGCCTGTGCTTCTCCCAAATTTGGGTAAAAGTGAGCCTATGGCTTTGCCTAATATGGTAAGGTTTGGCTAACTGCTATCCTGAGTGGCTATTCTATGTCTAAAGGGCAATTCATCTCAGCCCACATTGATAAAAGGACATAGGCAGGTGAAGAACCCGCTTTGTTCCTCTGCTCTCTCTGCTGTGCTCTGCTATTGCCTGCTCCTATTGCACACTGCCTTATTGCTTGCCTGCTAAACTCCACTGCCGTGAGTTACCAGGAGCAGACCCTGGATGCCTGCAGGTGATCGGCCTGTGTGGCCAGCGTGACATCGTGCTGAGACTGCACAACATCTGCCTCTGCACCTGAAGGTCCTGCTTAGCAGTCTTGGACATATATACAGATCATCCAAAAGAAGCCAGGAGACAAGGTTAGAGATTGTCTGCCTCTTTCCCCAGAAGTTGGGAAGATTCAAGTCTCAACATCCAACAAGACAGAGTCCCCTGAAAGCATTTGGGCACTGTCTGGACTGTGGCTAAGCCCTGTAAGTGGGTAATAATAATTTGTGAGTAAATGCTTAAGTGCCTCTTTGTAATTCCACATTGCCTTGTGCCATAGAGCAGAAAGATCTGGAGCCCACCTACTGGGCAAGCGGCATATTGACCACAAGCGGCATTTGACCATGGGAATCTTCTCTGCCAGTTCAATGAATGTTTATATATTTTGCTGGTTATATTAGATGTAGATATTATCCATAGAATGTTTCCATGACTGTGTAAGAACCAAAGTATTATTGAAATGAGTGGTGGGGGGTGGTGAGAGCTCTGAATAGCAACATTAACAAACAGGATTAACTTTGGAAAGAATATCAACTCCCATCAATTAAGTTTCCCTCCGCAAGGGGCCTTGAGCTTGTATCTCTAAAGAGGGTTTTGGCAACCTAGGAAATCAGCAGCGTCTCATTTGGTGTCAGTACAAACATTATTATCCAACCAAAACAAAGGTCAGTCAGATTAAAGAGCGTGGCAGCAGTTTCTCCCATCAAAGTCATCCAGCTCCACAGCCCATCAACATCCTGCCAGCAAGAATCGGCCTTTGGAGGAAGCGTAGCCACACCACGCAAATGGCAGCGTGGAGGCAATGTGTTACCATAGAGTAACTGCCTGCAGTAATCTCACTGTGCTGTCAGCCCACGGCACTTATATCAAGCCTACAACAAATTCTCAGACTTTACCCACAAAGTACACTGATTTTGATCTTCAAGGACAAATTAGGCTAAAACTCATCCCCTGGATATGTGAAGGCTTTTTGATTTGATAACAAGGTAAAATATCTACAGTTCCAGTGGCAGCTCACACCAGTGGTTGATTGTTTTCTGATGTCTTTATGTCCAGTGTTCACATGAAGTTCCCTGAACTTGGCCTCCAACTGCTGACCCTAGATCTATCTTTTTCCTTACCACCTTTTCCCACTTACCATCCACTACCATCCTCAGACTTTCCCTCCACCTCTGATTCTCTTGTCAGGGCTGATCTCTTGCATTCCACCATGAGAAGGCTTCCTCTCTAATCCCTGTTCTAGGTTTGTAGACCTTGTCTGAATTTTTGCAAGCTTGGTGTAAAACCACACACATATCCACCAACACATTACTTGCCTGTGATGTTTCCTACTCATCTCAACCCTCCATTTCCCTTAGTATGACACTAGCATCTTTTTCCTTCTCTGTTTGGGTGGTTTGGTCTCAGGAAGCCATTCAGACAATTCCCAGTAGGCAACCAGAGGGATGGAGGTTTACAAGCACCACTGCATTCACCTAAATAAAGGCTAAAGGGAAGTATTTCCTCTGCCAAAGGCAAGATCCCTCCATCATTAAGTCTTCTTTAGATTGCTTCTCAACACAGAGATACACCACAAGGGCCAACACAAACAGAGCCAGCTCCTTACTACAGGGGCCAATGCATTCTGCTGAGACTTAAGCACTGAACAAGACCTCAGAGGTACAAATGACCCTCGGGTATCACCTCCCATTGGTATGCATTAACCCCTCAGGATCATTTTTGTTATTTCCCACATTTTCAGCTCCCATATATTTTCACTGAATTGGTCTTGAACCCATTTCATATTTTCCAGTCTTGAACTCCTTAAGTATTTATAATCAAGTGTGATACGCCCCTTGCATCTCTATACTCACCAGTAATTATTTATCTCAATTATTATCTAACCTAACAAACTATTATCTAACCTAACAAACTATTTCAATACTAATCCCTTGCAGCTTCCAGGGAAAAAGCTATGACGAGGGAGGGAGGGAGGAAGGAAGGGAGGGAGGGAGGAAG
>WAAF01018563.1:41118-57634 GCA_013400475.1 Tricholaema leucomelas
GGACGGACGGAAGGAAGGAAGGACGGACGGAAGGAAGGAAGGACGGACGGAAGGAAGGAAGGAAGGAAGGACGGAAGGACGGAAGGACGGAAGGAAGGACGGAAGGAAGGAAGGACGGACGGAAGGAAGGACGGACGGAAGGACGGACGGACGGAAGGACGGAAGGACGGACGGACGGAAGGACGGATGGAAGGAAGGACGGAAGGACGGAAGGAAGGACGGAAGGAAGGACGGAAGGAAGGACGGAAGGAAGGACGGACGGAACAATGCCCAGCCTTCAGTCAACCAAAGGCAGAGTGATCACTTGTCAGACACCAGAAAAACCCACCAGTGACAGGACACAGTCCTAATCAAGGAAAGAACACTGTTGGTGTTCATAGCTGGTTAAGACACAGGAGAACAATGCCACAAGGTCTAAGCATTAGCTTTAACCTGCTCCTCTTTTCGTGCTATTTTTTATTCTTGTCATTATGATTAAAGTAAGTGTTGGATCATGGAGGAACCACAAACTTGCAACCCTCAGACCCACCTTCACTTCTACCAGAGCCTCTTGAGCTCTACTTAGTAAGGACAGCTTACCAAAAAAATATCTTTAACATCTCCAACAAAGTTTAAAGCCAAATGCTAACCAACCCCAGGAAAACCTGGCACATTTGTTGACTCCAGTCCTACACATACTGGGTATTCTATAGCCAAAGTGACTTTGGTTTGTTAATAAACCACAGCAGAAGCATTGCAGAGCAAGGAAAGCAAAACAAGATCTGTTTGGTAAAAGTAAATGACCACAATTCATACATAGCAAGCTCAAATGTGTTAGTTTGGCACACTGTTTAAAGGAAACAAAGGTCCAGGTTTGGTTATTGACATTAAACATCTAAAATACAGGCTCAGAAAGTGATCTCTACAGATGTATTTTTGTCCCCCCCAGCTTTGTAAGACATTAGCCATGTGTTCAGCTAAAACTAACAGTAACAAGCTTTAAGCCTTTAAAGCTTCAAGCCTTTAGAAACTACAATGCCAGTAGAAAATGGTTTGCAATAATACCTTTTACCTCAGAGACATCACACACAAAAAACATTTCCCTATTATGCTGCCAGTCCCAACTTTGCTTTCCTGTAGTCCACTGCAGGAAAAAGCTTCCCACACTTTCCCCCACCAACACTTACTACTCACAGTTCTGCAGCCCTGGCGGCATTCAAAGACCTCTTCATCTGCAGACACAGAGGCAAAACTCAGGCAAAGTGAAGAGAGCTGAATCTGAGATAACCACTGCAGGGGACAGAGGCATTCCACTTGTGTTTTTTCTCCTAGGATAAAGCAGAGCAGGTGAACCAGGAGGCTTGAAAGCTTCAGAGTCATAACAAGTCCATAACACACAAAATCTTAGTACCAGTAGTAAGCTTTAGTCAGATCAACCTCCTTACTGCTCTACTTGAGCAGGCCAATGCCTTCCAGCACTGCTGGCCTAAAACAGCTTGGTTTGTCACAGCTGTGACAGGGATGGGTGATGAGTCTCTATTTCCCTGCCAATCCCATATGGAAGGAAATTAGTGGGTTCAGGTGGTTGCCATAAAGTTGTAAATAATGCTACTGCCTTTCAGCTCTTGCTTGGTTATATGAACTCAAAACTACAAAGGAATGACCTACTTTATAACACACTTTTGTACATTTTGTTGCTGCCTATCTCACTGCATAAAGGAGATGCATCCAACACAAACAGTGAGGTTCTGCTCTGGAAGAGCTCAGTATGTGAGAAGAGAAGGTGGGGGAAATAAAGGCTTAATAAACAAAATCCAGCAGCACTGGTTAGAGAAGACAGAACACAGCCCTAGAGGTTAGTACTGTGCTGCTGCTCTTCCTGCACACAGTCTCATTGGTTTTCATATACACTTATCATACAACCACAGAATGGTTTGGGTTTGAAAGGACCTGAAATATCATCTAGTTCCAACCTCCCTGCCATGGGCAGGGACACCTTCCACTAGACCAGGTTGCTCAAGGCCTCATCCAACCTGGCCTTGAACACCTCCAGCGATCGAGCATCCAGTCTCCCTGGACAGCATGTTCCAGAGTCTTACTTCCATCACTGTAAATAATTCCTTCCAAATATCCAATCTAAATCTCCTGTCTTCCAGCTTAAATCCATTCCCCCTCATCATATTACTACAAGCCCTTGTAAAATGTCCCTCCTTATCTGTCTTGTAGGCCCTCTTGGGCTATTCCCAAAGCACTATCCCTGTCTAGCAACACCGGCCAGCATCTCCCCCTACCTTGGCACATTCAGCAATGACCCTGCTCTGATGTTGCTTGGTACATGGCAATTCCTTCCAGTCTCACGTGATGGTTATTCAGGTTTGTAAAGCTGCTTTCATGCTGTATTGCCTGAGAAAGAAGATGCTCAGGCAGTCCAGATGAGCCACTGTGGTGCAAGAAGCAGGCACAGAAGCAGCTGCCTCCTGAGATTCCACACAATCCCTCACTGGAGACCCCTAATCCTCCCAGGGTCAATTTGTTGTTAGTTTTCCACAGTGCTTAAGCACCAGGAGAGAATTGGTTTATCACAGGAAACACTCCCTCTCAAAAGCTGTTTAATTATTTCCTTATGTGTTGGGTAGGCATAAAATGTGTGCAGGGGTGATTTACAAAGAAAGAAGCTAGAGAAAGCTAAAAACAACACAAGGACAAGTCCAGTACATCTCCATCACAACACAACAGCTCTTTTGTAGATCCTTGCAATGGTCCACGCCATTTAGCTTCACAGAATCAGAGAATGAAGACTGCATGTGATGCTGGTTTAGTGTTTTGTGTGCTTTGGCTTTAGCTTCACCCCAGCTTTGAGCTCCAATTTCTTCTTTACTGCACAACTCCCTGCTCTGGAATTCCCCTGGGTTTATGTAGGTATCTCCAGATCTTTATCAGTCTCAGGACCAAGCAAAGGTGCATGAACCATTCCTAGTAAGGCAATATTACTGTGGAATCCTCTGTGTTGGTTTCTGAAAGGTTACAGTCACATTATTTAATTCACATTTCAAATTACTAGAAGATGTGTTGAGGCCATGAGGGAAAGTCCTGGGTATACAGAAACCTGTATGAAGTTGTGAGACTGATGGCTTATTTAGAGTGTCTTCAACAGGACTCTCAGACTCTGTCCTTTGCTCCCTTAAAACAGATGGCTCAGTGATACCTACTGCTGAGCTGTTTCTCCCACTACAGGGGATGATAGATCATGGAGTTGCACTTGAGCATAATGTTCATTTGAATTCCTTGTCCCTCTCCTCCATCAAGGAGCAGCATGCACACAGAGGGAAAGTTCAGCCTGGCTGCCATGTCTCAGACCACAGAGATTAACTTTTGCACTGCTAATGCATCGTAAGAATTTGGTCATCACAGTATCACAGTCTCACAGTCTCACAGTATCACCAAGGTTGGAAGAGACCTCATAGATCATCAAGTCCAACCTGTTACCACAGAGCTCAAGGCTAGACCATGGCACCAAGTGCCACGTCCAATCCTGCCTTGAACAGCTCCAGGGACGGCGACTCCACCACCTCCCTGGGCAGCCCATTCCAGCAGCCAATGACTCTCTCAGTGAAGAACTTTCTCCTCGCCTCAAGCCTAAATTTCCCCTGGTGCAGCTTGAGGCTTTGTCCTCTTGTTCTGGTGCTGGCTGCCTGAGAGAAGAGAGTAATCTCCTCCTGGCTACAACCACCCCTCAGGTAGCTGTAGACAGCAATACAGGAGGCTCGATTTCCAGAACAAGCTGTTTACAAGAAACCAAGTCACTAACATCTGGCAACAGATTTACTACCTGTACCACGGCTGAAAGAACCTTTAAGCACTGTCTCTTGCACCAGAGTTACAATACTTCAACTACTGTTGGTAAGTCTTTTGCAATCCCTGCAGAAAACACAGCTTCATGATCTCCTCACTGTCATTGCAACTTGAGGTGCCCCTCCTTCACGTTGACGTTCAGTACGCAATGCTGTCTGTCACAACAGGATTTGATTGAATTCTTCCAGCTTCAGGCTGAATTTCTTCTCAAAACCAGGAACAGAGAAAAAGAGTTACATCAGAAGAACCAGATGAGTTTCCTAACCACAGGGCTGATGGATATTCTGGGTGGCCTCTTACATTTTTTCACGATCGTTAAAAGCAGATGTCATAACTTTGGAAACTGTTGAGAAAAGAGGACCTCATTTCTCAACACATTCTGCCTGGTTTTCAAGTCTGTCAGGAATCCATGAGAGCTTCTGAAGCTCAGCATTTGAAAAGTCAAGTGTTAGCCTTGTTCCTGAGAAAAGCCCCAACTTGGACACACATCTGAAAACCTGGGGTAGACAGGCATCCTCTTCACATCCTAGGAGACATCTGGTAGAAGTTAGAATAGAATCAACCAGGTTGGAAGAGATCTCCAAGATCATCCAGTCCAACCTATCACCCAGCCCTGTCCAGTCAACCAGACCATGGCACTAAGTGCCTCATCCAGGCTTTTCCTGAACACCCCCAGGGACGATGACTCCACCACCTCCCTGGGCAGCCCATTCCAATGCCAATCACTCTCTCTGTGAAGAACTTCCTCCTAACATCCAGCCTAGACTTCCCCCGGCACAACTTGAGACTGTGTCCCCTTGTTCTGTTGCTGGTTGCCTGGCAGAAGAGACCAACCCCACCTGGCTACAACCACCCTTCAGGTAGTTGTAGACAGCAATGAGGTCTGCCCTGAGATTTCTCTTCTCCAGGCTAAACAACCCCAAGTTGTTTCCTTCTAATTCAGTCTTGCTCTTACTTTCCTTATGCAGCCCATATTAATTTACAAATGGTTTTGTAGTGACTTAGAGGAGTTTGTCAGCCACTGCAAAGCTGTGCTGGTAATATTACTTCTTTTACAGCATCACTTTGAATACGAACAAATGACTCAAGAGCCAGTACCATTTCTGCAGAGAGATAGCTGTAAAATTGTCTGGAGAAGAATGAACTTTCTACAGGCTAATATGGCAAAATTTACTGTCTGGTAAATAATTAAATGATTGAAAATGACACAGAGTCATGGGTGGTCCAGCTGCCCCATGGCTCCATGTAGTCAGCAGATTCAGTCTTTAGTAAGAGAGCCACTGGCTATGACATGCTAGAGAAACTAAAATCTGTGCAAGTTGTTCTATAAACGCCCAACACTGTCAGAAATGAGTGCAGGACTTGTCTTCACTCTCCTGCTTCTCCATTAACTTCCTCAGTGCACCATTAATCTGGTGTTGTTAGCCTGCCCGGAGGCTGAGGAGTATCTGGAACATTCTTGACTCTTCTGTGTTCAAAATAGAAATCAAAGGCTCTCAGTTACTGTGGAAGGATTTCTTGCTAACAGGACATGAGTTGATAAGCAATAAGCAAACCCATGCTGCGAAGTGGCCTTGAGTCCATCTCAGAGGCAGGAAACCAGGTGGTGGGTGGCACTCCCCACATGCAGCTGCAGGAGGCAGAGCCTGCCAGCTGCAGGGGATGGACTTTACAGGTTGTTGTTGATTAAGTTAACCTATCTGTACCACACACATAACCTTGAGCCAATCTGTACTTTCCACATGTACCAATCTCAAACGAAGTTAGTTATGCACACCTCTTCCAAGTAGCATAGAATAGAATAGAATAGAATAGAATAGAATAGAATAGAATAGAATAGAATCAANAATGAGGTCTGCCCTGAGCCTCCTCTTCTCCAGGCTGCACACCCCCAGCTCCCTCAGCCTCTCCTCATAGGGTTTGTGTTCCAGGCCCCTCACCAGCCTTGTCACCCTTCTCTGGACACCCTCCAGCACCTCAACATCTCTCTTGAATTGAGGAGCCCAGAACTGGACACAGTACTCAAGGTGTGGCCTGACCAGTGTTGAGTACAGGGGAAGAAGAACCTCCCTTGTCCTACTGGCCACACTGTTCTTGATACAGGCCAGGATGCCATTTGCTGTCTTGGCCACCTGGGCACACTGCTGGCTCATCTTCAGCCTACTATCCACCAGCACCTCCAGGTCCCTCTCTGCCTGCCTGCTCTCCAGCCACTCTGTCCCCAGCCTGTAGCGTTGGTTGGGGTTGTTGTGGCCAAAGTGCAGAACCCTGCACTTGGCCTTGTTAAATTTCATCCCATTGGCCTCTGCCCACCCATCTAGCTTGTCTAGGTCCCTCTGCAGGGCTCTCTTACCTTCCACTATAAGCTACCTACCACATATAAGCCACTGTATTGTATCAATAAAGTGTACTGTACTACATGCAGCTAACTCATATTGAGTCGTCTCGTCAGTACCCTGATCTCAGCCCTCCGCTGGCTTCCCGTGTCCGCAAGTTACCACCCTGAAATTTGCAGAGGTATTTCTTTAATAAACTTAAGTATAGAACAGTACTTAACTTAAGTACTTGAGTATATAACAGTATATTGAAGGCTCTCAGTTACCACCCTGAAATTTGCAGAGGTGTTTCTTTAATAAACTTAAGTATAGAACAGTAACTTCAGTATATAAATGTATGGAAAATGTAGACCACTCTCACAAGAAAAGAAAGACAGAGAGGAAGAAAACGAATCCCAAACCATTCTGTGCTAGTTTGAAGCTAGCTAGAATGTTTTGGTGAGAAGAACCAGACTACAGGCTGTGAAAGGAAAACAATGGTGATGTCTACTTCCCTCACAGGCTTGCTGAGATGTGTAAGAACAAGAACACAAACATAGATAAGCACTTCTGCTGCTGGCGAGCTTGGAGCTGCATCTCTCTTCTAACCTCATTCCTCCCTACCGTTTCTTTGACTAATCCACTTTGCTTCCTAACCCCTTGGCCGAACCTCCATTCTTCCTTGGGACTGGGGTAAGGTTGAGAAGGGTAGGGGGAAGGTGAAGGGGTGGTTGGGAGCCCCTCCTGGGGACTCAGGTTTCTGGGAGGGCTGTTGTGTTTCTGTATTACCTTTTACCTTGTCTATTTCTGTCTATAACTGTATACACTGTAAATCTCCGCTTGTCTATTGTGCTAAGCTGTAAATATAAGCTTCATTCAAATTTCCAGAGCTGTCTGGTGTCTGGGTGATTTCCAAAGTGGGGGGGGTGGGGGGTGGGGGTGGCAGGCAACACCCAAAGCATCACACATTCAGTGGGAGGTATCTCATCAAAATAAGAAAATAACCCAACAAGACCATTGTAAGTAACTGGTGATTTAGAAAGCTTCCAGGGCTGGGCGTGGATTCACTTCTATTGTTAAGAAGGAAATCACACAAAAAACCAATTCCTCATTTAATACCATTATCTTGAATTAGTTATTGTGTCCACTTCAGGTTCTTTCAATCACACTTTTCCTTCATTCAGGCTGAAAAGAGGTGTATTTTCATATCCTGCTTTAGGATTCTTCCTCTTCTTCAGAGCAACTCCCCATTCCTTGCTCCCAAAGCAAAGCAAGCAGTTGTTCTGCAATGCCATGTAACTCTTGGTAATGGCATTATAAATAAGGAGAAATAAACCCTGAGGTGGAAGATGATATTAGTTGCTCTCAGGTCTTTACTGGCAGAATAACTGGCTGCACTGTAAGTCTGACTCTACTCCATTTTGCTATTTATCACTGCTGTGGCAGGCTACAGTTACTTTTCATTTTTCCTTTCTCTGTCCCTTTGTCCTACATTTTTCCTTCCACCTGGTCTCTGCCATTGTATTCACTCTTTCCATCACCTTGTCTTGTCTCTTTCCAGCAGGAGCAGGGAGGTGAGTGGGCCCTTGGCTCTGGTGAGGCCACACCTCAAGTACTGTGTTCAGCTCTGGGTACCTCGATACAAGAGAGATATTGGGGTGATGGAGCAAGTGCAGAGGAGGGCAATGAAGCTGGTTAGGGGCCTGGAG
Source organism: Tricholaema leucomelas (assembly GCA_013400475.1). NCBI lineage: Eukaryota > Metazoa > Chordata > Aves > Piciformes > Lybiidae > Tricholaema lacrymosa > Tricholaema leucomelas. The sequence continues at coordinate 48,974 of WAAF01018563.1, forward strand.
AATAAATATAATGAAGAGCTGAGGCTGTTTAGTTTGGAGGAGGCTGAGGGGAGACCTCATCACTGTCTACAGCTACCTGAAAGGACATTGTGGAGAGGCTGCTGTTGGTCTCTTCTCACAGGTAATTAGTGGTAGAACAAGAGGGAATGGCCTCAAGCTGCACTTGAGTAGGTTTAGACTTGGTATCAGGAAGAATTGATTCATGGAAAGAAAGGGCAAGCACTGGAATGATCTGCCCAGGGAAGTGATTGAGTCACCAAGCCTGGATGTGTTTAAAGGTCATTTAGATGTGGTTCTTGGGAATATGGTTTAGGGTGAACCTTGTAGAGCAGGGTTACCAATTGGATTTGGTGATCCCAAGGGTCTTTTCCAACCTGAACACTTCTGTGATTCTGTGGTTACTTTATCATATAATAAAATACCATGTGACAAGGGATTCTGAGAGAGTGAGATGATGGCCAGAAGAAGGGGAGATGTCTGGTCCAGTCTAGCAAGATAAGGCTGAGCAGATGTGAGGAAGAGGAAAAAGGTAAGCAAAGCAGTTTCAATTCTCCACCTTTCCCTTCCATCAGACCATCACAAACACACCAAGTGGCCAAAGATCTGAAAAGAAAGTGAGCCTGAAAAGCATATTTTGTATAGTCAGGGATATATGAGGAAAGCTGATATGACCCAACAACAGAAACCCAACACTGGCACAGCTAGATGAATTTATGGTTGCAAATGAAGCAGCAATGACATGGTGCAGCAAGAGGAGAGAAAGGAAGGACAGTGCCACTGAAGCAGAAGGATGAGCCAGGTGCCATGGGAAAGATGAACAACAGTGATGTGACTTAACACAATGAGGGCACTTCTAGAGGGCAATTATGAATTGTAAGAAGAAGTAGTCTAGCCTACTTCCAAGCTCCTCATCTCCTCCACTTATGGGTTACACCTGCCTGTAGTCTTAACTAGAATGTAGCTTGTATTGTTTTACCTTGGGGGAAGGTGAGAAAGAGGATTTTGGAGCTGGAGCTGAGCAGCAGCCAAGTTTAGGGTGCCATTTGGCTGCTGGACCCTGATAACAACTAGCTAAGCCTCTGAAGCACAGCTGCAGCGATCAGCTTGGCTGACATTGTAGTCAAGGTCTCTGTGTGCAGCAGGACTCGTGGTGTTGAGCTGTCTTTAGTATCATTGAGATTTTCAGGACAGGGAAGGTGTCCTTTTTTGTGAGCAAAAAAAGAAATAAAAATGTGCTCATGGTTTTGTTCTTCACAGCTGAAAACAAGAATCTGTGGGAAGAAACAGAGAGGGAGGTTTTGGTTGTGGTTCTGAAGCGGGGCTCAGGTTTCAGAGTGGCCAAGCAAGCAAACCAAACTCCCACATCCCTACAACTTGAATGCACACAAAACTGGTTTTGAAATGGAAGGCTGCAGAGGAAGGAGAAAGAGGTCAGATTAGCATCACTCCACTGAACCCAGCGGAGAAGAGCGGGAGTGGATACTGCTGTACTCTGTGACCTGTATTTTCAATGTCCTTTTATTTATTAACAGCCTGCCGAAAATAAATCCTCAGATGGCTTCGCTGCAGAGTGCGGTGTGGGCCCTTTGAAATTTGCCTACATTTTGGATGCGTCATTACAGCATTCCCAATACAAACACACTCCCAGAGACAGGATAGGAGGTGGGTAAGTCATCACCATCATGTGGCCCACGCTTGAAATCTTCTCAGGAGATATCTGGGAAAACTTTTCCAGAGGAGGAGATACTGTGGGGTCTGATTTTAACCCACATAAGAGAGTCTTTTGTGGGTTAAATATGTCCTTTGCACGTGGGATATTCCCTGCAGGTACATTTTCTGCTTCTCTCAAGGTATACTCACTCAAGCCTCCTCCCTAAGACACAGCAGCCAACACCACTGTATTTATTTTCTGAAGGATAAAACGGAAGCACATCAAGGCTCCTGAAATGGAAAATATCAGTCTATGCTCACCTGGATTTGCTCTGCAGCAGGTGAACACAAGTGGATAACCACAGCAATTCATGGATTCCTAGGGCTTTAGCTTCACCTCTGTGAACAGGCTGAGGTTCTGGCCCTGCAGACCACAGCAGCTCTATCAGTGCAGCTGGATAAAGACTGAGGTGCTGAGCATCTTGTAACTAGGTACCATTTACTCAGTTCTGCTTGTTAGTACATCTGAACAGTGGCTTGGTGTTGAGCAGGAATCTTCAGGATCTTTAGCTAAGAATAATGGGATCAATACCTGGCCCAGTTTGGGTTTTGCCTGAAAAGGTAAAAGACCAAGCCCTACCCATGGCAGCAAACTAGTCACTCAAAACTGACCTTTGCAGGGACACCAATGTGCAAGACAAGGTACAGTAACAATGAACTACAACCGAGTAATTATCTAAAGTGACAAAGGGAAGCAGAAAGAAAGATTAGAGCAGCAAGTTTCTCAGTTTGTCTCTCATCACTTTCTGCCTCTCAGGTGGTGTGATCACCTCACACCTATGGGACATGAGAGAGGAATATTGCCTTTTCCCACAGCTCCATACCTGTTTGTGGCAGATGACTCAGAGACCCCTCGGCAGGGAAAAACTCTGCCAAGCTGGGACAATGTGTTACTCGTGCTGCTATCCACAGCTCTCATCTCTGTGCTTGAAGACCTCAGCCACTCCTTGGCATGCAGTATGCCCTTGGGTGGAGGCTACAGTCTGGGTTCCCTTAAATCAAAACACCAAGTATATTTTTAGTACATTGCAAATGATCTGTAGACATTTAGCACTTCCCATGGTGCTCAGACCCACCCAGGCAGGGAACAGTCACCAGCAGACTCTGCTGTAGCTGTGGGAGGTGGGTGGCAACACAAAGTCTCTTGCTACTTTGGCGTGAGCAGCACACAAATATACCTTCCAGGTCATTTTGATAACCTGATTTCTTTGGATGTTTCTTGTCAGTGAGGTCACATTGTTATTCTACTATTTTCTGACTCTGGAACTGAGGAAGGAAATTACAACACAAAGCTCAGATTGGGATTTTTTTTTTGTAAGAGCTTGAAGTAGCACATAATAAAGATGCTAACAGCATGTTGCAATCCAGTTCTCCTCCAGTCAGATGGTTTTGCACCAAGAGGAAGCTGTTGCAGATGCCCTGCAACCAGGTTGGTGTAATAGCTGGGTATGAGAGGACATCTCAGAGCAAACTGTTCTGCTCCAACTTCCTTAGAGACCAATTAGTACTGACAGACCTTTTGTGCCAAGATGATTTAATAATTCAAATGGCATCGTTTTCATCTGTTTCTGGTCTTCTCTTTACTAGTCCTTGGTGATGTGAGGTGTAGGAATGGGGGTGAAAAACAAACCCAGACCAGTGTGGGGACCTGATGTCACTTTTTTCAACAACTCCCTGTCCTCGATGTGTAGCTCCCTACTGCAGTAGCTGAGATGAGACACTGGTGACTGGTACAAGAGACCTTGAAAAGGATTAGCCAGAGATGTGTGACTGCCAGTGAGTAAGTCCATTCATTTATTATGCGTGGTGAACAGTAAATCACTCTAGTAAGATACTTTTCCACTCATTGGTAGCTTGAAAATTATCAGCAGCAAGTATCTCTTAGAAGCTTTTCCCAATGAAGCTAAGAAAACACACACAGGGAGAGACAAAAATTTTGTCCCATTCACTTATGGTCAATTCACATCAATAGAGTTGGCCAAATGCTGGGGGAAATGGTGTATGAGCATGTACCTGTGTGAGCATGCACAAATGTCCCTTCATGCTGACTTTTAAAACTTCTGATCTTCTGACCTTGCCCATGATACTACTGAAGACTATGTTGCCCAGTTTTGTGTTCAGATGAAGCAGTGGTTACATTCTGAACAACAGAGTTCCTGTGTAAACTGATGTAAACATGGATAAAATGAAGCATTTGCTTTATTCTGACAGATAGTCAATGGATGCCAGTACTAGGGTTACTTCCACATCTATCTATCCATCACTGTGGACACCAATGTCTTGCCAAAACTAGCAGGTTTAAGCTACTGCTTAACACAGGACGTGTCCTTTCCCATCACCCACAGGTCTAAATACCATATCATAGTTAAAAACAAAGCAGCTGGTGGACCCCCAAACAAGACATAATTGAACATCCCATGTCTTAGAATCCTAGAATCAACCAGGTTGGAAGAGACCTCCAACATCATCCAGGCCAACCTAGCACCCAGCCCTAGCCAAGCAACTAGAACATGGCACTAAGTGCCTCATCCAGGCTTTGCTTGAACACCTCCAGGGACAGTGACTCCACCACCTCCCTGGGCAGCCCATTCCAATGCCAATCACTCTCTCTGTCAAGAACTTCCTCCTAACATCCAGCCTACACCCCCTCCAGCACAGCTTGAGACTCTGTCCCCTTGTTCTGTTGCTGGTTGCCTGGGAGAAGAGACCAACCCCACCTGGCTACAACCTCCCTTCAGGTAGTTGTAGAGACCAATGAGGTCACCCCTGAGCCTCCTCTTCTCCAGGCTGCACACCCACAGCTCCCTCAGCCTCTCCTCAAAGGGCTTGTGTACCAGGCTCCTCACCAGCTTTGTTGCCCTTCTCTGGACACACTCCAGTATCTCAGCATCTCTCTTGAACTGAGGAGCCAGAACTGGACACAGGACCCTTTACACCCCCAGATATGAAAGACAATTGTCAGTCGTGTGGTACAAATGCACCAAATGGCTGGAGCATGGCTAAACTGGATGCTGATTGGCTAAGGTGATGAAGGAGCAGCATGTTCCAAGACTGCTGCACAGGATGCTGCTCTTTACATGTGTGCAACCTCTGCTTATCCTTGCCATCTGATATGGAGCAGAAGCTCACCTTCTCAGACTGCAAAAGAGGCAAGTCTCATGCTAAGGAGGCATGATGGCCTACTAACTCAGGGCTTATCTCACCTCTTTATTATGACCTGAAGCAATTCCATCTACCCACCTGTTCCCACTCAACTTATCCATTACTCCTATTTTATTTTTTAGGTAGTGACTGCTTACAGGTTCATCTCAAAGGAACTCTTCTATCTCTCTGTAGACATGACTGAAATTCAAATAGCAAATGAATTTCTCCTTTCAACTACACTTCAAAGTCAAAAGAGGTCATGTGTACATGGACTCAAATAGAAAAGCAGTGAGGCTATTTGCTTCAGATAATAATGCTGTATTTCACAGCCCTGTTCTCCAGCAGCAAAATTGTTGGCATCTTACTCAGTATCATCATCTGACCCTGGAGTAGTAACGACTCAGTGCAACTCACTTGGATTTAACAAAATAATTAACTGTTATTCAGCACAAAGAGAAAGTCACAAGACTGCAAAGAGCAGTGCTAAGAATGCAGCTCCATGGGAGAAGAGAAGCATCTCTCTGAGCTGATGATTAACTACTGCTGTAGCTAGGGCACTACTGTGGCTCTGTATCACTTTCTGTCTATTCGCAGCTGCTCTTAGCCAGTAAAAACTGGTGTGAAGCACAGGCTTCAGATTAGCTCATGTTCATACAGAGCTCACAATTATCCTTGGTTTTGAATGTTGCAGGGACCTCCACAGCTTCCCTCCTTGATCTCTGCTTGTATTTTCCAACCCTCAAAAGTATCATGCACTCAGGGAAATAAATTCAAGAGTAGGCAGAAATCTCTCTCATGGGTCAGAAAAGGCTTCTTGGAGTAATGGCAACTTACCTAATGTACATCTTTTCCACACATAAGCTTACCATTCCTCTCTGGATGCTTTCATGTGTGCCCTGCCATAGGAGATTCTGTTTTGGCATGGAGGTTGGACCCAATGATCTCAGGAGGTCCTTTGCGACCCCTACCATTCTGTGATTCTTTCTTCCCAAGACCTACACAGGTCTTTTCTCAACAGCCAAAACTTTTGCAAACCATTCACAAGAAGTAGCTGTACAGAGTGACTGCTGTCTTGTCTTTAAAAACAGGCTTACAACCCCATCCTTTCAAATGCACAGTGGATTGGGTACCCCTCAGCGCTTCCCCAGCGCAGCCAACAGGACTCCAGATCACATCATACCTTTTTTGCATGGTGGCACTCGAGGCCACCAAAGCTCCAAGAAGACTACTCCTTCACAAAGATAACCAGTGATAACCACAGGTTTTTCCACTGGATCTTCCCACACAGCACCAAGTAGTAATTCCCACTGACAACAATCAGATTTCTCATGTGAGTAATAACATGTTAATTTGAGAGGAAGAGGATATTTAGTCATTCAAATCAGGAGCAGCCACAGCCTTCTAATTAAGGAGGCAGTTTGTTTTCTTTGCACAGTTTCTTGAGCAGACAGATATCTCAGAAGCTAGAAACTGGTCTTATCTACAGTTCAGCACTGGGAAAGCACAAGAAAAATGGTTTGCCAATCTGGCTTCATGTGTAGAATAACCACAAATGCACATGACTGATAGATCACACGGGAGAAGCATGCTGCTAACGAAGCGTAAAGCTGAGTACACACACATGAAATGAACTCCATTAAATACATAATAAACATTTTGTCCAAAAAGAAGCTTTCTAGACTCTTTTAAAAGCCCTCAGAAAAAAAATCACAGGACTTCTTCATGCCTGGACTGCTACAACAGCATTGGTAAACTCTCAAAAACTTAGCAACTGTTGCAATAAAAAGAAAAGAATCTCAATCGAGCCAGGTGAGTCTCATTGTGTGCAGTGGGCAGGACTCCCTTGTTTCAAAATTTCCCCCTGGTCCTTCCTTCTTTGCAAGATGGACTATGAGAAGCTGTACAAGACCATCCCATCCTGGCTATGCCTCTCCTGGGACACGGAGGCTTGTGCCAGGGACTGGTGCGGTAGAGGATCTGGCTCCAGGCTTTTCTCTAGTTTTCACCTAGGGAGTATAAACAACTCTTCTAAGCTGCTGAAGTAAATGGCTCAGCTGGCAAACCAATCCACTTCAAAACCTGGTGAAGAGTTGAACATGACAGTATGAACATGTTGAACATGGCACGTGGAGAAGACAGGCAGGAGCATTAACCACTCTGTGGTAGATGGGCCACCACCCCAGGCACTCCAGGACCACTTGGTCTGCACCAAGCCACGCAGGTTGACTGTAGCTGGACACCCTACTGTCCTCACTAGGGTTGGTGTGTAACACTTTTGCCTCTGTGTTAGCAACAATGATCATTTTCCTGGATCGTTTTCCTTCTTTAAACAAGATTACAGTTTCTCTGTATCAGCCAAATGCCAATCAATCCCAGGACATACACTCACAACCTTTTCAAGGTATGTGTCAAGGGTTATGGCTGGTTCAGCTACTAGATGAGTAACAGAGACTTGCTATTAACCCCTCTCCCTTCCCAGAGGGGAAGAGAAAGGAAATAAGAGACTTATGGGTTGGAATGAAAACTAAAACAGCTTTAGTGAAAATGATAACAATAAAATGAAACATTTACTAACATATACAAAATCAACATTGAACTTCATCACCCCAATGGCAATTGCATCACTGTCACTACTGGTGCTGTGGTCAGGCACTGGGGAAGACCCAGACTGTGTTCACTGGCAGATGGGAACTGGTTTCAGCAGATGGATTCTGGAACCAGATTCAGAAATCATAGAATGATAGAATGGTTCAGGTTGGAAAGGACTTCCAAATCACAGACTCAACCAGGTTGGAAGAGACTTCCAAGATTATCCAGTCCAACCTAGCACCCAGCCCTACCCAATCAATCAGACCATGGCACTTTGCTTGAACAACTCCAGGGATGGCAACTCCATCACCTCCCTCCAATGCCAATCACTCTCTCTGGCATCAACTTCCTCCTAACATCCAGCCTATACAGGCCCTGGCACAACTTGAGCCTGTGTCCCCTTGTTCTATTGCTGGTTACCTGGGAGAACAGACCAACCCCCATCTGGCCACAAAATGTCATCTAGTCCAAACCCCCTACTGTAAGCAGGGACATTCTCCATTTATCCAAGTCCTGTTAAGTCTGACCTTGAATGTCTTCAAAAATGGGCCTTCAGCTACCTCCCTGGGCAAGCTGTTCCACCACCCTGATGGTAAAGAACTTTCTCATAACCACCAGTATAAATCTACTCTAATTTAAAGGCATTGCCCCTCATCCTATCACTAGAGGCCTTTATAAACAGTCCCTTTCCAGTCTTATAGGTCCCCTGCAGGTACTGGAAGGCCACTATTATGTCTCCCCTAACTCCAGGCTAAACAACATTAGGTCCCTCAGCATGTCTTCACAGCAGAGGTGTCCCAGCCCCCTGATCATGTTCATGGCCCTCCTCTAGGCCTGCTCCATCAGATCCATACCCTCCTTATGCTGAGGACACCAAATCTAGACACTTGGATCAAGACCAAACATGGGATAGACAGACTCTTCCTCAAACATCTGAGAGGAGAGAGATCAACCCTCACGATCCCTCACCTTTATACCAAATATGATGCATGTGGAATTGAACATCTCTTTACCATCTTTGTCAGTGATATGGACAGAGGAATTGAGTGCACCCTCAGCAAGTTTGCAGATGACACCAAGCTGTGTGGCACAGTTGACTTGGCTGGAGGGCAGGGATGTCATCCAGAGGGACCTGGACAGGCTGGAGAGCTGGGCCCAGGCCAACCTCATGACACTCAACAAGGCCAAGTGTAAGGTCCTGCATCTGGGTTGGTGCAA
>WAAF01018563.1:57909-70869 GCA_013400475.1 Tricholaema leucomelas
AGACACTGGCACAGGTTGCCCAGGGAGGTTGTGGATGCTTCCTCCCTGGAGGTGTTTAAGGCCAGGTTGGATGAGGCCTTGAGCAGCCTGCTCTAGTGGGAGATGTCCCTGCCTATGGCAGGGGGTTGGAGCTGGATAATCCTTGAGGTCCCTTCCAACCTAAACCATTCTATGATTCTATGATCTCATTGGTCAGTTTAGGGTCATCTACGTACTCCTCCCTGAAGATGTAACCCTCAGCATGATGCACAAGTTTTAGCAGTGATCTTGGTCTTCAGAGCAGCAAATAATAACTACAGCTTTTATGGTAACTATATCCTTGGCAGTAATGAGAGTTACCATTTCTAGAAGCAGTGACTGTCTGGAAAAATAAGTCATTAACTTCAGAGAGTGCAGTCACTCAAAAGAGACTGAGCTGAAAAGTAACATCACTGAAGGGAATTAGTTCTGTTCTAACTCAAACCAGGACAGCAGGGAAACCATCATGTCTGGAAAAAAAGCACTACCTTTTTTTAAGCACTGACATACTCCAAGAATCACACTAACACTGAAGCAAGAACTCTCAGGGATGTATTACACAAGTGAAAGAGAATAATCAAAGTATTCCCTTTCTCTGCAGCGTCTCACATGCTGAAGTATCAAAGCACTTTCCAACCCAGTGATCTTTCCAGTGCACTTACAGAGTTTGCAAATATTGTGCCCAGCTGGTCAGGCCACACCTTGAGTCCTGTGTCCAGTTCTGGGCTCCTCAATTCAAGGGAGATGTTGAGGTGCTGGAATGTGTCCAGAGAAGGGCAACAAAGCTGGTGAAGGGCCTGGAACACAAACCCTATGAAGAGAGGCTGAGGGAGCTGGGGTTGTTTAGCCTGGAGAAGAGGAGGCTCAGGGGTGACCTCATTGCTGTCTACAAGTACCTGAAGGGAGGCTGTAGCCAGGTGGGGTTGGTCTCTTCTCCCAGGCAACCAGCAACAGGACAAGGGGACACAGTCTCAAGTTGTGCCGGGGGAAGTATAGGCTGGATGTTAGGAGGAAGTTGTTGGCAGAGAGAGTGATTGGCATTGGAATGGGCTGCCCAGGGAGGTGGTGGAGTCACCATCGCTGGAGGTGTTCAAGCAAAGCCTGGATGAAGCATTTAGTGCCATGGTCTAGATGACTGGCTAGGGCTGGGTGCTAGGTTGGCCTGGATGATCTTGGAGGTCTCTTCCAACCTGGTTGATTCTATGATTCTATAAAGAAGAAAATATATTTCCATGCACATAATTTCTAGGGACACATCTATTAACTCAAAGAAGACAATCCTGAGGGTTGGAAACAGAGTGTTAAAGTAAATTCCTAGTAAAGTTTACAATCCCTACTTATCACAGCCCACCTGAATTAATTTCAACTATGTTTTTAACTGTAGGAGCCAAGTTAACATACTTTAGGTGGACTGGCTTTATTAAGAGCTTATGAAATAAATGAAGACTGAGTGCTTTAGTAGCGGTTTTCTGGCATCAAAGAGCTAGCTGCAATAAGCTTTCCCAGACCAGGCTGAATTATTAATGTTGATTATATAAGAGTACCATTCACCTTTCAAATGCTGAGGGTGATTAGGAATCACTCAGAAGAATAGGTAAGGAGAAATCACTCAAACAACTTTCTTATGCAGTTGCCTTTGAAAGAAAAAGCTAATTACACAGTCTCACAGTATCACCAAGGTTGGAAGAGACCTCACAGATCATCAAGTCCAACCCTTCACCACAGAGCTCAAGGCTAGACCATGGCACCAAGTGCCACGTCCAATCCTGCCTTGAACAGCTCCAGGGAGGCGACTCCACCACCTCCCTGGGCAGCCCATTCCAGTATCCAATGACTCTCTCAGTGAAGAACTTTCTCCTCACCTCAAGCCTAAATCTCCCCTGGTGTAGCTTGAGACTGTGTCCTCTTGTTCTGGTGCTGGCTGCCTGAGAGAAGAGAGCAACCTCCACCTGGCTACAACCTCCCTTCAGGTAGTTGTAGACAGCAGTAAGGTCTCCCCTAAGCCTCCTCTTCTCCAGGCTAAACAACCACAGCTCCCTCAGCCTCTCCTCATAGGGCTTGTGCTCGAGGCCTCTCACCAGCCTCGTTGCCCTTCTCTGGACACACTCAAGCATCTCAATGTCCTTCTTAAATTGAGGGGCCCAGAACTGGACACAGTACTCAAGGTGTGGTCTAACCAGTGCAGAGTCCAGGGGCAGAATGACCTCCCTGCTCCTGCTGGCCACACCACTCTTGATGCAGGCCAGGATGCCATTGGCTCTCTTGGCCACCTGGGCACACTGCTGGCTCATGTTCAGGCTGGTATCCATCAGCACCCCTGTATGAAAAGATGCTCTGCTAATATGCATGCTTTAAAACTTCAAAAGATTTCAAAACCCAACCAACAACAAAAAACAACAAAGCAACCATAAAACCCCACACGACAAAGGATTATTCCCTCACAAATTAGGTCTGTAGTTAAACGTTGGCTTTGGAAATGGGATATGTTTTCAGCACCAAAGTGCTAGAAAGGAAATGGAGATGTTCTCTGAATGCTTAACTGCTTCCTTTTAATAAAATCTCATTTCACTCACATTGCTCTGTTGAGAGAGATGTGTTGAATAACACTGGAGAGCCACTGAAGCAGTACCAGAGCATTATACCATCGATATTAAATATTCTTCTTTGTGCATTCACGTCATGTTTCCATGCATTTGATGCATGAGAAGTGAAAATGGCAGTGAGCTAAAGCCACCTCAGTGTTCTCTTCAGCATTAATCAAGCTTCCAGGATGCTAAATGCCTGCAGGGTTACATCCTTAACCCAGCCAAACTACTGCCACCAAACTTTATCTCATAGAGGCAGGAGGTATCATCAAGCACCTGATGTGGCAAACTTAGGCAGCACAGTCATGCACAGGGCAATTAAAGGCTGATTTCAGGGATGCTCATTTCCCAGACGTTTCTCTTAATCTCTGAAAGATGAAAAAGGACAGCAAGAAAATGTGCAAATTAAAGAACTGCCTGCATTTAAATCAGCTCTGAACCATCACTGCCCCAAATAAAATGGAAGCAGGGACCTGACTCTGTGCCTGCTGCTGATGCTGAGCCTGCCTCGCCTCACTGGCTGAGCCAGCAAAGGCAGCTAAGCTCATTAATGAGTGGATTCGAGAGACCCCAAAAGAGTCCAAAAGCCAGCCCTACACCTCCTACCCACAGTCTCGCCTCTCTGTCTTTTGCCCAGCTTACTACCCACCTCCCCTTACTACCTTTCCCTTCTGATTAATCTCAACTCAGCAGAGCTCTTCTCTAACAGCCTCACCTGAGTCTCCCCCTCTGCTTTTCTTCCTCTCTTTCCTTTCTCACCCAAGTCACTTTGTCACCGTTTTGAACATCAGGAGAACACATTCCTCATCTGCATGCAAACAACACTCAAACTGTCCCAAGTAAGAAGTGGAACTTAAAGCCTTTGAAGAATTTGGGAAGAAAACACAGTGCTCTGCTTCCCTGTGCACTAGAGGGAATCTGCTGCTCAAAGTTGCTTTTAGTCTTTTTCTCTGATTTCTTACTGTCAGTGTTTCATAGCTGTTTCTGCTTCTTTTCCTTATTTTACTCTTCTCACTCTTCTCTTGCTCCTTCAAGCACATCCCAGACCAAAACCCAGCAAAGCCTTCTTCTTTTTGGTTCTTCATCTTTGGTTTTGTTTCTGACACTGTCCTGTGCATCTTTTTGCTTGGAGGCCTCCATCACACACCTCCTGCTACACTGAGTTTCTATGGGTGCTTGCAATTGCCTTCGCTGCAGGGCAGAGGCTACCTTGCCATGGTGGGCAACATTCAACCCAGCCAGCTGCAGTGGGGCTGGAGAAAAAGCCACTTCTCCATTGCAGAAGGGAAGAAAGTAAGCCAAAGGCTTGTGAGTGATTTATTTCATATGCATTTTCTTACTGTAGTTGAGGAGCAGGGTTTTTAACAAAGAAAGACCCTTGTCATGAAGTAGAGATCAGTTTGCAGTTGGTGTACTGTAGGGAAGCATGAGCCTGTCAGCTCTGCTTCACTCATTCAACTCCTCCAAAGTATGGGGAATGGAAGAAGCCTCCCAACTACTTCCAGAACAAGAGTACAGAAGTGATAGATAACCTGTGGGAGTGAGCGGGGGAACCTGTGGGAGAGGAGGAAAAGGAAGGATGTGAGGAAAGGAGGAGGGGAGCCTTGATTTAAATTTTTAAGGAGGCTTTGTTTTAAAAGTTTTAATTTACATATTCTTTAGGGGGAAAAAAGGAATGAGGTATAGTGTATTTGAACACTCTCCTGTTTTCCCTGCCTTTGCAAAATTCTGCTTCTTCAGGCAACGTTTTGTGCCATAAAAATAAGCACACTGAGCACAGGGTCTCTGGATGGGGCAAAATTCAAATGTGACTCCTGTTGCTGCCAGTCATGCCTTGGCAGAAAGGTTGCACATACAGTAACTGATCCCTCAGGACTTCATCATCTGGCTCCTTCACCAGCAGAGCAGAGAGACACATAATACATACTTGCCAGGTGATACTTTAACAACCTTTTGCCATCTACATCTTCATAGGCTTCATCTCATCCACCTGGGCTCGTGTTTGTGACAGTGACAAGTTACAGGCTATCCTGCATCATATGTACGACTTCCCTGCAAGTCAATGGGATACAAGCAACCAAACATGGTCCCTTCCCCTCCTATACAAACCCACTAATCCTGTTCCCTCACAGGACAACAGGAAAAAAAAAGGAAGAAAAAACAGCACATTTGCACCTACCAAATCAATTCCACCACAGATGGACAGACCAGGACTTAGGGCAAAACTCTGGACCTAGAGTTCAGTCGAGATGGAGAAACGGAAGCCTCATTCCAACTCTGATTTGGATATTAGCCCATGCATCTAATAGCCCACCCTGAATCTTGAAGTAGTTAATTTTCCCTTCAGTTTGAAAGAAGGGAGCTTAGGAGTGGATCTAGAGGCAAAGAAGAGGGTTGTTGTCAGATTTAGGGGAGCAGAAGGGTATTGTTTGCCTACAGGACAAATAAAGCAAGCAAGCAAACAAAACACACCCTTTCCTTCAGAAGGAAAAAGGACTGTGAGGTTAATAAAGGGAAAGCACAAAAGCAATGCTCCACAGGGACACCTGAGCTGGTAGATGCTGCTCAAACAGGCCAGCAAAGGCTGCCTCACCTCTCTGCAGCAGCAGCCTGGAGCAGATGAGCAATGGCATTGAGCAGCAGCCTGGTTTTTAGGCAGTTAAGCTAGAGACACACATAGAGCCAGAGTATGCAGCTCAGCCTGAGCTCCTTGTTAACTTGAACTTGCCTGAAGGACCAAGGACACATAACCTAGCTGATGATGCTGCTGCTTTCGTAGCGATGTCCTTGTAATTTGACTACCTTACCCTAGCAGATAATAAATCAGGGGACATGCTAACTGAGTACATGCATACAGAGAATAACTCTGCACTTGCTAACATCAGTGATGAATCTTGCCAGGTTAGCAATGCCTTCACTGTGGGCACTGACCATATGCCATTCACTGCAGGGCACGAAAACCACTCAAGTTCTCTCAGACTTTACTGCACAAGAGTTCCTACAGGGAGCAAGCTTCACTTTCTCTAGTACACCACACAAATGTGTTACCTTCCTTGGGAGAACATTCAGGCTGATGTCGTGAAATAGAAGAGATGTCATCAGGAAGGACACAGCTCCAGCTGTGTGGTCTACCAGGACAGCTGAGGAACTCTCTGCCCCTCTTACAAAACCAGCCTTCAAGTCCTTCTTGTCCTCTGGTACATAAACTGGAAAATGCAACTGCACAGACAAAGGATGATTTGGGGCCTTAACTCATCAGTTTATCTCGGGAGCATTTCCCACTGGTTCACTGGCTGTTGGAGCCAACATCTTTAAGGTCCTTTCCAGCCCAATCCCATTCCATGAGTTTAAAGTGTCACCCTCTGCAGAAGAACTGATACAGATGGGAAGACAGCATCTCTGCCCCCGCTCCTATCCACTCACAAAATACTACCAAACCCCTCTTTTGGACCCAGATTCTAGGGCACAGGACAGATGTGTTCACAGTGCAGCTCTGGGTACCGCAGAGGGGAGGCAGCAAACCCTGGGGCCAGCTGCAGGTGGCAGACACGGGACTTCCCAAGGCTGGGCTCCAAACGGCACACGACACTGATCTCTCCGTGGGTCAGTTTCTTTCACAGGGCTGTGAGGTAATCAAAGTGCCCATATTCAAGCTGCCTAAGAACTTGGGTAAGCCAGCTTGGAGCATGGGATATCCAGTTTCTTGTTTCTTTGCAAACACTTTGTATATGTCAGAAATGCTACCTAACCCAGCAATAATTTGGAAACTGAGGCACGGGGCAATTACACAACCAGTTGTGACCAGCAACATCTTCAAGGTCCCACCAAGCAACTCAGGAGAGCAGTCAAAACCAGCTTCACCCAGAACCAAACATCCTAATAAGTAAAATAAAAGAAAGAACAAAGCATGCCACAACCTTGTTCAATTTAACTAATCTCTTAAAGATGCCATTAGTTGGGAAATGACAAGACAAACCAAAACATCCTTGTGAACGATTCCACTGTCAGTAAAAACCAAATAGAAAGGAAAACATGCAAAGTAGGAGATAGGGATCAGCTGTCTTTGTGCTCTTATCCTCCTTACTTCACTATGGCACAGGAACCAATACTCTTCTAATGTCCATGCAGTGATTGGACTATGCCAAACACCTGCTGAATTCTGAGTGTGCTCTGGGCTGCCTTTGATGCAGCAGTAGACCCTGGGCTCCTTCTCCATCACAACTCCTGAGGGTGTCCAGCACTGACCCACTGGCTGGTCTCCACAGCTCCAGCAAAAGAAACCACAGCTGCTTGTGAATGAGAAAGAGATTGTGTGTCACAGGGCATGGGGTCCTGAGGGGCTTCTAGAATGCTGTACCTCACACACACTGCATGGCATGAAGCAAATCATTTTTTGCCCCTCCATCTGATCTGTTCAGATTGCAATTTCTGTGGCCT
The DNA here is from genome assembly GCA_013400475.1 of Tricholaema leucomelas. Taxonomy (NCBI): domain Eukaryota; kingdom Metazoa; phylum Chordata; class Aves; order Piciformes; family Lybiidae; genus Tricholaema lacrymosa; species Tricholaema leucomelas. Next base: position 64,950 of record WAAF01018563.1, read on the forward strand.
AAGGTCTTCCTTTTTGGACTTAGCATCAAAGCAGTAGTTTCTACGTGATGTAGGACTTGTATTTGTGTAACCTGCCTGGCATAATGGGACAGATTTCCCAGTAATGTAGTCAGCCAGAGCTGGGAGAGGACTCACCCTGTGTGGCACACATAACTGATCACTACAAGCACTCATAGCTACAGCTGGTCTGAGCTCCTCTGAGCAGGCAAGGGTTTACTGTGAGTTTGTACCAAGACTGTAGAAAAATTGGGTTGCACTTTTTAAAACGCTTATGTCACTTTGCTCCCTTTTCCCTTGGGCAGGCCAACCATGCATATTTCACCTTGATAAGGAAATCCTGATCTTCACAGTATCACAGTACCACCAAGGTTGGAAGAGACCTCACATAATCAGGAAGTCCAAGCTGTTACCACAGAGCTCAAGGCTAGACCATGGCACCAAGTGCCACGTCCAATCCTGCCTTGAACAGCTCCAGGGACGGCGACTCCACCACCTCCCTGGGCAGCCCATTCCAGTAGCCAATGACTCTCTCACTGAAGAACTTTCTCCTCACCTCAAGCCTAAATTTCCCCTGGCACAGCTTGAGGCTGTGTCCTCTTGTTCTGGTGCTGGCCGCCTGAGAGAAGAGAGCAACCTCCTCCTGGCTATAACCACCCCTCAGGTAGTTGTAGACAGCAATAAGGTCTGCCCTGAGCCTCCTCTTCTCCCGGCTAAACAATCCCAGCTCCCTCAGCCTCTCCTCGTAGTGCTGTGCTCGAGGCCTCTCACCAGCCTCGTTGCCCTTCTCTGGACACACTCAAGCATCTCAATGTCCTTCTTAAATTGAGGGGCCCAGAACTGGACACAGTACTCAAGGTGTGGTCTAACCAGTGCAGAGTCCAGGGGCAGAATGACCTCCCTGCTCCTGCTGGCCACACCACTCTTGACGCAGGCCAGGATGCCAGTGGCTCTCTTGGCCACCTGGGCACACTGCTGGCTCATGTTCAGGCAGGTATTTATCATGTTCAGGTGGGTATATATCTGTTATTTGAGATATTTGAAAGTTATTTGTTTTTTCTGTTGTAGTACTACTAATAATGATGGTGACTCTGCTCCTCAGGAAACAATTGGCGATTACGGCATGAGTGTAGCACTTGATGCCCTAAATGCATTGACAGGCATAAATGCTGCAGTTGAATCAGGCTGCACTGACCATTCACAGTCAGTACTTTTCCTGTTTTCAGCTCCTTCCTGTGTACAACCACAACATGTTCTAAAAATCAAGAACCTCCAAGCTGAAACCGTTTTCTCTGCTTCCCTTGCTAAAAAAAGAAAACAAAACCCTGATGCTGCCACGGCTCACTGCAAAGTGTTCATGAAGCCTAAGAAATAAACAGTATCCAGGTTTATGTTTTCTCCTGTTTCAAGTTCAGACCCAGCTTTGCCAAAGCACTTCTTCTCACAAAAGGGAAATCTGAAGTGTGAGTTGAATCCTTCCCAGTGGTTGTTAATAAATTTAATCAGCAATAATTGTCGAAAAGAGATGCTTGCAAAGATCAGATTTGGCTTCATCTCCCCGCCTGAGATGACTCTTTTATCGCAGGCAGTTGCAAAGAAAATGACAGCAGCTGCCTGTAGTTGTTGTCTATGTCAACTTATCAAGACATACTTGATGAATACTGTTTCCAGTTCTGGAGCCCCCATTACAAGAAGGATGTGGATGTGCTGGAGTGTGTCCAGAGAAGGGCCACTGGGATGCTCAGAGGGCTGGAGCAGCTCTGCTGTGAGGACAGACTGAAAGAGTTGGGGCTGTTCAGTCTGCAGAAGAGGAGGCTCCCAGGTGACCTTATTGTGGCCTTCCTATCTGAAGGGGGCCTACAAAAAACCTGGGGATGGACTTTTCAGGATATCAAGGAGTGACTGGTCTAGGGGGAATGGAGCAAAGCTGCAGGTGGGGGGATTCAGACTGGACATGAGGAGGAAGTTGTTGAGCATGAGAGTGGTGAGAGCCTGGAATGGGTTGCACAGGGAGGTGGTTGAAGCCCCATCCCTGGAGGTGTTTAAGGCCAGGCTGGATGGGGCTGTGACCAGCCTGCTCTAGGGTAGGGTGTCCCTGCCCATGGCAGGGGGCTTGGAACTAGATGATCCTTGTGGTCCCTTCCAACCCTGACTGATTCTATGATACCATGATTCTATAAATCAATGAAGAAATGCTCACATGCCCCTCATTGTTGTGCAATCAAATCAACACTTTATTGCCTCACTACACCAATCTGCATTTAAGTAACAGGATGAATACCAATAAGCTCCCTTCTCTCAGGCACTCACTCACGCAGAATGGTTTTGGAGAAACAGATTTGATCCTGCTACCTTTACCAGAAAGAGTGGATTTAGAAAGTAAAGTGTCCTCAAAATAGCTAAGAAGGTAAATAAACTCCAGCCTTGCCTTGCTTTTCTGCCTGAGTTAGGAGAACAACAGATTTAAAGCCTTCCTCCTGGAGCATGGCATCCCTCCACTCCCACCACCCTCAGCTCAATCCTTTTGCTGTGCTGCAGTTTGGCTTGGATGTTCACCCAAGGTCTGTGAATTTGTGGCTGTACCTATTCCTACCCTCTGTTTCCTCTCCCTAATCTCCTAGTGTGGATTTCTCCATTCTAAACAACAACATGATAGGGAGAAATAAAATCTCTTCACAACCCACTCATCCAGGAGTCAGTGTCAGTCTGACCACGTGTGTTACACCACTCCATCCTCCAGAAGGAGGATGGCACAAAAGGAATTAGGCTCTGAAGGTTAAGCAGATTTTCCACCTTCAGTCACAGGCTTTTGATGGCCAAAAAAAGCCTTCAATGAACATGAGGCATCTAAACAGCCAGGAAAACAAACGAATGAGGCAGTCTCTTCCTCCAGAGCTCCTGCAATACTGCTGCTTCTTGCATTTGGTTCAAGGGTCATCTCTGAATCTGAGGCAAACTCTTTCAGATCTGAAGATTCAAATGTTACTATGGCTTTTGTTCACACCTACCTTAGAATTCAGGAAGTGATGATTCACAAGAAGAAATCAGTCTGGGGGTCTCCTTTGATCTGTGGCCTGCTGTAACACCACTCCAACACAGTAACAAACCCAAGCCAGCAATGAAAGGTGAACTCAAGCAATTACAGCAGACTGTGAATTAAAGGTCTAGATTAACTTGGCCACCTGCATGGTACAAATTCACAGAGCTCTTGTTTAGGGACATCCAGAGACTTTACTCCCCCCCTTATTGGTATTTTTGCTCCTAATAAAAAAGCAATGAGAAAGTGGATCCTGGAAATCTTAAAAAAGGTTCACTACAAAAGGAAAAAGTTCCCCATGTAAGCATAAAGTATTTTCTACTCTTGGCTCTCATTTAGCTTTCAGATCCTAAATCAAGTAGAGAAATGTCCTGGAGTTTGCAAACTCTTCCCAGGACAATTTAAATTCTTCTTTAACATGCTAATCTACTTCTCAATTCAAATTCACACCTCTGCATTTATTTACTGATAAGATAACAGTGCTTTCCCCAGCACCTTTTCCCATCCTAAAACTGCCTATGCAGCCCTCAAACTTTCCCTGACAGAAAGCCTCACGGTGGAGAAGCACAAACCACTAAAAGCAGCATCCCACTGATTTCCTTATGTCACATTACTGACACGGCAGCATCCTCAACACCTCAGCAAAAGGGTAATGACAGTCTGGCATCCTGGCAAGGTAGAGCCATGGAGCATGTACTTTTACTTGCTAACTTACTGAGATGAGATAGTATCCCACATCAAACCCCCCCAGGTGGGGGTTGGTCTCTTCTCCCAGACAACCAGCAACAGAACAAGGGGACACAGTCTCAAGTTGTGCTGGGGGAGGTCTAGGCTGGATGTTAGGAAGAAGTTGTTGGCAGAGAGAGTGATTGGCATTGGAATGGGCTGCCCAGGGAGGTGGTGGAGTTGCTGTCCCTGGGGGTGTTCAAGAAAAGACTGGATGAGGCACTTAGTGCTATGGTCTAGTTGACTGGGTAGGGCTGTGTGCTAGGTTGGACTGGATGATCTTGGAGGTCTCTTCCAACCTGGTTGATTCTATGATTCTATGAAAAAAGACAAGCTGGTGTTAGATACTGTTATGCATCCACCTGATTTCATGCTGAAGTTATTACCCTTTTGCCTAGGTGAGAGGCCATTTGCAATCACAGCTAGTCTGTGTGAAGTAGCACTGGCGAGGCCTCACCTCGAGTACTCTGTGCAGTTCTGGGCCCCTCACTTCAAGAAAGAGATTTAGTTGCTGGAGTGGGTTCAGAGGAGAGCACCAAGGCTGGTGAAGGGACTGGAGGGAAGGTCTTGTGAGGCTAAGGGAGCTGGGGTTGTTTAGCCTAAAGAAGAGGAGACTGAGAGAGGACCTTATCACCCTCTGCAACTACCTGAAGGGAAGTTTAGTCAGATGGGGTTTGGGCTCTTCTCTCAAGCACCTTGTGATGAGAGGGAATGGCCTGAAGCTGCACCGGGTGAGGTTTAGGTTGGATGTTAAGAAGCACTTCCTTATGGAAAGGGTAATTAGACATTGGAATAGAATCCCCAGGGAGGTGAAGGAATAGCTGTCCCTGGAGGTGCTTAAGGGAGGACTGGATGTGGCATTTAGTGACACGGTCTAGTTGATGTGGTGGTGTTAGGTCACAGGCTGGACTTGATGATCTCAGAGGTCTATTCCAGCCTCAAGAATTCTGTGATTCTGTGATTCTGTGTGAAGTATGGTGAGCTTCTAGAAGCAACTGGCACAGTGTTAGCTTCCAAACATACAACATTAAACCGCCATGAGATTATGTGGGCGGTAGGAAGCTTCCACAGGTTAAAGGAAAACCCTGTTATCCTTTACAGCTTATCACTTGAGTGGGATCTACAGCCCACAGGACAATCTCTATGGAGAAGCACCTATCAGTTGTTGTTAGTGTTGCTCACAACTTAAAGGACACAGAAGTGACAGGCACTGAATAAAAGCATTTTTAAATACATATCTTCTGCTTTAGTCAAGCTTTATTGCAGAGATTATACACGATTGCTCCAGTTTTCCTTTAGACAACCATCACTATGAATCAGCATCAAGGGCCCCCTTCATACCAAACATTTAGTTGGCAAGAGTTAATAACTGAGTGAAATCATTTCTATATTTAAGAAGGGAACAGAATATAGATCTTTAGGCAGATAGTGGACAGGGTGACTCACTATGCTATTTCTCCTCCCTCCCTAACCCCTCTCCCTTCCTTTTCTTGGTTCATATACCAGGTTACTCAAGGTCTACAGCTGGCTGAGAGAAAAAAAAGACATGAAAAATAAGAGGATTTGTTCCTGTTTTTTTCTTCCATTGCAATAATGACTGCCTTGGTAAAAATCAAAGCTAAGGACTGAAAGTAGCCTGAAAGCAGGCTGTCTGGAGGGCAAGACCCAGCTGAATCTTGAAATCTGTCTGCTGGAAGATGACTGTTGGTGTACACAAGGCCTTGTACCTTCACAGTCTGCTTCCTTTCATGTCACAGGAAAAAAAACAATTATAAATATAGTAGCACAGAGTCCAACCTATTGGTCTTAGAAGTCTTTTTTTCCTGGGTACAAAGCCTTTCACACATGTCAGATCTCATTTCTTGTCTAAATTATATCTCTGATTCTATTTATATCAGAGTATCCGAGTTGCTCTTTAGCACAACACCTTAACAATTCTTCATTTCTGTGTTCTTCTCTCCACATAAGCTAAAGAGAACTCTACCCAAAATATTTAAGAAAGTCCATTAAGACATTTCCCTTCAAGTGAGTGAAGAAGTGATTTACTTCAGTGAGATTTCATAGAATCACAGAACCAACCAGGTTGGAAGAGACCTCCAAGATCATCCAACCTAGCACCCAGCCCTATCCAGTCAACCAGACCATGGCACTAAGTGCCTC
>WAAF01018564.1:2146-62985 GCA_013400475.1 Tricholaema leucomelas
CACAAGAAGGTCACCTGGGAGCCTCCTCTTCTCCAGACTGCACAGCCCCAACTCTTTCAGTCTGCCCTCACAGCAGAGCTGCTGCAGCCCTCTGAGCATCCTCCTGGCCCTTCTCTGGACACACTCCAGCATCTCCACATCCCTCTTGCAATAGGGGCTCCAGAACTGGATGCAGTACTCCAGGTGGGGTCTCAGCAGAGTGGAGTAGAGGGGGAGAATCACCTCCCTGGCCCTGCTGGCCACACTTCTGATGCAGCCCAGGCTCTGTTTGGCTTTGAGGGCTGCAAGTGCACACTGAGAAACAGAGAGAACCAAATCTAAAGACAGTAACTACGTCAATTTCTCCTACTCCTGAGCTTTCAAATAGCAGAAAAGATTAGGGCAAAAAAATATTCCACAAACCTTTCCTCAGTGTTTCAGTTTGCCTTGGAGTGACTTCTTATCTACAGAACCTCTGACAGAATAAAAATCATTTTGTGGTTTGGTTTTTCTGTTTCTTTTCCTCCCCCCCCCCAATTTATCAGTTTTATTTCAGTTCTGACCATAGATAGGTTTACTCTCTTAAACCATCACCAACATTTACTAGCAGGTTGTGGAAATGTAGAAGAGCCCAAGACAATTTCCTCCCCTCTCTACACCACTAGATTGCTACTCAGGTTTGTTTCTGTCATGATCAGCCACCCTTGTTTTCTTTCCTCATTCTTTCCTTCTCTATTGGTGTCTCTATTCACCAAGACTCCGTGGTGCAGGCTGCTCTTGTCATGCAAGACCACAGAATGGTTTAGGATGGAAGGAACCTCAAAGATCACCCAGTTCTGACCCTCTGACACAGCCAGGGAGACTTCCCACTAGAACAGGTTGCTCAAGGCCTCGTCCCACCTGGCCTTGAACACCTCCAGGGAGCAAGCATCCACTACCTCCCTGGGCAACCTGTGCCAGTGTTTCAACACCCTCATTGTAAACAACTTCTTCCTAACATCTAGTTTAAGTCTCCCCTCTGCCAGTTTAAACCCATTCCCCCTCATCCTGTCATTACAAGACCTCGTAAATAGTCCCTCCCCAGACCTCCTGTAGGCCCCCTTCAGATACTGGAAGGCTACTCCAAGATCTCCTGGAATCCTTCTCTTCTCCTGGCTGAAGAGCTCCAACTCTCATAGCCTGGCTCTACTTCCCAAGATCTTCTGGAATCCTTCTCTTCTCCAGACTGAAGAGCCCCAACTCTCATAGCCTGGCTCTACTTTCCAAGATCTCCTGGAATCCTTCTCTTCTCCTGGCTGAAGAGCCTCAACTCTCGTAGCCTGACTCTACTTCCCAAGATCTCCTGGAATCCTCTTCTTCTCCTGGCTGAAGAGCTCCAACTCTCATAACCTGGCTCTACTTCCCAAGATCTCCTGGAATCCTTCTCTTCTCTAGGCTGAAGAGCTCCAACTCTCATAACCTGGCTCTACTTTCCAAGATCTCCTGGAATCCTTCTCTTCTCCAGAGTGAAGAGCCCCAACTCTCATAGCCTGGCTCTACTTCCCAAGATCTCCTGGAATCCTTCTCTTCTCCAGGCTGAAGAGCCTCAACTCTCGTAGCCTGGCTCTACTTCCCAAGCAGTGCATGATGGCAACATCCTCTGCTTTCCCCACCAGTATTGTCTTGTTTTCAAACGACAGAGTCTCCAGGCTCCCGGGCAGCCAGTTGGCACCTTTTCAAACGAGCCACTGAATGGCAAATGCAGAGATACACTGGGATAAAATGAGCTCCTCTTATTGATTTTCCAAACCAATATGGCACCGATGCTGCCTCTTTGTGCCATTCCCCTCCTCTGCCAGGAGGCATTCGCACCCCTTCCATCATTTTAATTAGACATTACACCTGACACAAATGCCAAGTTGATTAACCTTAAAGGAGCTGAATAGGTTCCCTGATCGTTAACACGGGGCCCCTGACACACTATAACTCATGCTAACACGTGCTGTTGCACAAACTCACAGCTTCTTCAGCTCCCTCTCCAAAGCCACAATGCGATGTAATAACATCTACAGAGAGCTTTTTATGAGACTGTCTCACATAATAACGCTATAAAAGCGAGATTTAAAAGATGGATGGCTCTGGACTCCACAGACTTCACTTTTTAATGTTTACATAAATGCACCTTTTCCACAGCATTTTCGGATAACTGGCTTTCCCAAGTCATGGAAGTCAAGGCAGCCATCAGCTTCCCCTTTGCCCTGAGGTGGCTCTCAGCAGGAAGCAGAGTGCTTTGGTGGGATTCTTCTACCGCATTCCCAGCCCCACCTTTGCTCAGATATGGGCAGGAGGCGCAAAGCAGAATGGCAAACATTCATTTAGAATAGAATAGAACAGAATAGAACAGAATAGAATAGAATAGAATAGAATAGAATAGAATAGAATAGAATAGAATAGAATAGAATAGAATAGAATCAATAAGGTTGAAAGAGATCTCCAAGATCATCCAGCCCAACCTAGCACCCAGCCCTGTCCAGTCAACCAGACCATGGCACTAAGTGCCTCACCCAGGCTTTTCCTGAACACCTTCAGGGACAGTGACTCCACCACCTCCCTGGGCAGCCCAATCCAATGCCAATCACTCTCTCTGCCAACAACTTCCTCCTAACATCCAGCCTATACTTCCTCCAGCACAACTTGAGGCTGTGTCCCCTTGTTCTGTTGCTGGTTGCCTGGGAGAAGAGACCAACCCCACCTGGCTACAGCCTCCCTTCAGGTAGCTGTAGACAGAAATGAGGTCTGCCCTGAGCCTCCTCTTCTCCAGGCTAAACAATCCCAGCTCCCTCAGCCTCTCCTCATAGGGTTTGTGTTCCAGGCCCTTTACCAGCCTTGTTGCCCTTCTCTGGACACATTCCAGCACCTCAACATCTCTCTTGAATTGAGGAGCCCAGAACTGGACACAGTACTCAAGGTACAACCGGGCTCCTCCTATGAGGTCCTTATTTATAGGAGGTCTGGTGTGAAAAGAATCCATCCAGCTTTAATATGCCTTTGTTTTACCACACTGAAGACTAAAAGAGAAACATTAAGTTGTGATATGTTTAAGAGTGTTGCCAGAGGAACTGTTTTCCTGCTTAGATTTGACTCCCTGCTCCGTGCAGCTACACACTATAATTTGCCCATGACTGGGATAAATCTAAATCAGCCACTTGCTGGCAAAACCCAGGCACAACTGAATCACTTCAACCTAGACATGAAAAAACATTATTTACACGGTTTTCATTTTATGTCCAGCAGCCTCAGAGAAGAAAAGCAGCCCAAACTGCAGCAGTGCCAGGCTTCCTGGTGCCCCTCTGCCATTTGGTGGTATATGAAGGGTGACTCTCAATATGGATCCAATATTATCCAGGATTTTCCTGCTCTTACATCAGTCCAAGTAGATTGCATTTCTAGGAAGAGCAAGAGAAGAGCTGATCCTTCTTTGCTGGCAACAGGAGGAGGAGCAATAAGAGATTCTGAACGTATTTATTCATCTATCTGTGTTGGAAGGGGGAATAAGCTGGGAGGGGGAAGTGAATTGGTGTGGCTTAATTGATCTGGGATGAGAAGATGCTCCTTATTCAGCAGGTAGAGCTCCACTGAGATTGAGAGGTTGCTGGAGATGTACAAATCCTGACGAGGTCCCCTGCTAGTTAATCGGCAGCGCTGATTTTGCTGTGCCTTCCTCTTTCCCTTGTTTGTTTATCTTTGCCCTTCATTAAAACCTGTCAAGCCTGCAAACAAGACAATGTTTTTTGATTAGGCTGCTCATCTGACAATAAACCAGGGCCAGGAGAATTCCACTCCTCCAGCAAAGCAGAAAGAAGGTGTGTGATCCTATTAGGATACACTTAAGGTACTTCATTAGGAAAGGTATATGTTGGCTTGTTAAAGATGTCCACGATACCAGGTCAGTGCTGCCTTAAGTCCAAAGGTTTCCACCATCCATATAGTTTACAAAGGCTCAGTTAGGAAGAGCTCTGGGGCTTCTTGGAGGAGTTAGCTGTCTCTACTCTGTGAGTAGAGAGTGTGCAGGCCATGGAGCCCATGATTAAGAGTGACTCTAACTTCACATTCCACACATACAGAGCAGTCCCAAGGCAATAAGGACTTTGTGTTGTTCTTTTGCAGTTTATCTGCATTTTGGAACTAGAATGGCTTTGTCCCCACCTTTCAAAAAACTGCTGACAATCCAAACTCAAACATTAGCAGGCAAAACACAATTGTGCTATGAAGCCTGGGATCTATAAAGATGACAAAGAACTGACACATGGTCAGGATCTCCTCATTTTTGCTATACATACTCTCCCTGGCATCAAAGTTCTCTTAATGGCCCCTTTTGCACAGGACTCTTACCTGCTAAACAGTGGAGACTTGGACAGAAAATGCTGACTTCACACCGTGGCTTCTTCAAGGTCTGTACAATTCTATCTCCTAGACAAGGAAGCAATCAATCATGCACATCAAATGTGAAAAGCCTGCTGCCCTCTCTCCTCTTATATGGCAGCCCAGCACAATGGAGGGAGAGGGTAGCCACAGCTGTCTGCTAAGCAGCTTCCTGTTGAATTCCCTCTCTGCACCAGGAAGGCAGATGTCTTGCCAAGCTGAACGAGCAGAAGAGGAAAACAGTGAGCACAAACACATCTGTGGTGGTGTCAGTCACAGGAAGATGTTTGTGGTGTAAGATGACAATATTGCTCAACCCTCTTCCCACTAAGAGTAATGGAGCCATGTTCTCCAGACATCAGCAGAGAGGGAGAATGAAAAACTGCCATGCAGGCTGGGGAATGGCTCAGTCTGGTAGATACCAGAAGGTCTTAGTTGTACAAAAAGAGCTTGTACTGCTCTCAACTGCCTTAGCACCAAGCTAGAGACCTTCCCAGCAAACAGGGAAGGTGAGGAATTCAAAGGAGTGTGTCAAAATGCCGGTGGTGCACAGAGGCAGCAAGACAGTCCTGAGACATGGAGGGAGAGGAGGGGCTGAGGAATAGTCAATCTTTGAATTTGTTTGCATTTGGCTGAGCCTCCTTCTGCTGGTTTGCATGAGTGTGTGACACAGGGCAATAGCCAAGCTCTGACAGGGAACCACTCCTCCTGAAAGCCTCTGGAATATGCCTTTTCTGGAGAGGAAAGCACCTAAGTGATCACACATCCTTTGCTCAGGCCAGACATATTCCTTAGTGGAAAACAGCTCCATCTCTCTGCTCTCTCCTCTACTCCAACAGCCCACTGCAGAAAGCCTCCTTCTTTCCCCTGTTTGCATAAGTGATGATGCAGCCATCCTAATTATCAAGGGAATCCGTGGCTCCCCGCTTCCAGCACCTCCCCCCTAGCTGCTGCTCTTTCCCTGCTACGGGTTTTTGCTGGCAGATGGAACTGGAGCCTCCTCAGCCCACTGGCTCTTCCTTGAAGAAGAAGGAAGTGACAGCCCCGCAGGCAGCCGAAAGCGGCCGGCGCACGGCAGCGTGACTAACGCGCCAGTCGGGAGCATCCCAAAGGCCAGGATCAAGGTTGTGCTCAGAGAGCCAGGACTGCTGGGGGGAAAAAAGGTGCTGAGCATGGGCTGGGGGGGGCTGCATGATTGCCCTCACATGGGTGAAGCATTCCAGCGTGCGCTGCTGAGCTGCGCGAGCCACCTCTGGAGTCTCTCCTTTCGGACTGCAGTTGAAGGTTCAGGGAAAAGTTTGCTCGGAAGCAGCCAGTTGGGGGGCAAGCAGACAGCAAGGACATTAGCAAGCTCATACATATGGAAGGATGACCTTACCAGCTCCACTCAGCATTTGTTCTGCAAATCGTATGTGATTTGCAATCAACCATGGCCATGCTTTTCTCCATTTCACCCTCCAGTCCTACCCTCACAGCACTGCTTACATATGTTTTTACCCGTGGGTTTTTGATTTCTCTGTCCTATTTCTCTCTCCATAACCTGGTGCCTCAGCAAATTAGCAGCTACCCTCAATGCTTCATCTACCAGATACTTCTTGCTTTGTTTTGTGTGTTAGGATCGGGTCTTTCGTGCAGAGGAAGAGGTATTTTGTAGTGTTATTTGTCTACCTGCAACAAGCTTGCTAAAAAAGTCCAGCCAACACTAACTGCAGCTATAGCAAGGCCCCCTGGTATGGTCTGGGCTGTATATAGCTTATTTTTTTATGTGCATAACATCAGATGGTCTGCCCACGTGAACATCTTTTTCTGTATGCCTGGAAACGCTCCAAAGAGCTGATGAACCAATTGGGATTATAGACAAGAGTGAGTTTAGTTATAGTCCCTGGGGGGAAATCAGGCCTGTGTGGAAGGAAGTAGGACAGGGGAGATGAAAATAGTCTATCAGGAAAGCAAGCCAAAAACCTGCCAGAATACCAAGGAAAATGCAAGACAGCCTTCTCCTTTACTTCAGCTTAGTGGGCTCCAGAATCCCAGAAGCCATCAGCTGAGCTGTCAGTACACAGTCAGCAGTTCTAGAACACCCATTGCAAGAGCAAAAATTGCAAAGCATGAAAGCCAAATTTAGGTGTACAGAACAGAAAGGAGAAGGATGGCAAGTGTGTCCATTTCAGGTGATCCAAAGATAGACTAAGCACCTCCTTCTTTGTCCTGGCCAAGATTCTTTCCCACACTGGACTTCTGGTTCTGCTCTGAAGGAATGCCAAGAGAGGAAGTCAACCACCCCCTCTCACAGCAACCTTCTGCATATGGACTTTCCTGGGCATATATCCAAGGCTGGACTGAACCTAATTAATGTCTTAAGGCTGTAGAGAGTTGTACCTCATTCATATTTAGAGACCTGGCTCCTGGATCTCTGCTCAGAGATCACCCTCGGTTCCACCTCCTTGTTAGATCTGCCTTGCCATTTCTACTTGCTCACTTCCTTCTCCCAGCCAGCATCTCAGTTGGATCTGACATGCCCCATCTGTAAATATCCTGATCCAGCCTCTCCAGAATAGACACAAACATTCACAGCTCGGGCCAGGGAAGGGCTAAAATCCCTCCTGCAGATGGATTCCACAAGAGCCTTTCACCAGGCCCTTGTGCCACCAGCACCAGCCAGATGGCCTCCCCACAAGGTGTCCCACCACATTTTGCAAGCGGCAAAGGTGCCAATTATCTCTTCCTTCCCTGCTTTGAAACGCTCACTCTCCCCACAACACAAACACTCCTTCAGTTGTCCTGCTTTCCACGTTCCAAGCTGGCAATTAGAATCTGCAACCTCTGAGCTTCTCCACAAACTGATGAGCTGCTAAAAATACAGCCCCTGCAGGCACCCATTCAAATTCTATTTCTGTATTTTTTTATTACTTCTTTTTTTTTTTTACTTTTACTTCCCTCTCTCTTTTTTTTTTTTTTTAACCAATTTGAGATGAACAAAGCACTTCAACAAAGGGAAGGAGAAAATGCTGTGATTGTGAAGATGGATTGCTGCCATTTACTTTGTTCATTTTAATTATACAAAGTCATCACTTAGCAGGGAGCCTCAGGATAGGGAAAAAAAAGGAGCACAACGAAGTAGCATAGCCCACCTTTCTACTTCACCCTGCTCCATTTTAAAGCTTCCTCCAGCATCTTGAGCAACAGTTTCTGAACCAGCACTTTCATATTGTCCTAAATGCTTCCATATTTCATAAGCTGAGCAGCTGCTGTCTCTTCAACTTGGAAAACCTGAAGCGTCTCAGCCCTCCTTACAAAGGTCATGGTGGAACAGCAAAAAGAAGCAGAGTCTTAACTCCTCCTGCAGCACACCACCACTCCCCAACCTCCCTGCACTTGGGGGTGGACAGCTTCTTTATAAAATTCTCCTGAGCAGTCTTTCCCTGTCACCTGCTCAATTGGCTCCAACTAGGAGCTGAAGTTGGAAACACCTAAGAATCATAGAATCAAGCAGGTTGGAAAGGACCTCCAAGATCATCCAATCCAACCTAGCACCCAGCCCTGGTCAACCAGACCATGGCACCAAGTGCCTCATCCAGGCTTTGCTTGAACACCTCCAGGGACAGTGACTCCACCACCTTCCTGGGCAGCCCATTCCAATGCCAATCACTCTCTCTGACAACAACTTCCTCCTAACATCCAGCCTAGACCTCCCCTGGCACAACTTTAGACTGCGTCCCCTTGTTCTGTTGCTGGTTGCTCTGCAACAGGTCCTTGCATTATGAATTCATTTATTTCCCACATTCCTTTCTAACATTCTGTATCTACTCTCCACATTTTTTGGTAATTAATAACATTGTCTAACCTTCAATATTTTCAGGCTGCAGCTTTTAATGCAAAACTTTGTTCTCACACTCCTTTATTACCCCCTTTCATTTTGGGTTGTGTTCAATCGATAAGAATTTCACAGGCAACATGCTGCTACTGTTGTGGTTGTTGCTATTTGCCTTCAAATATTTACAGCATTTCTTCCAAGATTTCTTTCCAGTTTTAAATCATTCAACTCACTTTTCCTATTTTTTTTTTCTTTCATGCACAAGTAGAATTAGATTTGGATAAGAGTCAGGGTTTCTAGTTTTAGTTTCTAGTTGATACTGCTCAGAAAATGACTTCAGCAGAGCCAGTTTTTAAACAACAGAGGTGATTTGTTTGGAAAACATTGAAAGTAAATTGACCTTGGAGCTGGATTGAAACATAAAAATTGTCACTCTCATGAAAGTTGATCCATTTGGTCATTAAAAATAATGCCAAAAGTGATAGAGCTCTAACTCTTAAAATGATGCTGTTAAGAATGAAGGTTGTAGAGAAGAGGTGAATGTGACAGGATCCAGTGTGATAATACTGCAGAAAGATGTGTCAATCCTCTCCTCACAGCCCTAAACCCATCCTTGCTCCCCAACACCTTTACTCATTCCTTTATCATGTCCTTGGCATCAGCTCTGGTGAAGGTCTAACACAAACCATAGCACTGCTGACTGCCATGCCACCTCCACTGGCTGAAGACATCCTGTCCATAGAAGTCACCATTTTTCATCTGGATGGTTACTCTGAACCTCTCCTGGTCCAAGTGAGCAGTGGAAAGACAGCAACTCCTGCAAAAGGAGATGGAAAGGCGTTTTTATCCAGGGCAGCCTGGCAAACCCAAGCATTTCACCCTCCCTATTGAAGCCCAGAAGAGTGCATGGATTCATTTGGGGTCCTGCAGCATTGCCTTTGTAATTACTTGGTGGAAAGAAGTCTCTTTGGCTAACAGGGATCAGAGTGGATGCTGGGGATATGCCCCTTAAAAACATCCCAAGCCACAGCAGTTGTAGAACTGGTGATCTGTCTCTCACACAGCAGGTGAGAGAAAAGCTCTCTTTGTAGCAAGCAACCAAAACTGACTGAAAGGAGGTCTTAAGGCCCATTCATTCAGAGACTCTGTGATGGACCACAGGCAAGCCCACATATCCCAGCTTTCAGAAAAGAAGTGACTGTGTATTCAGTCACACCCCACACTCGTTTATGTCTCAGCATGCACCTCTCTACTTCAAAGCCACCAGCTTAAGTGTTTACAACAACTTGTTATCCTTGTCATCCTTCAACTCACTGCCCAGCCAGCAGAAACAACAAGTCATAACTGTCAAGACAGAACAGCAGCAACAGCCTGGTCAGTATCTCAGTGCATGAGGCTTCAGGAGACAGCCTTGCTGACGGAAAGCTGAGCCAGCTTTGGCTTCTCTTAGCTCTTTGTGCCTCAATTTCCCTACCTGCAATGAGAAGCCACTGGCCTGCAATGTAAAATGCTTTGAGAATGGTGTTTCTCAGGATTCTGTCGTAGCATTTCCCGAGGTTATGCACAGTCTGGGGTTTGGTCTTCTCCTTGTTGCTTCTTAGAGTTAGCAGCAGCATTTTGTATTGTGTCTCATCACTCTGAGCTATTTTTGGACACACAAAGTGGATTTACCTGCACCTCTTGGCACTAAAATGAAAATCCTACAAGCACTGATGCGACCTTGCAGGATATATCAGGAATAAAGTCAGGGAAGTGGTGAAGTCACCACCCCTGGAGGTGTTTAAAAATATGTAGACATGGCACTTTGGGACAAGGTTTAGTGGTCATGGGTTGATGGTTGGACTTGATAATCCTAGAGGTCTTGTCCAAGCTTGGGTTAACTCCTGTCCAAACACCCCTCAGAAACAGCAGCCAGAATGGCCTGCCCTGGCTCTGGCACAGGTGAGGCTCTCAGCAGGACCACTGGCAGCTCACTGCTGTGAGCAGTTTGCTGTCACAGGCTGGACCTGCTCTGTTCACACCTAGGGCTGGCTCTGGGGGGAAATTAAATCGGACAGGATTTCCTTTTCCCATCTACCTGTGACTCCCAAAACAACACAAGGCGTTTAGCAGTCCTGATAGCTTTAGCTTTGCTTCACTGATGTCTGTAATTCACGGGCAGGTGATCAAACCTTGTATATTTGAAGGGGGAGACTCAGAGTTTTCCTCTTGCCTCTCCCCTGCTTGGGGATCCCATTTTTCAGAGACATCTGTTCTTAGATCTATCAAATGAGCACCTGTGGGGTCAAAGCGGGAGTACAACAGAAGGACTGGGAGGGAGGACAGCCTCAGAGGGAGCTGAGACAGCCTCACCTAGGGGCCTTTATTCCCTTGCTGCCAGCTTCTGAATCTCTTTTCTTGCATTCTTCCCCCATAAAGTCCATCCATGCGGGCCCAAGCATTTGAGGAGAGGAACAAGTCTTTAGACAGAAATCATTTGGGAGTAAAGTATGGAAAGTGATTGTGATGATCCTCCTTTTCCCGTGGCTGCCCATCAAAGCCATGTGGATCGCTGCTGAAATGGGCAGATGAGCGATGACATGTGATAGCTGAACGCTCCCCTCTTCCTCCCAAACATCACAGCTGCATTGTGCACTGACCAGCCAGGACCTCCCAGGCCAGAATCCTTCAAAAGAAGGTTATGTGGAGGGAAATGACATCTCTAAGTGAAAAGCAGCACTTCATTGCTTTTCGATCCTTCTGTCGATGCCAGTTCACAGCCTGCAGCGGACTCCGGAATGCACCTAAAAATAAAACAACACCTGGGCTCTCTGCTGCTGGAGAGAAGAGCCAGAGTTTGCAATCAGCAGCGTTTGTGAAAAGGCTGTGGGCACCAGGGAGCAGACAGAGGGTCAGCCCGAGGCCCTCTGGTTCTGAGGCTGCTTGCAAACACGGGCGCTATCTCCTCCGGAGCACGTTCCCCTGCTGCTCTAGTCGACACATTGTCATTCCGGTGCGGATCTTTGCTTCGATCACAATCACAGCCAGGCATAGAAAAGCAGCAGTAATGCACTGAGCTTGCTGGTGTGGAAATCATGCCTGAGAAAATGAGGTCTTTTTTTCTTTGTCTTTTAATGGGCAGGGCATTTTTGGTGCCTGGTGGTTGTGGCTTCTGTCAGAGCAGTGTAATAAGAACGGCAGAACTGTGGCAGGCTGCACACTGATACGCAGGCAGGTGGGGATACAGCTTTAATCCCCAGGGAGAGAGGGGTGACTGGTACATGTGCTGCGTGTTTGATTGATACCTTAGACAAGTAACTGCCAAACTTGGGGTCACAGTGCTCACGCTTGCTCTAAGGCTGCATGACAAGAGGACTTTCTGTGTTGTCATGCTCTGCTTGGCACATGTCACGACTCAGAGGCAAGAAGCAGGTTCAAAACCACTCTTTCAGCAAAAACATCAGGATTAGGAAGGGTTTTGTGTTTATGGGGATGAGTGGCAGATGGAGATGGCAGTAGAGGTGAGAGTGATACTCTAAAAGAACACACACAAGCAGGGAACAAATGCTATTCATCAAGCACGAAGGGACCTGGTTGGGTCACCAGATGTCACAGTTGCATAAAACAATTGCAATTCACATGCCAGGCAACCTGCTAAGGATCGCAGAATAGAATCACAGAATCAGTCAGGGCTGGAAGGGACCACAAGGATCATTTAGTTCCAACCCCCCTGGCATGAGTAGGGACACCCTACCCTAGAGCAGGCCGGACAGAGCCTCATCCAGCCTGGCCTTAAACACCTCCAGGGATGGGGCCTCAACCACCTCCCTGGGCAACCCATTCCAGGCTGTCACCAACCTCATGGTGAAGAACTTCCTCCCCACACGCATTCTGAATTTCCCCACCTCCAGCTTTGCTCCATTCCCCTTAGACCTGTTGGTCCTGATTACATTGGGATGGTATAAGGGAGATATAAGGGAGCTTGTACTTCCAGTGTGTCATCAATCCTTCAACCATGCATGAAATATCACCCTAGCTCAGATGGGTTTGAGAGACTTCTTCCTTCCCAAAAGGTTTGGATGGGAGTTTCAGATGAAAAGAAAACGTGACAGATCTCTCTGGAGTCAAGGGGATTTTTTTCCCCACCTCTAGCACAGTTCTGCATATGCTAAAGCGCAGTAACTGATGATCAGGAACTTTATACTGGGGAAATAAATTTCTCAGAACCCAAGATCCAACTAAGCAATGTCATACCAGGCTGATCAGGTGCCTAGAGTCTGATGGACAGGAACCCTGTCTGAGGCTGTATTTTCACAAGTGAGTGTGCAAAGAGACTTCTGAGACCTCGGAGATACTGGTTGCAAGAATGTCCATGTGAAAGGGAATAAAACATTTTTGTCTCGGAAGATCACAGGATAATGGCAAGAAGGGAAGCAAAGAGGTTGTCTGATCTGCTACTGCAATTCTGATAAAAAATTCACTACTGGGTGATTCAGAGGAAGGTTTAACATACCTGCTCATCAGCTTAGATCTAACACATTTAATTGTGCATTTCTTCCCCTGGGAGGTCATTTTTGCTTAACCCTGTCTGATAATTAGATTATGTTGTAGAGATTTAGTCATTAGAAATTTCAACCTGCATCATGTTTTGTCTGGACATAGCTCTCAATGAGGTTGCAAAACTCTTTGATTCTGCCTAAATTATTCACTTCACTAATACTCTGTGACAATAAACTCTACAGTTTTGGTTCCTCACCCACATGAAAGACTTTCCCATACTGCCTATGCCATCTATGTTTCATCAACCTCATTTCCTTCTCCTGCATGATAGCCTGGCCAGGTATTTGGGGATGGATTTCTCAAAAGGAGGCTATTTTTATGGGCTAAGGTGATCATCTTCTTCATAGTAGCACACCCATCATTATGGGCTTCTCTCTGCAGAGGAAACATCCCATGGAGAAGACTCTAGGGACACCATTCTAAATAGTCTCATCTTCTTGGTATTATCTTTGTGAGGAATGATCTCATTGCTGTCTACAGCTACCTGAAGGGAGGCTGTAGCCAGGTGGGGTTGGGCTCTTCTCCCAGGCAACCAGCAACAGAACAAAGGGACATAGGCTCAAGTTGTACCAGAGGAGGTCTAGGCTGGATGTCAGGAGGAAGTTCTTGACAGAGGGAATGATTGGCATTGGAATGGGCTGCCCAGGGAGGTGGTGGAGTTGCCATCCCTGGAGGTGTTGAAGCAAAGCCTGGATGAGGCACTTGGTGCCATGGTCTAGTTGATTGTCTAGGGATGGGTGCTAGGTTGGACTGGATGAGCTTGGAGGTCTCTTCCAACCTGGTTGATTCTATGATTCCATGATGATTCTATTCTATGATTCTCTGTATGTATGTGTAGTAGTTCATCTTAGCTGGGAAATGGGTGGGGGGTAAAAAGGACACAGAGAAGCTCCAATACAATGTAGAATATGATGGCGCTATGGAAGCGAGGGTGAAAGGATGGATCTCATCTGCTCAAGTACATTGAGAAACCTGTCAGTCAGACAGTGGTTTACAAGGCAGTGTTTAACTTAATTTCAGCTAATATACAGCAGTGTTTCTAATAACAAGCTGTCAAAGGAGCACGGGAACAGACAGGAAAACAGACAGAAGGGAAAAAGAGGAGGAGGAAGTGAAAAGGAAGTGTGAGGAAAAACAAGCCAAGTCGACAGTGAACCCGGGGCTAATCCACCCTCCTTCACACTCCCAGAGCAACCCACGGGCACAGAAACACACTGCCATACCCTTCTCTTTCTGCTTCTCCTTCCAGGCCACAGAGAGCTCCCAGTTAGGTGGCATCCCAGGGCACCTCAGAGGGAAGATGGGAAGAGTGGGTGGTGCAGCCCTGTGGCTCTGGGCAGGAATGATGCTTTTCTAGAACTTGATGTTCTAGAAAACACATGACCAGCAGTTACCTCTGAGAAGAGCTGTTCCTCTGCTCAGGCTAGTTCCCTCTCCCAAACACCCTGGTCTGACACCCTTCCAGTTGCATTGTATCCCCATTTGCTTCTTTCCCAGTCACTTTCCTGCCTATGCTTCGGGCTCAAAGGCTTCACCTGTGCATTGCCCTTCCCTCCACTTCCCCTGGCAAGCATCACTGGATCTCAGCTATGTTGCACCATCCACCATCCTCTCGATTTCCCAAAGACACCTCTGAGCTCCATCTCTGTGGATCCAACTGACATCTTTACTGCCTCTGGACTTTCAAAGTAAATCCAGTCTCTGCTTCCTGACTTGTCCCTGTTGAATCCCTGCTCTGGAAAAGACAGTGACTGCTTTCACCATTAGCTACCTCCCTGCTACACGCTTTCCTCTTCTCTTCATTTCCTCCTCCCCTCAGGATATTGATGCTGGCTGAAGTTTCCCATTAAACCAGCCACTCTTGTAGAAAGGGGAGCTGACATGATTAATGCCATTCAGTGGGGAAGGCAGCGAGTGCAGCCAGAGAACATGGAGACAGACACATTCCCATCAGCCAGGCATTAGCATTTGCCCCACAGAGGCAGCAGGCACAGGATGGACACAATTTTTCCAACTCTTGTGCTGGATGTGAACTTCTCATAGAATTGTTTCAGTTGGAAAAAAAAAAAAAGCCCTCTAAGATCATCAATACCACAGTAGCACAGTACCACAGTAGCACAGTCTCACAGTCTCACAGTATCACCGAGGTTGGAAGAGACCTCACAGATCATCAAATCCAACCCTTCAGCACAGAGCTCAAGGCTAGACCATGGCACCAAGTGCCACGTCCAACCTTGCCTTGAACAGCCCCAGGGACGGCGACTCCACCACCTCCCTGGGCAGCCCATTCCAGTGTCCAATGACTCTCTCAGTGCAGAACTTTCTCCTCACCTCAAGCCTAAATCTCCCCTGGCGCAGCCTGAGGCTGTGTCCTCTCGTTCTGGCGCTGGCCACCTGAGAGAAGAGAGCAACCTCCCCCTGGCCACAACCACCCCTCAGGTAGTTGTAGACAGCAATAAGGTCTGCCCTGAGCCTCCTCTTCTCCAGGCTAAACAATCCCAGCTCCCTCAGCCTCTCCTCGTAGGGCTGTGCTCGAGGCCTCTCCCCAGCCTCGTTGCCCTTCTCTGGACACGTTCAAGCATCTCAATGTCCCTCTTAAACTGGGGGGCCCAGAACTGGACACAGTACTCAAGGTGTGGTCTAACCAGTGCAGAGTACAGGGGCAGAATGACCTCCCTGCTCCTGCTGGCCACACCATTCCTGATGCAGGCCAGGATGCCACTGGCTCTCTTGGCCACCTGGGCACACTGCTGGCTCATGTTCAGGCGGGTATCAATCAGCACCCCCAGATCCCTCTCTGTCTGGCTGCTCTCAGCCACTCCGACCCCAGCCTGTATCTCTGCATGGGGTTGTTGTGGCCAAAGTGCAGCACTGGCACTTGGAGCCATTGAATGCCATCCCATTGGACTCTGCCCATCTGTCCAGGCGGTCAAGGTCCCACTGCAGAGCCCTTCTGCCCTCCAACTCAGTCACATCTGCCCCCAATGCCTTAGAGCCAAGAGAAAAGAGGAGCTCCCTTCTTTGTTTCTTTTCAACTTAAGGGGTACTCATAAGGTGCCGTCTTGAAGCCAGGTATAAAGTGAGAGGTGATCCTCCTAAGCCTGTCCTGGTGGCAATGTGGAATATCCAATCTGCACTTCAGTCTGGTCTCAAGGGAGATCAGATTTATTTCTGATCCTTTTGATTTTCAGAAGCTGTATCTATCATTCTTAAGCTGTGTGTATATATGAAGAGATGCTGTAGTGAGGTGGGGGTTGGTCTCTTCTCCTGAGTATCCAGCAATAGGCTGAGAAAAAATGGCCTCAAGAGAAAAAAACCTTTATGGAAATAGTGGTCAGGGGAGGTGGTGAAGTCACCATCCCTGGACACGTTTCAAATCTGTGGGGACTTCAGCACATGATTTAGTGGTGTTGGGTTGATGCTTGGACTTGGTCTTAAAGGTCTTCTCCAGCTTTAATGATTCTATAATTCAATGATTCTTTATTTTCCCTTTCTCATCTTGTTGCTTCTCTCTCTCTCTGCCAGGTGTAGAAGGTCCCCTGAGAATAGTTCTGCTGAATGAGACTCCATCTTGAGAACTGCATTCAGCTTTGGCCTCCCCAGTTTAAGTGGGACAGGGCTCTGCTGGAGAGAGTCCAAGGGAGGGCTACGAGGATGATTAGAGGACTGGAGCACTGCCTGATGAGGAGAGGCTGAGGGACCTGGGGCTTTTAGGTCTGGAGAAGAAAAGACTGAGAGGGAATTTAATCAATGTTTCTAACTATATGAGGGCTGGGGGTCAGGAGTGGAGGACAGGCTCTGCTCACTGCTCCCTGGGATAGGACAAGGAGCAATGGATGGAAGCTGCAGCACAGGAGGTTCCACTTCAACACAAGAGAGAATTTCTTTCCTGTGAGGGTCCCAGAGCACTGGAACAGGCTTCCCAGAGAGGCTGTGGAGTCTCCTTCTCTGGAGCCATTCAAGGCCTGTCTGGATGCACTCCTCTGTGACCTGAGCTAGATTGTATGGTCTTGCTCTGGCAGAGAAGTTGGACTCAATGATCTCTTTGGGTCCCTTCCAACCCCTGACACTCTGTGATCCTGTGATTGCAATTTTCTTCAGTAACCCAGAAAGCTCCAAGACAGGGAGTCTCTTGACACTGAACTACTGTCATCTGCAAGGCTCAGGAGAAAGAAGCTGGGTAGTAGCTCCCAGCTAACACTCAGCTAAGTGAAGCCCCCATTATACTCAATGGAAAGGAGAGAAGATCTCTCCACATGATTATGAAAAGCAGGAATTTGGTTTATGTGAGCTGGAGAAGTCTGTTTTCCTTCACTGACTTAGCAGAGGAGGTCATGGTGAGTAACATTTGGCTTTTGCAAACTTTCCCCACCACCAGTGCGATGTGATCAAGATCCTACATCTCCCTGTAATCGCTTGCTCTAATCACCCTCACTATTCCAATAACCAAATTGATGAATCATTAACTGAAAAAAAAAAAAAGGAAATCTCCTAATTTCTAAATTGAATTTGTTGCCTTCAGCTTCAAGCCATTGATTCTCTTTATGTCTTTTTGAGACTGAAGAGCCTTTCAGTATCTAGCGCCTCCTCCCCATACAGATCCTTACAAAGAACTTCAGTGTTTCCAAGTCACCTTTCTTTTCCCAGCTGGTGGATTTATCATATTTTACAAATAGTTCATCAAAAATATTGAAATCAAGCAGTTCTGGTGCTGATCTCTTTGTACACCCTCAGAAATAGTCCTTTTTAGGGATTTCTGTTCATCCCCTTCTGCTTCCAGGGTAGCCAATGTCATTAAGAGCAGTAGCTACCCAGTTTCAGACACGTGAGTGCTCTTAATCTATAATGAAATTAACACCATAAAGTGTCAGGGGGCAGGGAATTGACTTTAGACACAAGTCAATCTGTTGTGTTCATCCCTACTTTTATCAACCAAAACTGCAGACTGAAAGAATAAAACTAATTGTGTTTGGAAAGATTTTTTTTCCCTAGAAAATCACACTGACAAATCTTGTTTTCTCCCTCTGTGACCTTTGATTACTTATTGGTTGGCATCAGCTTATGTGGCCCAACTTCTGTGCCCCAGACTAGGGACACACTACCTATTAGACTGGAAATGAGGAGGAAGTTCTTAAGCATGAGAGTGGTGAGAGCTGCCCAGGGACGTGGTTGAGGACTCATCCCTGGAGGTGTTTAAGGCCAGGCTGGATGAGGCTGTGACCAGTCTGACCTAGGGTAGGGTGTCCCTGCCCATGGCAGGGAGGTTGGAACTAGATAATCCTTGTGGTCCCTTCCAGCCCTGACTAAGAAGGACATGGAACTGCTGGAGCGGGTCCAGAGGAGAGCCACGAAGATGCTCAGAGGGCTGCAGCAGCTCTGCTATGAGGACAGGCTGAGAGAGTTGGGGCTCTGCAGCCTGGAGAAGAGAAGGCTTCGAGGAGACCTTAGAGTGGCTTTCCAGTATCTGAAGGGAGCCTACAGGAAGGCTGGGGAGGGACTATTGACAAGGTCTGGTAATGTCAGGACGAGGGGGAATGGGTTTAAGCTGGAAGAGGGGAGATTTAGACTGGATGTTAGGAGGAAGTTCTTTACAGTGAGGGTGGTGAGACACTGGCACAGGTTGCCCAGGGAGGTTGTGGATGCTTCCTCCCTGGAGGTGTTTAAGGCCAGGCTGGATGAGGCCTTGAGCAACCTGCTCTAGTGGGAGGTGTCCCTGCCTATGGCAGGGGGTTGGAGCTGGATGATCCTTGAGGTCCCTTCCAACCTAAACCATTCTATGATTCTGTGATTCTATGATTCTATGATTCTACTGGACAGCAACAACCTTCTAGCCTCTCTTAAAAACAGTATTATTCTATAGAGCTCAAACAATGACTTATCATGCTGGGAGCTTTATTAGAAGCTAAAGCCAGCAAACCAAAAGGAAGTTCAGTTAATTCTTCAGAGGCTTTTGGTCCAAGTTTTCCATTTCCAATCTTCAATTTCTGTATCTAATTCTTATGTAAGGATATAGATTTCCCATTCCTCTTCCTTTGCAACCCATCAAGGCTCAGATTCCAGCCAAAGTTATCTTCTCATTTCACAGAAAATCGTGGTGCTTTGGCTACTTAATAAACTCTTCCTACAGAATCTCCAATTTGCAATCAGCGTTTTCCCTGCCCACAGTTTCTCTCCTAATCAATTTTGCTTGTCATTTTTTTCTCAGCTTTTGAGAATTAATGCCTTTGAGGCAGCAAAAGCACTCACTAGTAGTCAGGATCTTCTACTTGCCCTTACTGAATCTTCCTCAACTATGCAAACATCTAGGAAGTAAAGAATATATAAAACTGCCCACAAAGTTCTTACAATACATTAACCAGAAAGAAAGGGTGGGGTGGGGGAAATAAAAGGAAAAAGAAAAGAAAAAGAAAAAATAAAAGAAAGAAAGAAAGAGAGGTAAAGAAGAAAGTCTTCAGTAAAGAGGTTTGGGGATTACTGTGGAGGAGAATTTGAATTAGAGGCAATAATCTCAAGGCTTTGGAAGAAAGCGAGAAAAGGAATGAGTCAAATTGCCAGAGCTCACTTCCATGGCAAACATCAGGACTCCTTCACTCAGCCCATGCTAGTGCTTTGGCTTTAATATGGTGCATGAGTTTGGGGTATCACAAAAAATGTAGTCACAGAATCATCCAGGCCGAAAGGAATCCCAGGATCTCATGCAACCCATCTTTCTGCTCCAAGTGAACATGGGATTCAATGCAGGTTGATGAATTCAGATCTATTGCTTCACAGGCCCAGGATCTCATGCAAACCATCCTTCTGCTCCAACTGAAGATGGGATTCAATGCAGGCTGAACAATTCACATCTATTGCTTCACAGTCCCAGGATCTCATGCAATCCATCCTTCTGCTCCAAGTGAAGATGGGATTCAATGCAGGCTGAACAATTCACATCTATTGCTTCACAGTCCCAGGATCTCATGCAATCCATCCTTCTGCTCCAAGTGAACATGGGATTCAATGCAGGCTGAAGAATTCACATCTATTGCTTCACCTGACCAGGTCTGGTAAAATCCAAGAAGACTGGTTCATGGGTGGATGGAGGGAGGAGAGTTTAATGGTAGTGTCAGAGTCTAGAAGTCAATTAAGACCAAGAGAAGTGGACTGGTGAGCCCACAGAGCAGAAGACAGAAGGAAGATGTCATTTCCTTGGGAATGACAGGCAAAGTAGGTCCTGCCTTGGGGCACAGACAGAGGCTGGGTAGCCTCTAAAAGTCCCTGCAAATTCTTTTCCCTGTGAATCAATGAACACTCCTTCAGCAACTATCAGCTTCCAGTCTAGTGAGTAATTTATCTTTACTCCCCATAATATTTCCTTTTGCAGAAGATTTACAAGAAGTGTCACACATGACAGAAGCTGTGGGGAAATTGCATTTTTTAAGAGCTATTTTAACATTTTCACAGAGGTTTCAAGCTTCACACAGGAAGAACTTCAGTGCCTCTCTGCCTACATATTAACACAGTTTAGGCTGGATGTGACCAGTGCTTATGAAGAAATCCTTTCTGCTTTCCAGACCATGATTGAGGCTGGCTGAAGATCACTCCCATGCTTCATCTGGGCTCAGTTGCTATGTGAGGCAGTAGTGATGTTCCTCCCCCTAAAATGTATGCTCTAATTTTGCTGCCTTAGTTAAAAGCTCACTTTGTAGGCAATGGAGAGAAACATCAACTTGTCTCTGCCTTTGCATGGTTCCGGGGGAAACTAATTGTTTTAATTAGGCTTTTTATTAATATCTGAAGTTAGGCAGCTTGAATATTTCTCCCTTGATCTAAGTGCATGCCAGAAGCCTGGTTTCTGTGTTATCAATTATACTGAAGCCTGTATCTTATCAGTTTGACCTCTCTCACTTTTACTCATAGCTTTTTCTCTGCCTTACATGATTCAGCCATGGGATTTCAGGTGTGCCACTGATAAAAATTCCTCTTCTCTCTGAACTTTCAGGTCTTGTTTGTTAACCAGCACAGAAACCTAGATAATTAATTGACTAATTTTGGTAGTTGCTCTAGACTTCCCAACTAATTTAAGTTGGAACACCAGCCCTGGCTCCTCTCCCCTTTCTTCCTCTTTCAGCTCTTCTTCTCCCTTTAAGCGTACTCTAAGTTGACATTCAATCTACTTGGGTAAGAAGCTGAAGTCTCCTCAGCTGTGACAAATGAAACTCGGTGACCATTCAGCCTGTCCCTCTTTTCTTATGCAAATTACCTTTGTATGGATCAGGAAGTGGCCTGACAGATACACGAATCAGACACATAGATGAAAAGAGATCATTATCAGATCTATGCTCCTGACTTAGATAAATAAGCATTGGACATGATTCTCCACTCATTAAAGTGTCTTCCTCAGGAGATGGCTGACAGTTCATTAAATAAGATGAAATGTTATTATTTAAACTCAAGACTGATCAGACTGGGTGGAAACTTAGTCTACTGTGTTCATAATTTCCTGCATTGACAAGCAAGTTCTTGGAAATATTCCTCTGAAGTGGCTGACCCACATAGAAATTAAGATCCTGCTCTAGCTGCTAACTAACAGGATATTAAGTTCTGTTTAAGAGGTAGAGCTCTGCTCTTGGGCACTGGATGTCAAAATACTTATCCACCACTACCAAATACGACAGGCACTGCAGAACCCAGCTCAACTTCTGCAGAGACCTTCCCATTCACTGTATATTCACCAAGCTAAGCTTGACCCGAGTCCCAAGCTCTGGTTGTGTGACTTTCCACTTTCTCCATTCAAATGATCATAGAATCAACTTGGTTGGAAGAGACCTCCAAGATCATCCAGTCCAACCTAGCACCCACCCCTGGCCAATCAACCAGACCATGGCACTAAGTGCCTCATCCAGGCTTTTCTTGAACACCTCCAGGGACAGCAACTCCACCTCCTCCCTGGGCAGCCCATTCCAATGCCAATCATTCTCTCTGCCAACAACTTCCTCCTAACATCCATCCTAGACCTCCCCTGGCACAACTTGAGACTGTGTCCCCTTGTTCTGTTGTTGGTTGCCTGGCAGAGGAACCCAACCCCACCTGGCTACAGCCTCCCTTCAGGTAGTTGTAGACAGCAGTGAGATCACATCTTCTAGTCACATTGCTCCTTCTTCCTGCTTGTGGTGTGCAAGCCACCCTGTAGTTTGCCTGCAAACTGCCAAGTGGCAACCCCATAAACTGCCAACTCAAAATGGCCATTTTATTTCTGTTACTTCATTTTCTGCCTCAAATTCAGCTTTTTGACTTCCTCTCCAGAGAGGCCCTGTATCTTTTGCAGGGTCATTCATCTTCAGGACAATCGTCTATTGATCAGCTGTTATCCAATTTACAATAGGCATATAAGACAGTCTGAACTCAGTGGGCTCAAGAGGGAATTCAGTGTGAGACCATGGAAAGCAGCTTCTATAAACTCTTTGGTGCAAGCAGAAAGTGCATTAGTAGAGGCTGCAGCTATACAGCAGAAACCTCAGCCTCAAGGACAGGGACAAGACAAACAGGACCACTGCTAAAAAGACCCCTTGGTACCCTCCTCATCTGCAGAGAGGTGTGAACATTTCTGACTTTGTTTTGAGAGTAAAAAAAGAGAAGGAAACTTACAGAGACAGTCAATGAATGCCTCCTAAACTCCTTGCAATATACAAGGGTTCTACTTCTTTTCCCCTGAACACAAAGAGCAAACACCTTCTTTTATGAAGAGTGACCTTTACATTGCACTAGAAGAATGAAAGACCACGGCAAGAACAGAGGCAGATCTTTGTGAAAGGAGATCCACACAATGCGTGTGTTGACTCCCAAGGTTGGTGTTGGCCTGAGCCCAGAGAGGGTACTTGTGTCTGCAGACCACAGAACTCTTCAGAAGAGGTGTGCTGCCTTGAAAACAGAGGGGCACTGGCAACATGGCTCAGTGACAGCTGAAGAACTGCCTGGGTACTTTTCAGGAAGCCTATTATTCTTTGGAAAAGTCCATTCCTTTGAAATGAGAGCTGTTTGCAGGAAAGGGTCACTGTTCATAAAGCTTTTTTTTCCTTTTTTCTTTTTTTTTATGAAGAGAAGTTGCAGTCACTTTTAAGTTTTTCAGCTTTTTCCCTCCTCCCCTCCCCCNCTGAAGGTGTTCAAGAAAAGCCTGGATGAGGCACTTAGTGCCATGGTCTAGTTGATGGGCTGGGACTGGGTGGTAGGTTGGACTGGCTGATCTTGGAGGTCTCTTCCAACCTGGTTGATTCTATAATTCTCTGATAAGCCAAAATACCAACACGGGCAGAAAGAAGACGACACAAGAAAAACACAGAGAAATCATTCTCCTGCCCTGATCAGAATGTAGCTTTGCAAAAAAACTTCAGACTTCCAAGTTTTTGTCTAGATATTTCCCCTTGGACATGAAAATCTGTTTCCTGCAGCTTGGTATCATGCTGTTTCTTGTAGTAATTTTGCAGGACATGAACACGGATGTTACGGGTAAAGTAACCCTATTTTGCACCTTCCTCTGATTTCTTTCTTCCTCTTTGATGTTCACCTCCTACTAGAACATTTTCACTGATATCATTCTCAGGCTGAATGAGGCTTGATTCACATCTCATGCCAATTACTCTGACATTGTCAGAACTAAGCCAGTTTACACTAGCTGAGGAATATGATTATTTAGCAGTAGTATCAAGTCCTCTGTCACCTCCTTCAAGAATTCTGGCAGAGGTGAGGCTTTAACTGAAAGCTAACTCCTTCTCCCCCTCTCAGAAAAGAAAGGAATAGCTCCTGTATTAGTTAAAAAGATAAAATATAGAGGGAAAAAATACACTGTAGTTGAAAACTGTGGATTTCTTTACTGCTATTCATAATGCTGAAGAAGTGAACCTGCATATCCTTTCTAGTCCACACTCTCCTGTCCTTTCTAGTCCATCTGCATTGGAAACGTAGAACAGAGAGATTGATACACAGCTTGGTAAATGTCAATCTTCATAAGCCAGGTCCCAAAAGTCACAGTGGCAGGCAAATGATTGACTAAATTGAGGAACAGCCTCTCTCAAATCTGTTTCTGACCAGCAATGATCACAGTTGAGCAAATGGAAAAAACCCAAACCACCAAACAACAATGCCAAAAGCGATGGGGAAGGCTCTGAGTGCCGCTGTCTGGGTGCCTTACGGATGGGAGATGTGTGAGGTCAGTTGGTGATTCCCAAAATACCTACAGGTATAACTTTTGCTGGAGATTTCTGAAAGGGGCATAGTGGCACTTGAGTAATCCTGCACTCAGGAAAAGCAGCATCCTCACCAGGGGAGAGGAGCAGAGAGGATCCATTTCTTTCCAGAGGAATAAGAGACAACAGAAGCCCGGTCCTAGGCAAGCTGTGTCTGGGCTGGCAACAAAAAAGGAAAGAAAATTGCTGGCAACTGGAAAAGCAGAAGGCAATAGTGACATGAGGTCTGCAATGTGGTGGCAAGAAGGGGCTTCTTTCACACATGGTGGGAGCTGGTGGCAGCTCCTTTCATTTGGGATCTTCTTCACTTTCAGAGGTTCCTTCCAGTACATCAGGCATCACCCAGCAGAGCCTGGCTCCAGCCTCCTGATGCTCACCTTTACATATTTATAACCAATGAGGTCACTTCTCAGTCTCCTCCAAGCAGCACAGCCCCAGCTCCCTCAGGCTCTCCTTGTAACAGAGATGTTTCGTTCCCTTCATCATCTTTGTGGCTCTGTGCTGGACTTACTCAAGCAGTCTATGTCCCTCTTGAAGTGGGAGGCCCAGAAGTGGACACAGTACTCCAGATGTGGCCTCACCAGGGCAGAGCAGAGGGACAGGAGAATCTCTCTCTACCTACTAACCACAGTCCTTCTAATCCACCCCAGAATGGCTTTGCCCCTCCTGTTACTCTTGAACCACACCAACACCATCAGATTGTCCCACTCATCTTTTCAGCAGCTGAAACTCCTCCTCTCCCAGACCCTCTTTGACATGGCTGAGCACAGATGAGCACAGCATCAGCTCCACACACATTTTCACGCCATAATTTCTCAGGGGCAAAACCAATTTAGTGCAGTTTCCCATCCTGGCTACGCTTTCCCACACTGCAACTCAATTTACTGCTCCAGATAGATGGAGGTAACTGCCCGAGGGCTGTACTGACACTGGACTACATTTAAGAATAAATCCTTTAAAACTGATCCACTTGAGCACCACCCCCCAAGAGCAGCACTGATGTACCTGCTGCAAGAGCAGCCTGCAGCATGGAAACAAGCAACACTCGGCCGGAGAAGGGCAGGATCCTCTGAAGCTGCCAGGCAAATCAGAATGCAGAGCCATCCTTTGCCTTGTGTTTCATCTGTCTTGTTTACCTTTGGGCAAGGATTGTGCTTATAAAAAGGGCAAATAATTGGCATATGTTAGATATGCAGCCAACAAAAATGACAATTAGGGGGGAATGAGAAAGTGGATTAGAGGTTTGTACCTAGATCTGCACTCATTCCAAATTCAGCAGTAAACTCAGGAGCTGGCTTTGGGTTTGTTTGCACATTCGCTCACCTCTTTGTGTGGTTTGTTTCATTTGAGCTAAAAGAACCCAAAAACTTACAGACTCAGAGATGAATTGTATGAACCTTTCCAAATTCTAGGACTCAGAGATGAATTGTATGAACCTTTCCAAATTCTAGCATATAACTTTAGCCTTTTGATCCAGAACCCATACGAACTCGAACCCAAATTTCATTGTAATTACTATGAAGTACACAACACCCCCCCCCCCAAAAAAAAAACCAAAAAACCTCACTGAATAGTGCTGCCCTTTTTAAAGCAGAGGGCTGTAAATACATCTGACTGAAGGCCTGGCATGTGACAAGCTCACAAACAGTGATAGTATCTTCTATTAAAGCAACGGATATTGTCAGAAGGAACTTCAGCACACCTTATTTTCTTCCAGCCTCAGATCATGGTAACTGCAACATCTTTGGCATATACACAAACTCAGGGGCTCTTAACCACCAGTGGGTCCTCAAGGCATAAATCCATTATCATAATATCTCAAACACAGCAAAAAGAAAACAACCAACAACTATGGGGGGTAGGAGGGAGGGAGGTTTTTATTTGTCTTTCTGTCATGGCCTTCCAGTTGAATCTGACACACAATATCCAGATTATCCGCTCAGCATGAAACCCAAGAAAGTGGTTTTTCTTTTCCCTTTCCCCCCCCCCCCCTTTCTTTTTAACTGAAAGTGGAGGTGTGTGCTGATGTCTTGAGAGCTGAGAGTGTTTCAAACAGCTATTACCATAAATTAGCCCTAAAATACTGGAAGCTGGCAGCCATGCAATTATCTGATCTCCCTTCCCCTGTTTACAAACCATGCGCACAGATGCGGACACTTCGCGCTCCCCACTGGACTGTGTGATTTTGTGCTGGGAGAAGTCTTAGTGTGGCCTCTCAAGAGGAAGTTCTGTGGCCTCATGGGGAGGTTCTTCACCATGAGAGTGGTGAGAGCCTGGAATGGGTTGCCCAGGGAGGCAGTTGAGGCCTCATCCCTGGAAGTGTTTAAGGCCGGGCTGGATGAGGCTCTGGCCAGCCTGATCTAGAGAGAGCATCTCTGCCCATGGCAGGGGGGTGGAACTAGCTGATCCTTGTGGTCCCTTCCAACCCTGACTGATTTTGTGATTCTAGGATTCTAAGTTTTATTTGTTTGTTTGCACACTGATCTGTGCCTGAATGAGGGATAATTCAAGCATCAGACTATTTTTTAATCAAGTAAGGGAACTGAAGTGTAATGTTTGGATTCAAATATTTGAAGTGAGAGCCTCAGGGATGTGGGAGCAAGGGGTGGTGGAATGGTATATCCAAACCTACCTTCCCTTGTGGATTTCAGCCACATGCTCTTCCATTAATCAGCTGAGAAACTTTAGACAAACCTTTTTGAGCAGACCTCTTTTAGATGCCTGCAAAGCTTTACAACCATCAGTAAAACTTGTCTGAGTCTGATCTCTCCAGCAGAGGACAGTGATAGGTGCGCACAGCCAAATTCAGCTGGAGAAACCTGCCTGCAAAACCACTTCTTGCCATGGAAACGCAGACTCCTTCCCCTAATCCTCTGACTGAGGGTGATATCAAAATGGCTGCTGGCTGAGGCCCCAATATGTCTCTTTGAATCCTTCAACACAAAGATGTTTTGCTTTAATTTGGAAGGGAGCTTGGTAGCAAGGAAGCTTCATTCTCTGCATGGAGGTGCCTTGTAGTGCAGCTGTACTGCAGGGCACTTAAGTGCACACATACAGAGACATAGACCCTATCCAAATCTGTGATGCTTCCCTACTGACAACAGTGAAGGCTGGATCTAAATTGCATGATGTGGCAGCACTTTACAGCCACATTACACTCACTTTTTACTGGCTTTTACTGGCAAGCCCTGTCACCGACATGGTAGGTGTTCAAGGGCACTTAGTGACATGGTCTAGTTGATTGACTAGGGCTGGGTGATAGATTGGACTGGATGATCTTGGAGGTCTCTTCCAACCTGGTTGATTCTGTGATCTTTAATGTCTCTGAGCAAAACCTGTAGGTGTATGTATGCACACAGCCAGAGAGGATAATCCTCCATACCGTTAAGAAGCATACACTAAAGACACATTCCACCATCTCCTCTACCTGAGTACTTGCAGAGCTCTCTGATCCCTGTCACCCACCAGGATGTATTATATCTGTACTATCTAATTTCACAGCCTGTAAATTACAGGCATACTCTGCCTATCTTCATCTCATTAGAGAAGGTTAATTTAAGCAGACAATCAACAAAAATACAGAAAACTAGTTTGGAAAGAAGATTCTGCTGTGTCTCTGGCAGACAATGAATTCGCAACCCCAACATCTGCCAGCACTACAGAGAAAACGCTGGAGGAAAGGAGGGAAAAAAAAAGAGAGGGGAAAAAAAAAAGGGAAGAAAGAAACTCATTGCTGCTCCCTCTGATGAATGGCGAATTTCCAATTAGCATTTTA
Source organism: Tricholaema leucomelas (assembly GCA_013400475.1). NCBI lineage: Eukaryota > Metazoa > Chordata > Aves > Piciformes > Lybiidae > Tricholaema lacrymosa > Tricholaema leucomelas. Next base: position 29,877 of record WAAF01018564.1, read on the forward strand.
ATTACTCAAGCCAGACTTTCAGCTGGTTTGATGATCACAAGAAACTTCATAAGCAACAAGTCATCTTAGTTTGACAACACGCGCTGAGGTAATGCATAACACTCTTAATGGCATTAGTCTGTGAGGTCTTGCTTCTCCCCTGGAAAAATGTTAAACATTAACTGCCCTTAAGTTGTTGTTTTATAGTTTTAGGAACTCCTTTGACCTATTACAGAAAATCCCACAGGGATTTTGCACCTGAGGCTGTACTTCCTCGTCAAGCAGATCCTGCAGCAAATCCCTCAACAGGACCCTAAACATATGAACCTGTACCACTCATCTGAGCAAATCCTGCAGCAAATCCATCCCAGGGCTTTACTGATGGCTTTTCTATGCCCTTCACCTGAGTTAATCCTACAGCAAACCTGTCCCAGGGGACTGATGGATGGGCCTCTCTCCACAGAAGGTGATGATAACTCAATCACCTTGTTTGTAAAACAAACCAAAAAGAGCAGGGCATTCTTTGAAGGGCCTGAGCAGCACTGCAAAGTGCTGTGTCCTCTGGAAAGGAGGATGAGCAGCACGGTGGTTAGTTTCGTAGATGAGAATTGCAGCTTTCACTATCCTGATAGTTCCACTCTGTTTCTGCACCACAATTACATGTGTCCAGAGAAGGGTGATGAAGCTGGTGAGAAACTTGGAATACAGCCCTGAGAGGAAAGGTTGAGCGAGCTGGGGGTGTGCAGCCTGCAGAAGAGGAGGCTCAGGGGTGACCTCATTGCTGTCTACAACTATCTGAAGGGAGGCTGTAGCCAGGTGGGGTTGGTCTCTTCTCCCAGGCAAGCAGCAACAGAACAAGGGGACACAGTCTGAAGTTGTGCCAGGGGAGGTCTAGGCTGGTTGATCTGGGGATTTAGGTTATTCTAACCTTTTAATTTGAACAGAACTGAAAATGGCCCAGGCTGAGCACTGGGACCTTATAGCCATCATTCTTCACTTTGATTGACAGGCTACTTCAGTAATTTTTTTTCCTCTCTTTTTGGTTTGCAGTGGTGGTTTTTTTTTTTTTGTTTATTTGGGCTTTGCTGTTGTTGGTGGTTTAGGGTTTTTTAGTTTGTGCTATTGTTGTTTTATTTGTTTGGTTTGTTTTTTTTTCATTTGGTTTGTTGGTCTTATTTCTAGAAAGACTTCATTTTCTCTCATGTTTTTGGAAGACATTGGATGTCCACCATACGGCAGCCTCCTGTGGACAGACCTAACATCATGGATGTACACACATCATCTGTTGGAGAGAGGCTGCTGAAAGAGAAGTGTTTACGGTGAGATAGAGCCCTGGTGCAGAAGAGCAAAGCTTGCTGCTTCAGAGCTGTTGCAACAGCCAAGATAGAGTTCTCAAGCCAGGCTGCACACAGGCCCACTGTAAGCACCTTCACTCTTCTTCTGTAGGGTAAAATAATGCAAAGCAAAGAGCTGTGGCAAAGCTAACTTGACTACTGCAAGCTCCTCAGAGTGAATGTTTAAGGACTTGGAGTCTCTGCTGGTGCTTGCAGTCTGAATTTACCTGGTGCTGCATTACAGAGGAGGTGGTGAAAAGGTCAAATCCCAGACAGGATAACCTGTTCTAACTGCCAAGCCCTTTGGCTTTCTTATTCTAGGCTCCTTCGAGAGGGATGATCCCATTTTAGCTAGGATTTTCCTCAGACCTTCTGCATATCAAGTCCTTATTACACTGCATTTCTGCTGCTTGTTACAACCAGTGATGATGGCTTCCATATCTATCCTTCCACAATTCAGAACTCAAGTCAGCAAGACATTTCCCAGACATAATCTCCCTTGAAAAAGTCAGCAAGTCAGACTTTAATTAAGATAAAGAACAGCAAAAAAACAGATAATTAAAACTTAGAGTTGCCTGCACAGATGAGAAAGGAAAAGCAGCTAGGTGGTGGAAAGAGCACAGCATCTCAAGTTGGAATTCACCCACAGACAGGTCTTTTGTCCAGAAGGATGTAACATGGAAGATGGTAGTAGTGGTACCCAACAACAGCTTAAATGAAATTGCCTATAGGTGAATCCATCTGATGTTTGCCCCAGTCTGAACAGCCCCTTGTGCAGATGCTGATCTGGTCAGTGAAATGCAGTAGCTATTACTTTAGTTATTCCATTTTCCACCACCCTAAGCCCTCAGGACAAAGCTGGAAGCAGACCTGTGATACTCCTTTTGGGAACAATTATCTCTGTGGGGGCAGAGGTATGCTTGAAGAAAGCATTGATAGAAGGACAGGTTATAACAACAACAGCTATGGATATCCATCTAACCTACTATCCTGTCTTGACATCAGGCAATATCTAAGAGCAGCACAAGAAGGCAGCAAATATATAGCAGTTCTTCCTCTGAATGTTCTTCCAGCCTCAGGAAAACTGTGAGGCAGAGAATCCCTGAGTTGTTTGTACTGGTCAGTCCTTCAAGGATCTTTTTCCTTAGCCCCTGCTCCATCTATCATTGGAGAAGTCATTGCATGAACAATTTTCAGATCCATGCTACTGCCATCCAGACCTCATCACCCCAAAGCACTCCCATTTTCAGAGAAGAATTTTGTTCTCTTCACCCTTCAGACTAATTTCTCTGTTCCTCTTCTCCAGTCACTTGACTCCACATATAAGAATGAACATTTGTAGTCCCAGAATACATGGCAGACATCAAAGCGCCCATCTGTGCAGCGGATCCAGACTGGTCTGCTGAACCATCACAACAGCTTAGGCTCTTCTCCTTTGGTCTCTTCTCCCGGGCAACCAGCAACAGAACGAGGGGACACAGTCTCAAGTTGAGCCAGCGGAGGTCTAGGGTGGATGTTAGGAGGAAGTTCTTGCCAGAGAGAGTAATTTGCATTGGAATGGGCTGCCCAGGGAGGTGTTCAAGACAAGACTGGATGAGGCAGTTAATGCCATGGTCTGGTTGATTGGCTAGGACTGGGTGATAGGTTGAATTGGATGAGCTTAGAGGTCTCTTCCAATTTGGTTGACTCTATGATTCTATCTCCAGAGCGTTGCTCAACTCCCAGCATTTTGTCCTGTCCTACCAGCCAGAGTGGTTTATTCAGAACCTCACAGAAGCTGCCAGACAAAACACTTCAGATTCCTTCCACCCTCTTCCTCTCTGTTTTTAGAAACTTTTAATTAGTCCCCAAGTCTGCACCATTATTAGTATTTGTTATTAAGTATTAAAATTGCTCACCCCCAGCTCCCTCTCCCTCCGCTTCCCTCTTCCAGCCCTTTGTTTTAATTGTTATATTTTTTCATCAGTGATCAGCCAAGCTTCCCTAATGATCTAGACTCATTTAAAGGGTTTATAACTCCGGCACAAAACTCCAATAAAAAAGCGGCAGACTTGCTGGGAACCTCCTGGGGCTATTCAGCAGCCAGGAACACAAACTCATTTACTACTTGCCTCTTTCTCCCCTTTCCGCAGTCACAATCACCCACTCTGTCAAAATATCTTCTTTTGCACACACAGAAAGCCCTCACTTTTCCATTTCCAAGTCTTCTTCTGCCCCCCTGCAACTCTTTTTCCCTAAGGATCAAAAAGAGAGAACTGGAAAAAGCCTTACTGAGGCACGTGGTGGAGATAACAGCAAATAGGTTCAAACCCACTCTTTCCCCCAGTCTTCTCCCTGCCCATGCCAGCATTTCTGACCTCTCTCCAGGGGGGAAATATAAAGCATCATGGTGAGACCAAGGAAAGTAATGCTCTGGCTGTATTTCTTCTGGACTATATTTAGCAGTTTCAACCTACTCTCCTAGAGATCCTAAAACCTTTCTTTTATGAGGCTGCAAACCAGCATTGTCTTTCCCAGTGGTGTCCAGAGGCAGGACACAGGGTAAAGAACACAAACTTGAACATAGGAAGTTCCAGCTAAACATGAGAAGGAGTTTCTTTACTATCAGGATGGTGAAGCATCAGAACACGTTGCTCAAAGGTGATGGAGCCTCCATCTCTGGAGTCATTCCAAACCTGCCTGAACACTGTCCTGTGCAACTTGCTCTAGGTGAACCTGTTTTGGCAGGGAGGTTGGACTAGATGATCTCCAGAGGTTCTTTCCAGCCTCTATCATTCTGTGATTCTCTGCTCCCCCAGGGCTTTTTCACTTTCCAATGAATTTACACACCAGACAAAGGGTTCTTGGCCAAACTCTTGGTGTCTTGGCCCAGCTGCCCATTAAGTATAGATGTTTCCAAATTCATCTTTAGCCTTCTCCACAGACAGCAGTAAATTCATGGGGATCCAAATAAGGACAGGAGTGCAAGCTGCTCTCCATGGCTATAGGTAGACTTATATTAGTGTCTAATTTGATCTACTGGGATTTTTGCTCATGGCCTTGAGCACAGGAAAGTGAACCAGTTTTATTGGCAAGATAGGAGGATACATCACTATTATTAGAGAGCTGCAGCACTGCCCTGAGGAGAGACTGAGGATCCTGGGGCTTTTTGGTTTGGTGAAAAGAACATTTAGAGGGGATCTAATCAATGCTTGTAAATATCTGAGGTCTAGGGGTCAAGAGGGAGGGAGCAAACTGGGACAGGACATGGAGTAATGGATGTATACTACAGCACAGGAAGTTCCACCTGAACTTGAAGAAGAAGCTCTTTACTGTAAGGGTCATGGAGCACTGGAACAGGCTGCCCAGAGAGGTTGTGGAGTCTCCTCTAGAGATTTTCAAGCCCTGTCTGGATGTGTTCCTGTGTGACCTGTGCCTAGATTCTGTGGTCCTGCTGCAGCAGGGGGGTTGGACTCGATGATGTTTTTGGGTCCCTTCCAATCCCTAAGATCCTGTGATCTTTCCTCCAGTGACCTTCTTGTACCAAGCATTTTGGGGGGGAATCTCATAAAAGCTATTCCCTCTACATGTACACACAAACCCCTTCTGAAATGGAGATGAAGGAAGGGAGTCTGAATAGTGGAAAGGAAATCAGTGAAGATGGGCAAATGTAGAGGAATCTACCTTGCACAGAGCGGACTTCTGTCACTTGCCTTTAGACATCTGTCAAGTTGATGGTAACATCTGAGGTAGTCACTCTGGGCTACTCATTCTAAGTGCAATAGGGAAAATAAACACTTTCCTCATCCTGGCTATTCTGAAACATCTGCTTGATAAGAATCCCAGGGAGGTGGTGTAGTCACCATCCCTGGAGGTGAGGGACTGGATGAGGCACTTGGTGACGTGTGAACAGGGCTGTATGATAGGCTGGACTGGATATCTTGGAGGTCTCTTCCAAGCTGGTTGATTCTGTAATTCTATGAATCAGAGAATTGCAGAAACATCTGGGTTGGAAAAGCCCCTCAGGATCACTAACTTCAACCTAGAACCCTACTCTACAAGATTCACCTTAAACCATATCCCTAAGCACCACATCCAAACCACCCTTAAACACATCCAGGGTGGATAACTCAACCACCACTCTTAAACACATCCAGGGTGGGTAACTCAATCACCACCCTTAAACATATCCAGGGTGGGTAACTCAACCACCTCTCTGGGCAGCTCATTCCAGTCCCTGACCATTCTCTGTGAAAAAACTTTTTCCTAATATCTAATCTAAACCTCCCCAGTCTCAGCTTGAGGCCATCTTGCTCTTGTAATCCTGCAGAAGACTCTCTTACACTGAACCCCCCCAGTTCTTCCAGCTGCTACATTGGCCAAAGCCTTCACTTCAAAAGTGTGGAGCAAAGGATACCATTAAATGTTCTGGCTTTGAAGTCACTATTACTCCCAGAAACCCGCCTGACAACATTACAACTGCAGTGACCATCCAAGTCACAATTGCATTGACAGAATGTACAAGCAGCCTTTTGTTCTCACTTGAAAGGGGCTCAGCTGAAAGGCCGTCAATGTGCTCAGTCATCTTCAAAAAGCCCGAATCATTTGGTGGGAATAAACAGTGGGAGCTCTTCATTTAGTCATTTGAAAAGGACAGTTTCCCAAGGAACTTCAGCACTCTCCTTCTTAGTGTCCCTGCTGGACTCCTCGGAGAGATGATTTCTGGAGCTGCTTGAGCTACTTTGACAAAGCCTTCTTATCAGCAGTTTGACTTTTGGGGAAAGAGATAAATAGCAAAACAGAATCAAAGAGCCCATCACAGTATTTCATGAAAGGTGGAAAGAATCACAATGTTTTGAGGTGTTTATGCAAAAGCAACAGGTTTTCAAGTTGGCCTCCAAGTGTAGCACACTAAGTGGGGGTCTGTGGAGGATGCCTGACATTAGACAACTGGTTGGTGATACAAAGCTGTCTTCTCCTTGTTTCCAGCTGCTGCATTTAATTAAAAGAAAGCTAAACAATCCATTACATTAAATTACTTTCTGAACATTACTTTTCCACATAGGCAATTGAAATGGTTGCCACAGGGATGTTATCTGACCACAGATCGGAAAGGAGATAACCATTCCCAAAGTTATTCCACTCTTGCTTGAAATATCACCCAGATGACCTGGTCAGAAGGCACTCCCCACTGCATGAGGAGCTACAGAAGTTGGTGGAGATTTACCAGACACATGAGTACTGTGTAGAGTTCTGGAGCCCCCAACACAAGGAGGACATGTAACTGTTAGATTGTGTCCAGAGGAGGCCACAAAGATGCTCAGAGGGCTGCAGCAGCTCTGCTATGAGGACAGGCTACAAGAGTTGGGGCTCTTCAGTCTGGAGAAGAGAAGGATTTGTGAAGACCTTATAGTGGCCTTCCAGTATCTGAAGGGGGCCTACAGGAGAGCTGGCGAGGGACTATTTACAAGGTCTTGTAATGGGTTTAAACTGCAAGACAAGAGATTGAGACTGGATGCTAGAAAGAAGTTCTTTACAGTGAAGGCGAAACACTGGCACAAGTTGCCCAGGGACATTGTGCATGCTCCCTCCCTGGAGGTGCTTGAGCAACCTGTTCTAGTGGGAGATGTCCCTGCCTATGGTGGGGGTCCCTGCCTAGGTGGGGGGTTGGGACTAGAAGAGCTTTGAGGTCCCTTCTATGAGGGGCAACACTGAACTGTGACCCCACTCTCACTTTGTTTGTTCCTGTATTATGAACATGTGATAATGAAGATGCCAAATCACTACGATGTCGCAACAACCAAAAGGAACTTATTCATATTTCACCTCTCTACCTTCTGTCACCTCCACTGACTCTGCAGTTAATAAGATCATATAACAAGACAGTCTCTACCTCAGACACTTCCTGAGTTTCTGATCAGTACTTAGCAGTCCATACATCTTGCTCAGCTATTAGTTAGAAGAAAAACTTCATTGATATTAGAGACCAAATATACCAGGTGTGTCTTGACACATCACACAGAAAGAGAATTTGTAGGAAAATTCCTGTGGGCATTTTGTTCTCCTTTCAGCCTGTGTTCCAAGGACAACAATGATTCAGAATCCTTCTCATTTCATGGACATTGTAGAGGATAGAAGGGCAAAAAAGATTCGGAGTCCTCCTCACTTCCTCAGCAGAGGATGGATGTTGTAGAGAATCATAGAATCAACCAGGCTGGAGGAGACCTCCAAGCTCATCNGGCTGCACAGCCCCAGCTCCCTCAGCCTCTCCTCACAGGGCTGTGCTCCAGGCCCCTCAGCAGCCTTGGTGCCCTTCTCTGGACACGTTCCAGTATCTCAGCATCTCTCTTGAACTGAGGAGCCCAGAACTGGACACAGCACTCAAGGTGTGGCTTGACCTGTGTTGAGTACAGGGGCAGAATAACCTCCCTTGTCCTACTGGCCACACTGTTCCTGATCCAGGCCAGGATGATATTGGCTCTCCTGCCCACCTGGGCACACTGCTGGCTCATCTTCAGCTACTATCTACCACCACCCCCCAGGTCCCTTTCTGCCTGGCTGCTCTCCAGCCACTCTGTCCCCAGCTTGTAGTGCTGCTTGAGGTTGTTGTGGCCAAAGTGCAGCACTCTGCACTTGACCTTCTTAAATATCATTCCATTGGCCTCTGCCCACCCATCCATCTAGAAGGGTAAAAAAGATTTGGAGTCTTCCTCACTTCCTCAGCAGAGCATGGACATTGCAGAGGGCCTTTAACTCATCAGGCCACAGAGCAGCCTTTGCCTTCTGGAGCGGAGCTGCAGTTCTTCCCTAGGAACAAAGCCACCATCCAGACTCTAGCAGGAAAGGAGGAGATGGTGGTTAAGCCCCGCTCTGATTGATATTGTTGCACTGCAGGCAAGTCACCACCTGGCAGTGCTTCCATTTTTATAACATTCATTTCTCAAAGCACCTACCAAAGCATGATTGACTTGTGGCAAAACCAATCTGGACTGACTTCAGGAGCAGAACGGAACAAACCCAACAGACTGGCTCCGCTTTGTTACAGCTATGCCCTTGTTTTCCACACTGTGCACCATTTTCACTCTGAGAAAATTGTTGCCAAGTGGCTGTTTTGAACATGGTTGAGTGCAGATTGCTACAGGAGAGACAGGCTTCTGCTTCTGCCTTACAGACTATTTTTGCTTTATTCCCCATCTCAGTCAAAAGCATTCAGAGGGTAAGTATCTGTTTGCTGTTGGTGCATAACACATCATGGCATGAAACTGTCTTTTCTTCCCTCATTTGCAGCATTTGCACCTCATCCTGTGGTGACCTCACAACAGCACCCTAGGCCTTTATGACCACAAAGCTCCAGTGGTTTCATTCTCCCTTGGCTAGCCTTGCAGAAGCAAAATGCCATTGGCTTTGGTTTGGTCAGTACACAGCAGGAAATGCTTTCACTGGTTGGAACTGGTGTAACACTTTCACTCTCCCTCACATTTCCCCTATTTTAAGGGAATCTCTATTGCAGGGTTGGATCTTTAGTTATCCTTTTAACCCAAGTGGCATCAGCTAAATCATTCAGGGGTCTTATCTAGACATATATCCTGCTTAGGTACCAGACATCTTCTGAACTAGCACATCTACTCGCTGCTCTCAAGGACACTGGGGGTATGAGACAGGAGTCACAGATTATATTAATGGTCATGGGAGAGGAAGAAGGAAGCTCAAGTTATATCTACACTTTCTTGTGGTCATAGCAAACACCAGGTTTTTGATTATGCAAGCAATAATACCTCACATGAGTAGCACTCCCTTAGGCCCCATCTTCAGACAAAGATGTTCATCCTTCAGTCTTTAGAGAAAACTGAAAATCACACCTCACACTGGGGACTAATTCTTTACAAAAGAAGCAGAAGCCAACCCACAAGGCTTGACCAAAAGGTCAACTAAGCTGACTTCTAACTCAAAGAATCGCAGAATGGTTTTGTGTTGGTTTACATAGGAAGGGACCTGAAAGATCATCTACTTCCAAGCCTGCTGCCAGGAGCAGGGACGCTTTCCACTAGCCCAGGTTGCTCAAGGCCTCATACAACCTGGTCCTGAACACTTCCAGGGAGGGGACATCCACTTCTTCCCTGGGCAACCTGTTCCAGTGTCTCATCACTCTCACTGTAAAGAATTTCTTCCTAATATCCAGTTTAAATCTGCCCTCTTTCAGCTTAAAACCATTTCTCCTCATCCTATCACTACAAGCCCTTGTAAAAAGTCCCTTCCCAGCTTTCTTACAGGCCTCCTTCAGGTACTGTTTTGGTTTTATTTTCCTCTCTGCCTATCTTTAACACTCCCTTCCACCTCCCCCTTTCCCCAGAAATATAGGTTATTCCTCCTCAAGGATTTCAGCCCTTTTCTTAATGTTCAGTGCTCACCATACCTGACTGTATTTGTATCTGTACTTCCCTGACAGTACTGAGCAAAGATGGAGTAAAAGAATGATGGTTTTTAAGCCCTGCAGTTAGGCCCTCAATGTTTCCAGCATCTGACTCTAGCCTGAAAAGGTGTGAATCAAAGTCTGGTTTCCCATGTGGTCATGCCAGATGGTTGGCTCCAACCCCATCATTTCTTTACAGCAAGACTCACTAGACAGAGACAGTAACCATAAGATACATCAGAAACTTGAATCTCCTATAATTTAGACTGCCAATACCCATGCAAAAAGATACTTCCCTCCACTACTTACTCTTCAAGAATGGTTCCTTTGTTGAGTATGTCCTGAAACATTTCAAGTCAATGATAAAAATATTTTGTTAGTTAGCCTGCATCTTCTCAATCTAAAAGGTCATAGAATGTCTTGATGCTACTTCTGAACTTCAGTTCTCAGATGACATTCAAGGATCATTTCACATTCCCTAAAAGGCAGGGCTCCTTCCAAGGAATGCTTGAAAACAGCTATGTAGAACAACTGATCCCATGCTACTGTTATTTGGTTGTGCATGGCCATATTGCAGTGGGTTCTGGAATGTGTTGGGGGTGGAGGTCTCTGACTACGTCTTGCTGTACCTTCAACAGAAGAATTAGGAATGCTGAGTAAGTTTCTGGTGAAATTGTGAAGGAAGTGGGAGAGAGAACATTATTCAGCAAAGCAAATCACAAATTGAGTAAGGAAGGTGTTGAAAGCAATCAGATGCTCGAGAAACCTGGCACTGTATAGTTAGTGACCACAAGAGGTCAGGACATCGGTTTTCCATTACATCTTAAAAGCAACATCTCTAAGAGCCTGGAGCCAGGATATTATTTTAGGCATGATTGTTCAGTTAGGAAATTCCATCTTTAAACATCCCTCAACAGCTTCTGTATATGGTTCTTCAGCAGCAAGGGTTGCTGCAGGAGTGACAGTCTTCCTCTCTCTGCACTTGCTTCTAGCAGTATAATAGCCAGGTTTGGTTTTCTTCATGTTCTAGATCTTGCTCCTCAGTTTGAAGTTAAACAACAGTAATACACTTTGTACTAAAGCCCACAATCAACACTTCCACTTCCCTGGCACAGTGAAACTCCATTCATTAAGAATAAACCACGCTGATGACAGAGCTATCTCCAGTGTGACCCAACGATGTGGAGTTTTGTCCTACAGAAGCTGTCAAGCATCTCAAACCTCCCTTCTCTCCCTTCCAAATGCACTTCTCCAGCATGAATAAAGGTCAGTAGAGGAGACAGGAAATGCATTACACATTTCACCCACAAATTAAGATATTTCTGTGCAAATGCAGCTCTCTTTCTGTGTTAGGGAGAGAGGGAAAAGGAGCTATAAGAAGTGAGGATCTCCTTCCTCTTCACTGAACATGAACACCCACCTGAACATGAGCCAGCAGTGTGCCCAGGTGGCCAAGAGAGCCAGTGGCATCCTGGCCTGCATCAGGAATGGTGTGGCCAGCAGGAGCAGGGAGGTCATTCTGCCCCTGTACTCTGCACTGGTTAGACCACACCTTGAGTACTGTGTTCAGTTCTGGGCCCCCCAGTTTAAGAGGGACATTGAGATGCTTGAACGTGTCCAGAGAAGGGCAACGAGGCTGGGGAGAGGCCTCGAGCACAGCCCTACGAGGAGAGGCTGAGGGAGCTGGGATTGTTTAGCCTGGAGAAGAGGAGGCTCAGGGCAGACCTTATTGCTGTCTACAACTACCTGAGGGGTGGTTGTAGCCAGGAGGAGGTTGCTCTCTTCTCTCAGGCAGCCAGCACCAGAACGAGAGGACACAGCCTCAGGCTATGCCAGGGGAAATTTAGGCTTGAGGTGAGGAGAAAGTTCTTCACTGAGAGAGTCATTGGCTGCTGGAATGGGCTGCCCAGGGAGGTGGTGGAGTCGCTGTCCCTGGAGCTGTTCAAGGCAGGATTGGACGTGGCACTTGGTGCCATGGTCTGGCCTTCAGCTCTGTGGTAACAGGTTGGACCTGATGATCTATGAGGTCTCTTCCAGCCTTGGTGATGCTGTGATACTGTGATACTGTGATACTGTGATACTCTGCCTTGGTGAGACCTCATCTTGAACACTGCCTTCATTTTCGGGCTCCCCAGTTTAAGAGGGACAGGGATCTGCTGGAGAGGATCCAGAGGATAATTAGGGGACTGGAGGGCATGGCTTATGAGGAGAGGCTGAGGGGCCTGGGACTTTTTTAGTCTGGAGAAGAGAAGACTGAGAGGAGATTTAATAAATGTTTTAAACATCTGAGGGCTGAGGGGCAGGAAAGGGGGGGGCAGACTCTGCTCACCTGCTCCCTGGGATAGGACAAGGACCTGAGGTTCCCCCTCAGCACAAGGGGGAACCTCTTTACCTGTCACAGAGCACTGGAACAGGCTCCCCAGAGAGGTTGTGGACTCTCCTTCTCTGGAGACTTTCAAGGCCTGTCTGGATGTGTTCCTCTGTGATCTGTGCTAGATTGTGTGGTCCTGTTCTGGCAGAGGGGTTGGACTTGATCATCTCTTTGGGTCCCTTCCCCCCTAACATCCTGTGAAAGAATAACACCCAATAGAGTGAAGGCTTTGAAGAGACCTTGTAGCAGCCTTCCAGTATCTGAAAGGGGCCTACAGGAAGGCTGGGGAGGGACTACTGACAAGGTTTTGTAACAAGAGGATGAAGGGTAATGGGTTTGAACTGGCAGAGGGGAGATTTAAATTAGATGTTAGGAAGAAATTCTTCACAATGAGGATGGTAAGACGCTGGCACAGGTTGCTCAGGGAGGCTGTGGCTGCTGCCTCCCCAGAGGTGTTCAAGGCCAGGTTGGATGAGGCCTTGAGCAACCTGTTCCAGGGGGAGGTGTCCCTGTCTATGGCAGGGGGTTGGAACTGGATGATCTGTGAGGTCTCTTCTAACCTAAACCTACAATTCTATGCTTCTATAGCTGTAAGAACTATATAAAATCCTACACACTCATCCTTTGAGAACCACTTTCCACAGCAGCTCTTTTTATTAATGTACTTCTAGAGAGTGTCCTGGTCAGACACTAACTGGGCTTGACCCAGTTTGCTGTACAGAACCACATAATGCCTGTGATCTTGGATGATGAACTTTTCATGCCTAGGTTTGCTTCATTGGAAGGCCCAGGCTTGGTGCCTGTGCTAGTTTGAAGCTAGCTAGAATGTTTTGGTGAGAAGAATTAGATTACAGGCTGTAAAAGGAAAACAACAGTGATGTCTACTTCGCTCAGAGGCTTGCTGAGATGTATAAGAATGAAAAGCAAAACACAGATTATCACTTAGCACTGCTGCTGGGGAACTGGCTGAGTTGCATCTTACCCTCTAACCTCACCCTCCATTTTTGACGAATCCACTTTGCTTCCTAACCCCCCTGGCCGAACCTCCATTCTTCCTTGGGACTGGGGTAAGTTTGAGAGGGGTAGGGGGAAGGTGAAGGGGCAGTTGAGAGCCCCTTCTGGGGACTCAGGTTTCTGGGAGGGCTGTTGTGTTTCTGTATTACCTTTTACCTTGTCTGTTTCTGTCTATAACTGTATATACTGTAAATATCTGCTTGAATATTGTGCTAGCTGTAAATATAAGCTTCATTCCTATTTCCAGAGCTGGCTTAGTCTGGGTGATTTATAAAGTGTGGGGGGGGAACACCCAAAGCGTCACAGTGCCCATCTCTGTTCCTTTGCCTATCTCTGTTCCTTTTAGCAGGTCCTGCTTTGTAAAACTGCAGTTTGTTTACTCTGTATGGTGCCAAGAAAGTCCTTTTTTTTTGTTTTTTAATTAAACAAAAAAAAAGGCAAAAGTATTAAGCTACTTCTAGTATAACACCTCTAAATGCCAAGTCCGTGAGAGGGAATTTTAACTTGCTTAATCTGACACAAATGAAAAACTATTCAAGGCTTGAGGTGACTGCAAAGTTAAGTGTCACAGCTTTTCTGGTAGGGGAGAAAAAGGGTTCTCAACCAAATCTCATTTGAACACTTGCAGTTATTTATTTCCTTTAAAGTGTTGGGCATGTTTTAAAGACACAGCAGCACCTGAACTAACTAAGAGTCCTGCTCAGTGTTGGGGGTTACACGGGGCAGAAAGAAAGGGAGAAAGGTTGTAGGAAGCGTTCTTGCTGTACTGGGGCAGGGGGAGTGTGTGTGGGATGGATCCTGTGTGTTTACTCCTGGCTGAGATGGAAATGTCATTCTCATCAGAGCTAAATTTCAGCTGAAAAGACTGCTATCATTTTTGTGACTATTACCTGCAGAGGAAAATGGAAAGGAGAAGCTGACTGTGATACAGACAGCTGAGATCATTCCTTTGCTTGTTCAAAACCATTGCATCTGAATTAGAGACATCTTTGGAATTCTCTTCAACCTTAAATTCTTTCATGTTTTAATTTCTTTTTTTTATTTGCATGTCTAGAGGAAAAAGGCAACAGGATAAAAGTCAACAGGATCTGCTAGAGTTAAGCTATGCCTCTGCTTAGAGGGGTGGCCCCAGTGTTAGGCCAGTGGATAAACTTCAAAGCCCAGAGAGATAACTGAGGAGACTTCAGACCTATGATGTGATGTGGTGGAGTCTTAGCATCTTCTTCTCCTTGAAGGAGTGAGAGGCTAGGGGTACATGTGTGTTATTTTCACTGTTCAGCAGCATCTAGGATAAATGGGCTGAAGTTTCCCTCCACTTTTTGCTCCAACAATCATACACCAGGTTTTCCACAACTGAACTGAAACCCATGATTCATAATCAGTTCCGTTTGCGAAGTGTTCTCCTAATTGATCAGACAGAGACCAATTCCAGTGTGGGAAACTGAACCCTGAGAAAATTAATTACCCGCCAGGCTAAACCCATTTCCTTTGGCCCAAGTACAGCTTATTGTATGTTACTGAGAGATGACTAGCTGTCGAGAGAAAGGCAATGCTATAATTCTTTCTAGGACACGCTACATTGGAAGCAGATAAACTGCTGCTGGCTGAGGGCAGTGGCTATGCAGAGCGGTGGCTAGCACAGGGAAAGGGGTAAAGGGACAGTAAATACATAACAAAAAGGCTCAGAGGGAGGAGAGATAATGGCAAGTAGAAAATATACCAATTTTGATCTCCCAGGGATTAGTCACTACAGAGTCTGCCTTTGGGGACAAGGGGTTTTAACGTGTGCTGTGCATATTTGGTGCTCATTTTACACCTGTGAGATGTGGAGGAATGTCACAGACCCTGAGCAAAAGGCAGAGAAGGAAAGAGATTTTTTGTTTTGCTGTGGTGCTCTGGTAATGAGGCTACCGCTCTTAGCAGGTCTCCACAGCCTCGGGGCCAGAAGGTTTAGAGTAAATGCTGTAACTGAGCAGAGAGCACCAGAGAGGAAAAGTGGATTCTCTTTCCTCCTTTAGGCTGAAGACATGCAGAAGGTCCAGAGACTTAGGAGTGGCTCCAAATGAATGTGAACAAGAATGCTGCACACTGATGTAGCACAGCCCATCAAGTCCCACCCCATGGAAATCACTTCTCTTGCTGCCATTCCTTTCATTTATAAGGGCCCCTGACATTAGGGTCCCAAATTCAAAGCCTTCCAAGACAGGAGCTGTTACAGATTTTTTAATTAAAGTCAGTTGGGTAATGAAAGTAGCAGGAGGATGTTCCCACCCTATGAACGGATAAATTAAGGCTCACAGCAAAGATAACAGACATGGGGGAGCAGATTTTAGATGGAAATTCTAATGACTGCCATCTTTAAGCTAATAACCTCCTGCCCACACAACTCTGCCAGCTTGGAGGCCAGCAATATAACTGCAATAGGAACATGGATCTCCTCCTTTACAGACTGTGGCTCAAGAGAAACAAACAAACATTAGTGTTACAGGATATTCAGGCCTGCAATCCCCTGACAGTAAGAGCCAGCTACTTCCCAGCTGCTCCAGGTTAATAGAAATACTTCCTTGGCCAGACCCCAGCACAAAACAAAATAGGATTTATAGCCAGAGTAAAGCTAATCAAAGAAAAAGGACAAAGGTTTATCAGCAGCCAGAACTTTTCAGAAGCAAAGAAGTTAGGGATGTCTGGGTCAACAATGTTCTCTTGCTTCAGAGAGCCCTCAATGCAGATTGCTTGGGGAATTCCTTACCCTGATGGAAAGTTTTAACCCTTTGACTTTTGAAAGGGCAGGATTTAGATTCAGGTGTGTTTATTGGAAAAAAACTGAAATTCAACCAAAATAATCTCTTTGCTGCTGCTAGCCTTTTATCAGCAGCTGTGTGGATGTGCTCAGGAGCTCTGTGTAAATGCAGTGTACTTAAGAAAGAAAGGTTGAGTAGAATGATCTCTTCAAATGCAGATGTTAGGCTTCTCTAAAGCCCTGGAGATCAAGGATCATAAAGCTGGGTTAAGGCTCCTAGCCTCCTTTCCTCCTCTATCCACCTTTGCTCCAAGAAAGAGGATGGCACCACTGAGAATCAGGCTCAGTGTGTTCCTCAAAGGAAAATAAAGCACTACAGCAATTCCTAACAGTTCAGTGTGGATTTTTCTTCCTAAGACAGGATATTCCTTTTCACATACACTGCATCAGAGACCTCATTTCCCAAAACTTCAAGTGCTTCAGAGCTCTAGCTTCCCAGCAGGAGAAAAGGATTTGAGTATCTTAGTTGATGGGAGGTTGACCATGAGCCAGCAATGTGCTCTTGTGGCCAAGGGGGCCAATGCCATTCTGGGGTGCATTAGAAGGACTGTGGCTAGTAGGTCAAGAGAGGTTCTCCTACCTCTCTACTCTGCCCTGGTGAGGCCAAATCTGGAGTACTATGCCCACTTCTTGGCCCCCTATGTCAAGAGGGACATAGGATTGCTTGAGAGAGCAATTTTGTGGCAAAGAGCCACAAAGATGCTGAAGGGAATGGAACATCTCTGTTACAAGGAGAGCCTGAGGGAGCTGAGTCTGTGCTGCTTGGAGGAGACTGAGAGGTGACCTCATCAATATTGATAAAGATGTGCAGGGTAAGTGCCAGGAGGCTGGAGCCAGTCTCTGCTGGGTGATGCCCAATGACAGCACAAGGGGCAATGTGTGGAAGCTGAGGCATAGGAAATTTCTTGTAAGCATGAGGAGGATTTTTTTTTTCCCTGTGAGGGTGACAGAAGACTGGAACAGGCTGCCCAGGGAGGTTGTGGAGTCTCTCTCTCTGGAGATACTCAAAACCCACCTGGACATATTCCTGTGTGATCTGCTCTAGGTGATCCTACTCTGGCAGGGGAGTTGGACTGGATGAGCTTTTGAGATCCCTTCCAGCCCCTGACATCCTGTGATTCCATGAGTTGGGAGCAGAAGAGAAGCTGCTATGGAAGAGGGAGGGGAACTTGTGTGAGAGTACTTGAAGAGGTGTGGAAATAAACATGTAAGAAAGAAAATTGGAGAGAAGTTTCCACCAAATTAATAACATGGAGGTAATAGCTATTCTATTTAGCACCTCTTATTTTGGCTGTGACACAGCCAAGGTGCAATATAGCTAGAAATCAGAATGGATGGAAGCTCATCCATTGATTTTTATGGCTCCTGTTAGTTTCTCATAGATCCTTATAGTGTAAGTAAACACCACACTATCTACCTCTTAAACTGAATTTCACAGCTCCCTGATTCTCTTGAGGCAGGAATAGTTTTCTTTTGGGTTTTGGTTTGGGTTTTTTTTTTAACCCTTTTAGTGCACTGAAGTCAACTCTTCTTTTGTGGTTACGACAGGAGCACTACAAAAGTCAGAGCTGTCTGAACTGAAAGAGCAGGGTTTTTTGAAGGAGGCAAATCGCCATGGCTATGAACTCTCAGTCACTTAGAGACAAATGTGTGTCTCTCTGCAAGTAAAAAACAGCCAGCCAAGAGAATGTTGGTGAGTTACTGTGTGTGATGGTTTGTGTGTTCCCCGCCCCCCCCCCCCCACTTTGGAAATCACTCAGGCTAGACTCAGCCAGCTCTGGAAATTGAATGAAGCTTCTATTTACATCTCAGCTCAATAGACAAGCAGATACTTACAATATATACAGTTATAGACAGAAATATGCAGGGTAAAAGATAATACAGAAACACAACAGCCCTCCCAGAAACCTGAGTCTCCAGTCCCAAGGAAGAATGGAGGTTCGGCCAGGGGGGTTAGGAAGCAAACTGGATTAATCAGACAGAAGTGCAGCTCAGGCAATGCCCCAAGAAGAAGTGCCTTTTCTATGTTTGGATTGTTGTTCTTATACATCTCAGCAAGCCTATGAGTGAAGTAGACATCACTCCTGTTTTCCTTTCACAGCCTGTAATCTAGATCTTCTAGCCAAAGCATTCTATCTAGCTTCAAACTAGCACATTGTGGCAGGTGAGGAACTTCCCCCCCCACACACTGTTGAATTTACCAGACTAGCTCAGAAGGCTTGGAAGCAAGATGAAGCTATATTTACAGCAAAGCAAGATTTGCAAGCATATATATACACAAGTACTCACAATTAAGAAATAATACAGAAATCCAAACTTCCTTCCAAAGGAAATTACCCAGAGGGGGCTCAAAATTACCCTCTCTTTCTCCCTCTTCCTTCCCAGATAGCTGAGCAAAACTAACCAGCAAAGCTTATTCTATTATTTGTTAGTGGAGAGATATTAGAGCGAAGATGAAGCAAAAGGAAGCAGTGTCCTGGAACAAAGTTGGACAAATGGTTTACTTTTGGGCTTTTTATCCCTTTCAGCAAGCCAATGAACGATACAGATTTCATCATTATTTTTTATTTACAGCCAATGATCTAATTTCTCTCATTAAAATATTCTAATTAGCCTCAAACCAGCACAGTTATGTCAGTTTAGCATGCCACAACCCATCAGCTGGGCTACCATAACAGGGCTTGTATCCATGCATCCCTTCACCCTGAGATAGATTGCAAGACCATATTGCTCAGCTGCAGCTATCCTGTTCTATGTTCTTTTGTCCCTCACCTTTTCTTTCAATAGGAAAAGAAAAACAAACAAACAAGTAAGTAATATGTAACCAGGTGGGGTTGGTCTCTTCTGCAAGGCAACCAGCAACAGAACAAGGGGACACAGTCTCAAGTCATGCCAGAGGAGGTCTAGGCTGGATGTTAGGAGGAAGTTGTTGGTAGAGAGAGCAATTGGCATTGGAATGGGCTGCCCAGGGAGGTGGTGGAGTCACCATCCCTGGAGGTGTTTAAGAAAAGACTGGATGAGGCACTTAATGCCATGGCCTGGTTGACTGGCTAGGGCTGGGTGCTAGGTTGGACTGGATGAGCTTGGAGGTCTCTTCCAACCTGGTTCATTCTATGATTCTATGATGATTTCTTTAAAAAGTTGAAAGCTGTTTTCTAACTTCTCATTAATTCATTTCCCATCCAAAAAGACTGATAAAAAACCAATGTGCTTTGAACAGAAATTCAGGGGAGCAGTTTGAAGTGAGCAGTGACTATTCCAGTGAAGGAAGGTTTCTGCTCTGTGTGCAGCTCACCTGGCCATTCATCCAGTGCCCACTGAGGGGGAAAGGAGATGAGATATTACTCCATTATAGTCTGGAATGTATAATTCATACAATGCCAATGAAATAATGATAAATGACTGAATTGTTCACAAAGGCCATTCTTCACACTTTAGCCCATTTTAAAAAAAGAGAAAAAAGCTTTCTCTTTTCTTTTGTTCCTAACTTTCTCTTAATGACTCTCCTCCCTCTTTGCCTTCATTCCCTGGGAAGCCACCAGGCAGAGATGCTGTAAAGAGGCAGAGAACAGTTGTGTGAGAAGCCTAAATCTCTGTCTCTATCCTCATGGACATGCCAGTGTCTATGTATGTGCATACTTTCATTGTAAGCATGCAGCCAGATCTCTTTACCTGGATCCACCTACCAGTTGATCTGTTTAAAATCATCTGTGGCCATTGTGCTGGTTTGAGGGTAACTGGAATATTTTAATGAGAAAAATTACATGATAGGCTGTGAAAAGTTGTGCCAGGGGAAGGATAGGCTGGATGTTAGGAGGAAGTTCTTCACAGAGAGAGTGAATGGCTGCCCAGGGAGGTGGTGGAGTCACCATCCCTGGGGGTGTTCAGCAAAAGACTGGATGAGGCACTTAGTGCCATGGTCTGGTTGACTGGATAGGGCTGGGCGATAGGTTGGACTGGATGATCTTGGAGCTCTCTTCCAACCTGCCTGATTCTATTCTAAAAGGAAACAATGCTGATGTCTGTTGCACTCACAGGTTCACTGAGACATATAAAAACAAGAACACAAACATAGATAAGACAGAGAAAGTCTCTATTTGCCAGAGTTGGTGTCTGTTTTTTTCTCCCTGGGCTTCTTCTGTGTAACCCAACTAATCTTTCAGCTTTTTACCCCCCTCACTAAGCCTCCCAGCTCATCTTGCACATAAGGCAAACTCTGGGATAAGGTAGAGAGGTGGAAAGAAGGTGGAAGGGTAATTGGGAGCCCCTCCTAGGGTCTCTGATTTTATGTTTCTATATTACTTTTAACTTGTATGTTTCTGTATATAACCATAAATATTGTAAATACCTGCTTTCATATTGTGCTAAGCTGTGAATATAAAGCTTCATTCCTTAAATTCAAGCTGGCTGAGTCTGGCCTGGGTGATTTCGTAAGAGTAGGTGGACAGGTAACTCTCAAACCATCACAGTCATGGTCTTGTTTTAGGATTTGTTTGTGCTTTAATTTCCCCCTCTGTTCAGTAAAGAGGGAGACTAGGAGTAAGGAACATAGGAATTTTCCATCTAAACATGAGGAGGAAGTGCTTTGAGGATGGTAGAACACTGGAACAGGCTGTCCAGAGAGGTAGTGGACTCTCCATCTCTGGAGTTATTCCAAACCCACCTGGATGTCATCCTGTGCAACCTGCTCTAGATGTGAACATACTCGGGCAGGGTGGTTGCACTAAATGATCTCCAGAGGTCCCTTCCAACCATGCTGGGATTCTGTGAAGGATAATAGTATATGATAAGTAAGTTTCTCAGTTGCTTTGGTCGCTTGTTTGGCTTACATAGAATCAGTCAGGGTTGGAAGGGACCACAAGAATCATTTATTCCAACCCCTCTGCCATGGGCAGGGACACCTCATACTAGATCAGGCTAGACAGAGCCTCATCCAGCCTAGCCTTAAACACCTCCAGGGATGGGGCCTCAACCATCTCCCTGGGCAACCCATTCCAGCCTCTCACCACTCTCATTCTCAACAACTTCCTCCTCACGTCCAGGCTGAACCTACCCATCTCCAGCTTTGCTCCATTCCCCCTAGTCCTATCTCTACCTGGTAGCCTAAAAAGTCCCTCCCCAGCTTTTTTGTAGGCCACCTTCAGATACTGGAAGGCCACATAAGACTGAGAGAAGCACATGGGAAACGTGGGGTTCGTGCATATGCACCGCTCTTCAGAGGCCACAAAAGCAAACTCCATATAAATTCTTGGGCTGGATGGGGAAGATTTTCAACTCTAGGCAATTCTACCTGGTTCAACTCTAGGCAATTCTACCTGGCCCAACTCTAGAAGACTGGATGGGGTTTCTTCCGGGCAGCTGTAGTTCTTTATCCTTGGGAAAGGCATGCAGCAGATGAGCAAGTGCTGGAAACAGGAGTTGGTAAAGAAATTGCACCTTGAAGAGCTCCAGCTCCGTTAGATTGATTGTGAGCAGAAGAAGTATTAGTCATCCCTTGCTCTGAGCCGTTGTACAGGGGTAATCTAAACCCGAAGAAAAACTTGTAAAGATCACAGCACACAGATGGATGGGCAGAAGGCTAGATAGATCATGGGCAGAAGGCTAGATAGATCATGGGCAGAAGTAACAGTTTAAAATTACATTTCTGTTTGTGACCTCATTTTCAAAAGTCCTGAGTGTTCATTTCAGGGGAACATGCAGCGGGAGCAGTTCTCTGGGGAATGAGTCTGGAGGCAGGTGTCTGCAGGTAGAAACCTATTTTTGCAAATCATGTATATTTGGAAAGATGAGAAAGCACCAGCCAAGGATGTTTGCTAAAGGTCGAAGCTTCTCTTTTTGCTGGAGCTTTCCCTCTCTGCTTGCTTTTATTTCCCGATACTCCCCAAGGACGTATTGAAACTCCATAGATTTGAGCACATCCTTTGTCCTGCTTAATCATTGTCAGCAGCCAAAAAAACGAGATAATGGAGACCCATCTTGGGGACTCCAAGATGCTGATTGTTCAGAAAGGTCAAAGAAAAACTAGGTTTCTAATCTTTGCAAAAGAAGAGATTAGCAGGCAGTCTTGCTGAGATGTTGGGCGGGGGGAGGAGAGTAAAAGGAAAAAGAGAAGAAAGGTGACAGAAGGCTATTTAGCTTTGGCTTCCATACAAGGAGCTAGAGACCATGAAACGAATCCATGACACTGAAAAGAAAGGAGGAAAATTCCTCAGCAGAATACACAGGCAGCACGAGGACCAACTGGCAAGAAATATGAAAAGAAACGATCTAAGGGCCAAGTATAATCCGGGCTAAAATCTGTCCAACATTCAAGGTTGCTGGCCTTCACCTCTGATTCCTATGGGAGACTCCTATTGTGGCTGAAAATAGGAACAGGATAGACAGAAAGACTGGATGGGGTTTCTTCCTCATTAGTTTATACAAGTCAAAGTTGACTGACAAGGCTCAGCTCATTGTCTGGGCTTCCTCTGCAGTCCACAGAGGAGTTGTCACCCACGAATGGCAATTCCACCCATCACAGGAGTGACTGATGCAGACAGAAGAGATCTGCAGAGGTTCTAATCTGTCTTTCTTGGTTAAGAAACAAAGCACCCAGGGGAATAGGTTCAGGGTAGGGGGTTAATCCTAGCTCTTCCAACTGAGAAATACCCCACCCAGGAGCCTCTGAAGAGCCCCTTATGGTTGGAGCAGATGCTGGAAGTATAAAGAATCCTGTCCTACCATCTCATCTCATGCACCTGTTGTGGAAGGACCAGAAAATGCAAGAGCAGAGATTAAATATGAGAGGCTGACTCATGCACAACACATAATCACATTTTCTAGCTCTACTTAAGTCTCTACAACACTGGAATGATAAAGAAATTATTCCTGTTCCACTTTTGAAGACATTCCAGCATCAGAAGATAGAAGACTCTCAAAGGCTTCAAAAAGTTCAGGCCCAGATTTCAAGTTTTGGAGGCTTAAAGTTATTTTATGCTATAGGTTTGGCTTTGTTCCTGCCCATGGCATGGGGGTTGGGACTAGATGATCTTTGTGGTCCCTTCCAACCCTGACCGATTCTATGTTTCCAAATCTTTAGTAGCTGCTAGAACCAGGCAGAGTCTCCAAACCTTTGGAAGCATTCCTAGTGCAAGAAATTACCAATTTCCATATTTTTGCTGCTCTTGATGTTTTTGACACTGAGGAACAAGCTGTCTTCATTTAAATGAGATGAGAAAAGTATCTCCTACAAATGATGCCATTTCTTTTCTCCATTATACTTTTTTTCCCCCTTGCATCTTCTGGCAGTGCTGTTACAAAACCAACAGCAAACGGTCGAGTGGAACAGCAAAGACAATAACTTTAATGGAAAGAAATTGGGAACTGGAAGATGACACAGATTGCATTAAAGGGGGGGGGAAGAAAATACGTGAAATAATATTTAATTTCTCTGGTCATAAATAATATGTCTGCCCACATTACAAGCACATCAAAGATGACAGGAAAAATAGTTCAGTGACATGAGAAAATATCATTATTTCTTCATTAAATGTTTTAAATCTTTATAAGAGGGGAGCAAAAACGAACAACAAACCATTAAAAAAAAACCCTGACAAGCAAAAATATATCAGCTGAAGGGCCAGTGGAGAAATGATTTAGGAGTCTGTAAGCATGCAGATGTGTAAATCAAAGGGAAAGAAAAAAACCTCTGCCATAGGCAAAACTTTGACTAGAATCCCAGTTCCATTTCAGGAAGGGAGTAGAAGTGCTGCTGGTGGACAGCATTTAACCATCAGTAGGCACCGTATGTTCACGTCAGGGCTGCCTTTCTGTGTGAAAAAAAAAGGGGACCTGGTCTGCTTGGAATGTCTGCTGGGCAAAGAGGATTCTCCCACAGCAACCACTGTGCCACTGTGCCTTGCAGAGCACATCGAGTCAAACGCTGAACTAAAGGCAGAGGTTTTCTGATGTTGGTTTCACAGGAAGCCACTGGAAATTCGGGGAGGTCATGGAGGGTGTGGATTTGAATTGAAAAGCAGGGTTAGAGCCTGGCAGGTGACTGTCAGTGGCACTGCAGGTCTGGTTGAGCTGCTTTATTGGCAAAGGGATAAAAACTGTGCATGTTACTAACCATTTCAATAGATGTAGTTCCTTGCGCGCACTATTGCTCACCCTCTGTAGTGCACAAAACCCCCAGCAGTGGGGACAAAAAGTGAGGACAAAATAAGCTCCATATGAAAGATGACCCTTAGGGGAGAGGGGATATACATTCCTGCATGTTTTTTTCTTGTGTTTCTTCACTACACTCAGGGATAGCACCTCTGTGAGAACTCAGTGCTGAGATGCTGCTTGTTTCTGTCTCTCTAATGATCCATCCTCTTCATTCCTCTCCAGCCCTGATGGCCAGAACACATCTATTCAGGAAAACATTATCACCATCATTTCTGCTCCAAGACACACAGCATCACTCATCAACCAGAAGTCAAGGTCACGACACCCCCAAATGCACAACACTCATCTCTTCTGGTCTCGGTGCTGCTAAGAACCTCCCTCCTCACACAGGCACTAATGGCACCATTACTGCTCCCCTCCAGATTGCTTAACAGATGCTCTTGATAAATACCAGAGCAGTTGAGATTCTGTAGGAAATGAAGCGCAGCTGCCCAACTGCCAGAGTTGCTGGTGAAGGATAGGAGACACTTACAAGGTCTTTGGGATGGGTAGCACAAGAGCAAAAGGTATTTGGCCCTTTCACTAGAACTGAAGGGTCTAGAGTTGGGTAATGGAAGTTGTCCTAGAGGAAATAAGATGTGTATCAGGTTACAGGACACATAGTAGCTGAACATGAGCCAGCAGTCTGCCCAGGTGGCCAAGAGAGCCAATGGCATCCTGGCCTGGATCAGGAACAGTGTGGCCAGAGGACAAGGGAGGTTATTCTGCCCCGGTACTCAGCACTGGTCAGGCCACATCTTGAGTGCTGTGTCCAGTTCTGGGCTCCTCAATTCAAGAAAGATGTTGAGATACTGGAACCTGTCCAGAAAAGGATAATGAAGCTGGTGAGGGACCTGGTGCACAACCCTGTGAGGAGAGGCTGAGGGAGCTGGGGGTGTGCAGCCTGGAGAAGGGGAGGCTCAGGGCAGAACTCGTTGCTGTAGCCAGGTGAGGTTCGTCTCTTCTGCCAGGCAACCAGCAACAGAACAAGGGGATAGCATCTCAAGTTATGCCAGGGGAGGTCTAGGCTCCATGTCAGGAGGAAGTATTTCCCAGAGTGATTGGCACTGGAATGGGCTGCCCAGGGAGGTGTTCAAAAAAAGCCTGGATGAGGCACTTAGTGCCATGGTCTGGTTGACTGGATAGGACTGGGTGTTAGGTTGGACTGGATGAGTTTGGACGTCTCTTCCAACATGGTTGATTCTATGATCTGTGCAAGTCATGAATTCACTGGAAGCCAACAACCACAGAAAGTACAGTTTGAACAAGCATCTCCAGTGTCTATGTTTGTTTCTATGTATATTTGAGAGGTTGTTTTTTTTTTTTTAATATGTGAACGTTAATGTTCTCAACGTACTTGCAAAGGCAATATATAAACACCACATCAGCAAGACAGCAAGCTTGTTACAGCCCTTTTTAGCTACATAGCCAGAAATGTTTTCCAGGTGTTTTCTTCACCCACATTTAGTAACCTCAAGGAATGGATAAATTGAGGCATAAACTAGGTTTTTTTTTCCCCCTTTTGACTTGCAAAAGTCAGTCAACCTTGCAAAATGGGCTGGCCTTGTGAAATCTTTCAGCAAAAGAAAACATGTTGTTTAAAACAACCTCCCTCTTGCAAAGCTGCCGTTCCCAGAAATAGAATAGCAAGATGCAAAAGGGCAGAATGACAGCAAAACTGGGGTTTTTTGTATGAAATGGAGGACTGCTGCTCTCTCCTTTTTCTTTGTCTTGCATTACTTCACTTCTAGATTAATCCAGTCTAGCCTACTCTTAATCAACTTCCTCTTGAAACTTCTTTCAATATACTCAAACAACATGTCTAACGTTTCTCCTCTGTAGTTTCTCTCCCAACACACTTCTACTTTTCCTCCTTACTCTAACTCTTATCTCCCTGGACCCATCTAATCTGTTGGCAAAGATGAGAAAACACACAGAGGTGCTGCTGGAGCTATCAGCTAATCAGCAGTGAGGCAAAAAGATGTGTAAGATGTCTGCAACCACCTGGGCATGTTTGGTAGCCAGGGGAAAAAAATGAAGCTGTTGAGAGGGTGAAGAGGGGTCTTCAGAGATGGAGAGGCAGTGCGTAATGGAACGGAAACAGGAGAGGTGAGAGAAAATGAGATGGAAAAAATGAGATGTATGACACAGAGGAGTTTAGCCAAAATGAGACTGTCATCAAGTCTGCCAGAGGAGGAGCAAGAAGGGAAAACACAAACTTGCCACAGCAATTCCTCTCTCTTCACCAGCAGTGTCTCTTCCAGAGTGTGCACCCTCACTCACCCACTGTGTACACACATCTCCTCCACTTCTCAGATGAGATTCCCTCTTTTCTCCTTTCAGCTTCAAACTACACTTCGACTGCTCTCTTTCCCTCTTGTTACTCATATATTTGACTTCCACCTGTTTCATGTTATGGGCAACATGAGCACAGAGCTAAATAGTGGTAACAAGAAGGCTGCTAGAGATCAACTGGGTACTACATGGAAGTACATAAGGGGCCTGGGCAGACTATGGGGTGGGGAGCACAGGGACAAAATGGAGTCCTGATGTGATCACAGCTCTGTTTTATCGCTTCCTGCTACACTGCAGTGTAAATTTATACCTCCACTTTCCCTCTGAAGTAGAGGAGATTTTTACTGAGTATACCAAGCATAGGAAAGGGGAAAAGAGGAAAGAGTGCTAAAGACAGAGGGAAGATGATGAATATTTTGAGAAGGGAAAGTTTCAGTTGTTGAGGTAGAAGCTTTAGTTAGAAAAAAGAACTTCTATTTTTACAGGAAACTCCTCTTCTGAATTGGAAGCAGCAGCTTAGGGTCTTAAACCTTCCCACAGAAGAAGGATTGCATTAAAGAAAATAAAAATCACATGGAGACATCAAAATGCCTCAATGTGGAGCACTCTCTGCTACTACAAGCTATTTAAAATTAATGCCTTAATGTAATACACAATCCATACAAATTAGATTGGGGGAGGGGGGGGAATGTGGAACTCAAGTGTTTTTCTGTTCTCAAAACATTTTGTCATTACCAAAATGAAACAGGAAGTCAAAACAATTCATTTTAAACATTTTATTGAAATTGACTTGTTGCTGTGAAACCTTGTGAGAAAAAAAAAAAACAACAAGCCCCAAACCCTTGGATTCCAACTGCAAACTGCTCAGGTTAAGAGCAGTTAAACAGCAGGAGAGGAGAAATAGTTTCTGAAAGCCCCTTGGCTATCCATACAAGAGTAAAGGCACTGCAGAGGCCTCTTGCTTCTCCTCATCAAGCTGAAGGAGTTGATCTAATAGATGAGAGGGAATGAAAAATGGTCTCTTCTTGGGGAGGTAATACAACTCCATCCCACTCCCCACCACATTTGCAGGTGCTGCTTCAGAAAAAATGAGGCCTTGGACCCAGAGGGTTGGGCAGATGAGACTAAAGAGAATTATTTGCTTACAAAATCTCCCAGGGTATCTGAAGGGGACCTACAGGAAGGCTATGGAGGGACTACTTGGAACGGTTTGTAGTGATAGGATAAGGGGCAATGGTTTGAAACTGAGGAGAATTACGTTGGACATCAGAAGGAAGCTCTGCACCATGGAAGTGGTGTAACAGTAGGACAGGTAGTCCAGGGCCATGGTTGAAGCTCCATTCTAGGAAACACTGAAGATGAGATTTCATCTACCAACAGCAGCCCCTGCCCCACCACCCTCCCCTCCCTCTGCCCACAGCAGCCCCTGCCACACCACCCTCCCTTCTGCCCACAGCAGCCACAGCCACAGCCCCTGCCCCTGCCCCTGCTCCTGCTCCACCACCACCACCACCCTCCACCCTACCTAAACAGCTCCTTCTCTACCACTATCGTTTTTGCACCCACCTCACAGCCTGGGGCAAGACTTTCTCCTAGCCAAGATACCACCTAGAAAAACTCAGCTCCAGGAAGGAGGCTCAGCCAACACCCGTGAGTAACGTTACAGTAGTAACTGAGTTTGCTGAGTAGCAATTGAGTTTGTCCCTAACCAACCGGGGGGCCCACCAGGCCCCCCGGCCTTTGAAATCCCCTCCACCATTCACCCAGTGCACACCACAAGGACTCACCAGTGCTGATGGGAGGCGGATCCCTCTGCCCAAATGGGCAAGCTTAGGGCTTCTGCCCTTCCTGAGGCTGATTATAAAGGGGAGCAGGGAGGGAGGGCAAAGTGGTCACACCTGGGGTGGGAGGAGATGCCAATAGAGCCCAGGTGCTCTGGGTTTGGAGGAAAAAGGGGGAAATGAGGTGTGGGGTGGAAAAGGGGCAGATGGGGTGGGAAAGGAGAGATGTTGCTGAAAGCAGGGAGGTGGAGAGGAAAGGAGGGAGATGGAGAAGGGAGATAAAACAAAAATAACAAAAATGAAAACTGGACTGCAGTGTTTGCATTTAAACAGCCTTTCAACGACTGACCCTTTGTCACTTCTGCTTGGAGTAGTAACCAGACATCTCCACTGGCCCACTCTGTTGGCTGAAGAAGAGCAAGTCACACCTGCCTAAGATGAAATCAGGCAATAAAGAGGAAAGCCAAGAAATAAAAATAAAAAACAAATGCAAATTATATATATATATACACAAAGTGAGAGGTCTTTCAGCAAGCTCTCCATGGGTCAGCAGTGTGCCGTTATGGCCAAGAGGGTGATTGTGGGGTGCATCAAGAAAAGTGTGACCAGCAGGTCTAGGGAGGTTTTTCTTCCCATCTGCTCTGCCCTGGTGAGGCCACATTTGCACTATTGTGTCCAGTTTTGGGCTCCCCAGTTTGAGAGAGACAAAGATCTGCTGCAGAGAGTCCAATGGAGAGCCACAAGCATGATTAGTGGACTTGCACATCTTCCCTCTGAAGAGAGACTGAGAGTCCTGGGGCTGTTTAGCCTGGAGAAGAGAAGGCTGAGAGGGGATCTGATCAGTGTTTATGAATATTTGAGGGGTGGGTGTCAAGTGAAGGGGGCCAAGCTCTTTTTGGTGGTGCACAGTAATAAGACAAGGAACAATGGATACGAACTGGAACACAGAAGGTTTCACCTCGATATGAGGAGAAATTTCTTTACACTGAGGGTGCTGGAGCCCTGGAATAGGCTGCCCAGAGAGGTTGTGGAGTCTCCTCCAGAGACTTTCTAAACCAGTCTGGATGCATTCCTGTGCAGACTACCCTGGGTGATCCTGCTTTTGGCTGGGGGGATTGGACTTGATGAGCTCTGGAGGTCCCTTCCAACCTCTGATGTTCTGAGATTCTATGATTCTAAGATCTCTCAGTCTGCACTGGGTCCCTGATAATTGCTTCTGTAACAGAGACTCTTGGAAGCCTACAGATCAGTGTGTCCTAGCCCATGTCAGGAACATCTCTGACTAACATCCCGGACTGTGAATTACTCCTGCTAATCCTCTTCAGCTCAGCCCTGCTCCTCCTGCTTCTGTGAAATTCTGCAGAAGGATTACCAAATGCCAACAAAATGCAGCCCTGAGATGGCATCAGATGCTACTTCATGCTGCTGAGTTACACGCTGACAGAAAAGCACCTCGCCTCTCACTTGGGACAGCTTTGGGGGATGTCACTGGGGTCTTGGGGAGCAATCTGTGCCGCTGCTTGGTGCCAGGAGGATGTGGTATGAGTTGGCTGCTGTCTCACTTCATGGTAATTAACAGCCAGGTCCGCTGACTGTAAAGTGCAGTTGACTTTCAATGAGTTCACGGATCCACATGTCCGCCTCCTGTCTAAATTAAATTAGCAAAGCCACTGGGAAGCTTATCTTAAACCACTTCATCTTAAAATGCACAAAAACACACTAAAGACCACAGTCACGTGCTGGAGGAAGTCCTTTGGGTCCAAGGACTTCGCTCTCCTGGGAATCAGGCCATTAAGTATGGATTTAAGTGCTTTGCTTTAGGCACTCAGATTTAATTTGTTTTTGTTGAACGATTTACCATGGCTCTCCTTCTGCACCGAGGCTGCTGCCCAGGAGAAGGCGACGTGTCTCAGCCCCAGGTGGCTGCACTCACAGCTCTCAGTCAGCCCCTTTGCAAAGGCTCTGCTCTCAGGTGTTTGTTGTCACCACAGCTTTGGATAAAAGAGAATCACCCGACACAACTGACATCTTGAATACTGCCTTCGGCTTTGGGCTCCCCAGCTTAAGAGGGACAGGGATCTGCTGGAGAGGGTCCAAGGCAGGGCTACAAGGATGTTTAGAGGACAGGAACACTGCCTTATGAGGAGAGGCTGAGGGACCTGGGGCTGTTTAGGCTGGAGAATGGAATGGGCTGCCCAGGGAGGTGGTGGAGTCGCCGTCCCTGGACCTATTCAAGGTAGGATTGGACGTGGCACTTGGTGCCATGGTCTAGCCTTGAGCTTTGTGGTAACAGGTTGGACTTGATGATCTATGAGGTCTCTTCCAACCTTGGTGATATTGTAATACTGTGAGAAGACTGAGAGGCGATTTAATAAATGTCTATAAAAATCTGAGGGCTGGGGGTCAGGAGAAGGGGGACAGGCTCTGCTCACTTGCTCTCTGGGATAGGGCAAGGAACAATGAGTGTAAGTTGCAGCACAAGAGGTTCCCCCTCAACACAAGGGGGAACCTCTTTATCTGTAACAGAGCACTGGCACGGGCTCCCCAGAGAGGTTGTGCAGTCTCCTTCTCTGGAGACTTTCAAGGCCTGACTGGATGCATTTCTCTGTGACCTGAGCTAGGTTGTATGCTCCTGCTCTGTCAGGGAGGTTGGACTCGATGATCTCTTTGGGTCCCTTCCAAGCCCTAACATCCTGTGATACTTTGACAGCAGCACTGCTTTTGTTTGCTGTCTGCTTCCCAGAAACTCCCAGCCCCGTGGTGCTACAACAAGGCAAGGCAGCACGCTGTGGTGAGGGCTGGGCAGCCGGTGCCACCACCAGCTGAGGTGACATTCCCACTGTTTCTGAGTTAGGAGAAAGATTTTATGTTCTGAATGTAACCTGTTTCATCCCATTTACTGCACTGAAATCCCATATTTGAATGCACTGCAGGAAGAAGTGGTCAAAGCCTGCAGATCTCTGCTGACAGTCACAGGAGGGACAACTGAAAGGGGAGACTGCAGAATCCCAGAATTCACTAGGTTGGAAGAGACCTTAAAAAGTCATCTAGTCCAACTCCCCTGCTGTAAGCAAGGTCATTCCCAGATAGATTAGGTTGCTCAGAACCCCATCAAGCCTGACCTTGAATATCTTCAGTAATGGAGCCTCCACCACCCCCCTCACTAACCTGCTCCAATGTTCCACCACCTTCATAGTAAAGAACTTCTTCCTAATGTCCAATTTAAATCTACCCTGCTCAAACTTCAAACTATTACCTGTTGTCCTATAGGTACAAGACCTTCTACACAGCAGCCCCCTCCCCTCAGCTTTCTGTTAGGCCTCTTTCAGGTACTGGAAAACCACTGTAAGATCTTCCCAGAGCCTTCTCTTGTCCAGGCTAAACAGACCCAACTCTGAGAGAGGGCCTGTCTTCATAGAACTGTTCCAGCCCTCTGATAACTTTTGTGTCCCTCTTCTGAACACTCTCCATCAGGTACATGCTCTTGTGTTGAGGTCCCCACAGCTGGACACAGTAGTAGAGCACAGCAGATGTGTTCTCCTCCAAAGCTTACTTGGCAGTTCTAAGAGGCTGGCTGATGTCTTGCAGACAGCTTTGGGTATTTTTTTTCCCTCTGTGATTATTTGGTTTTCCCTCACAGTGGGCTGCAAGGAGCAGCTGGGCAGGGCAGGATCTGTGTGCTCAGCACTGGTGTGCATGTACACTGCCTGCTGCTCTGGAATCAGCATTTCCTGACTGGTTGCCTTTGCTCCCCAATCACACTGCTCTGTGTGGGAGTTCTCCATACAGGGGTTTTTCTAACCCTGTGCCTCAAGGAATCAACACAGCTTCGTGATAGGCTTGTGTTTGCCGTTAGTGAGGTTAATCCAACCTGTCTGCCAATCCAGTGAGCTGAAACTGCCTGGACACAGCACAGTCTGAAGTTGTGCCAGGGGAGGTCTAGGCTGGACGCTAGGAGGAAGTTGTTGGCAGAGAGAGTGATTGGCATTGGAATGGGCTGCCCAGGGAGGTGGTGGAGTCGCCGTCCCTGGAGGTGTTCAAGAGAAGCCTGGCTGAGGCACTTAGTGCCTTGGTCTGGTTGACTGGCAAGGGCTGGGTGCTAGGTTGGACTGGATGATCTTGGAGGTCTCTTCCAACCTGGTTGATTCTATGATTCTAAGCCCTCAGATGCCATCATGTTTGGCATTCACATCTACATATTGCATTGAGACAGCTGGGGCTGTTTAGCCTGGAGAAGAGGAGGCTGAGGGGGGATCTCATAAGTTCTTATACCTACAAGTGTCAAGATGATAGGGTCAAACTCAGCAGTGTCCAGGGACAGGACAAGGGATGATGGACACAAACTGGAACACAGAAGGTTCCATGTAAACACAGGTTAAAAATTCATCACTTTGAGAGTGGCAGAGAACTGGACCAGGCTGCCCAGAGAGGTTGTGGAATCTTTTTCTCTGGAGGCACTCAAGCCCCACCAGGACACATTGCTGTGTGATTTTACTCCAGGCAATCCTGCTCTAGCAGAAGGCTTGAACTAGATGATCTTCAGAGGTCCCTTGCAACCTCCCCCACTCCGTGACTCAGCTTTTAGGGAATTTTTTCTTCACCAAAACTTGGATTAGCTCAGGGTTTATTTTATTTCCTTTTAAATAAAACCTCTTGATGTCCTTTTTTTTGGTCAATTTGCAAATGTGAAGACGTCTACAGATCTCACTGTTGCTTGAGACATCGTGAGTGTTAAAAATCAATAAGGATCTCACAGCCGGAGACACCCTGTGAAGTGTTCCTAGTCTTCAAGACAGAAAACGGGAACCTTTTGACAGGACAAGCCTGTCAGGCAATGAATTTCTTGAAAAGGAAAACATCTTTGTATGCAACTGATTTCATCTTGATAAATTGGTCTCAGTAAGAAAAAAGACCAAAGAGTGGAAGTCAATGGCTCCATGTCCAAGTGGAGGCCAG
>WAAF01018565.1:0-44155 GCA_013400475.1 Tricholaema leucomelas
TTGTTATTCAATCTCATAATTCTGCTATCTTCTTATATACTCACAAAAAGGTCAGTTCGTGCTCCTTTCCTCCTCCTCCTGCCCTGGGTGTGTGGCAGGAGCCCACTATCGGGAACATGTAAGCAGTAGGCCTCTTGGCTGGCTGGAGGCGTTGGGGGGGGAGGATTGGAGCACTGGGGAAGGTAGATTTAGTTTTTTTGGGGGAATGGGGAAACTTCAAGGGGGTTTGCCATGGATGGGGAAATTGCTTCTGTAAGATCTATCGCTGTATATCTCTCTCTCTCTAAATACAATTCTGTGTGGGTTTATAACCGCTCTGACCTTGTTCTGGCTTCTTCAGGACACTCTGTCCAGGGATTCTTAGGCAGACCTTCAGGTGCAGAGGCAGGATGTCGTGCAGTCTCAGCATGATGTAACACTGACCACACAAGCCGACTGCGTGCAGACGCATGGGGTCTGCTCCTGGCAACTTGCGACAGCGGCGCGCACCAGGCAATAATAAGGCAGCGGGCATGCAATAGGGTGCATGGCTGCACAGGAGTCTGAGCTCCATAGATAAAGGCAGGCATAACCAAAAAGCAGTGCGGGTGAGCACTTTGTTTAGCTGTATACCCCTATTTATCAAATGTAGGCCGAGATTAATGGCCCTTTGGCCACCACAACGACCAATCAGCTTGGCAGTTAGCCAAAAGCATACCATAATAGGTGAAATCCACAAGCCTGGACCTCCCAGATATGGGGACAGCATGGGCCTAGCACCCGGTGGGCCATAAGCTAGGCACATGGGCTTATACAACCACGTTACACAACCACATTACACAACCTGGACCCTGGGCAGGCCAGAGTTTGTGGCACCAGGCCTATTGTGCCACTCATGTCCGTTTAATGTGTTTACCTCTGGATATGGGCATAAAAACAAATCCAGGCAAGGCAAGGCATGAATAAGCCTATTTGGGCCTATGGGCCCTCCATGACAGACATTTACGGATCATTAGTTATCTTGTCATTCTAGGCTCTTTGTTTCACCACAATCATCCACAGAGAAGCCCAAGTCCAGGTTAATATTACTTACTGTGATTTTTGTATTGACCATTTTTCATACACCTTTTTTTTCTGAAGTGTTTTGAAGTGCTTCCTTTAAATCAGTGAAAATTATTTGCTCGATTCTCAATTCTGTTTGTATTTTAATAGTCAATATCATCCAACTTTGAAGAAATTAAATAGTGTAATAGAAGAATCACTTCTTTATTAAAAGCTAGTCTAATATGTTATGCATAGTTTGGATATAATCCTCCCCCAAATTAATTTAATTCTTGTATTTAATGGTCTACCGAATCTTTTAGATCAGACTTTTCCTAACTCTGTTATGCTAGTATATTCTGTTCTGTTCTAGACAGCAAAATACAGATTTTAGTGCAGTTCTTTCATTGCAAATCTAACAGGAACATTTTTTAAATCTGTCATTTTGTTAATCATTTTGCAGAAGCTATAGCAGCAGAGCAATCATTTTTGTGTTCTTTCAGTTGATTATGACAGACATTATTAATTACCATTTATGCATAACCTTTTAATCAGCAATATTGCAGCAATTTAAAATCAATTGATAAGGCATAGCATCTTATTTAATGCCTGCACCTGGGTTTTCAGGCAATCCTGACTGTTCTTCACTTATAGAAAGCTCCAAATGCAGTGGTTGTGCTTTCAAATGATCATCCAATTGTAGCAGAAATCAAAGTCAGGCCTGCACATAGGATCATGGATGTGCTCTAGCTGGGCATGGTGTGATTTTCCTGTGATGTCATATAAATGGAGAATTTATAGACGGGTTATCAGCATTATCCCTTTGCATGGTTTGTGCTACATGTGCAACACAGGAATCACGCAGAGCACAGGCTGACTATTGCTTCGTGTCTTTTGCCCTGGGAATGATTATCCTCAAAAGCTCTAGGCTGGTACTTGGAGCAAAACTGAGGGAGAAAAGTTCCCTAACTCACCTATTTTTTTCTTGTCATGATGCATAGACTGAGCAGAATTATTTGTTATTTGCAGTTAAAAAGATTTTAATCTTTAATCCAGATACGCAGTTGGATCCTGCAGCTGCTAAAATGTCTAAAAATGCACCCTACTAGATCTTCGTACAGACATTACACAAAACACATCTTTGCCTGTTCTATTTTTATTTCCAAATACTTTCTACCTTCTAGGAGAGCTTCACTTCACTTATATTTCTGAGGAAATGCTCCAAACTCCTGAGTATGTCCACACTTAGCGTTAGAGAAGGCATTATTAATACTATTAATACTGACAATAGATCTGGATTAGAAAAATCCAGAAAGGAGAGATTATTTGGTGACTATTAACACAGTTAGTTGGATGCAAACTTTGACTCAGGAAAGTGATTAGAAGCTGGTATGGGGTGGTTTAGGTGTCCCCTGCCCCCCAACACTACTAGAAATCACCCAGACTAGACTCAGCCGGTTCTGGAAATATGAATGAAGCTTATATTTACAGCTAGCACAATATACAAGCAGATAGTTACAGTATATACAGTTATAGACAGAAATATACAAAGTAAAAGGTAATACAGAAACACAACTCCCTTCCCAGAAACCTGAGTCCCCGGGAGGGGCTCTCAACCACCCCCTCACCTTCCACCTACCCCTCTCAAACTTACCCCAGTCCCAAGGAAGAATGGAGATTCAGCCAAGGGGGTTAAGAAGAAAACGTGAATCAGCCAAAGAAAAAAAATGGAGGGTGAGGTTAGAGAGTAAGATGGAGTTCAGCCAGCAGCCTCGAGCTCCCCACCAGGCAAAGCACGAACAGCAGAGTGACCTTATCTATGTTTTCCTTTTCTTTTTTACACATCTTAGCAAGCCTATGAGTGAAGTAGATGTCACTCTTGTTTTCATTTTACAGCCTGTGGTCTAGTCCTTCTCACCAAAACATTCTAGCTAATTTCAAACTAGCACATGATAGATGGAGACTGATCAGCCTGCTATTGACATGATTTGTTTTGAAAGCATCAAATGCTGACTACTGTCAGAAAGTAGATACTGAGCTAAATGAACGCTGATACTAAGCAGTTTGACAGCAATGTGACTGCATTCTTTTGTTATACCTTAGCATGTCTGTACTGACATCATTAAGTTAATATGATTATGCATGTCTGTACTGGCATCATTAAATTAATGTGATTATACATTATGTGTTGTGATTTTTTTTTTCCTGCTGAGATGTTTCCAGCAATTTGTGTCAATACAGGCATGTATGACGCTAGAGTTTAGACACAAGTAATTAAAACATAAGAAAGATTACCAAAAAGAATTACTAAAACGTTTTCTTCTAGAAAGTATTATTTCAAGGCAAGTTTTATGTAGAATTATAAAAGACAAGATTAAAAAAAAATGTACATACTCATTCATTACACAGGAATTTAAGGAGTGTATTTTCTTGAGGTACATGCCAACAAAAACTTGTATCTGAACACTGGGAAATAAAAGATGTCAAACTTAATACGTGACTAATTTGACATAGCATGGTAATTGTTCTGCTTTATGCTTACAC
The DNA here is from genome assembly GCA_013400475.1 of Tricholaema leucomelas. Lineage (NCBI taxonomy): Eukaryota > Metazoa > Chordata > Aves > Piciformes > Lybiidae > Tricholaema lacrymosa > Tricholaema leucomelas. The sequence continues at coordinate 3,565 of WAAF01018565.1, forward strand.
TCAATCTCTGAATCTGTAGAATACAGACTGGGTAAAAAGATCGCTCTGTTTTTAAGCAGAGACTATGATTCTGCAAACAGCTTTGTGCTGGTGAGTTACTCTACCTATGCAAAGATCCAGCATCAAAGCATTGTGTAGAAAAATTTATAGGATACAATCTTTGTTCTTTGGTTAATACATTTTTTTTAAGAATTGAGAATCAATTAAAATTATCTGTATAATGATTATTGCAACTTCTATAATCTCTTATGAGACCAAAAAAAACTATCCTGTTGTGGCCTCTATCAAAGCTTATGCATATTTGGAAACTTCTTTGTGGGAGCAAGCAGTTACAATCTCTCTGCATTTCCACTTTTATTCATTTAGCTAAGCAAGTGTGGCATCTCAATAGAAAACCCTACATAGGACAGTTTACAGCTGCGGTTGGATAAGAGCAATGACATATGAAGTCAAACAGGAACAGACATTTTGAAAAATAGCATTTTTAACAATGCAAACTCCATTTGGATAGAAAAAGAAAAAAAAAAGTAAAAGCCTTCTCTTGGTATTTCATTGTGTGGCTGCATACAATGCAAAAGGAAAAAAACATCCAGCAACCATCATTAACATTTTATTTTTCAAGTAAAATTGATCACTCTTCCTGTGGTTATTAATATTTTAACATTACAGATGTTTATTAAAACACTCAAAAACTCTGTTTTCTCTTGCTGAGAAAGCATGCAGATCGAATTAGTCCTGAGCAAAAAGTGTAAAACCATTTCTAAGAAGATTAATTTGGTCTCCCAGTGCTTATAATCATGAATATTTTTGTGTTTGTATTTTACAGCAATCTTGCTTTTTTGTCAGAGATATACAAAACATTCAACTTTAAGGGATCACTGGAGAGTACATTTTAAATCTACCAATGCAACACAAATTTCAGCTGTGAAATGCTTGTGATAAACTGCCTCTGCATAGTTTATGGACCAAGAAGAACTAATGAGAATTTTTAAGATGTCTGAAGTACATAGATTTTAGCTTGTTTTGACTATGCCTGTGTTACAAGTACTCTAGGAGAGCCCCATGGGGTGAAACCATGGTGCTGAAAACCCAGTGCTCACTTGATGCTTTTCAGGTTTAAGCTCTGGCCCCCTGATGAATGAACGATTAATGAGTACTCATTAGTAGCTACAGCACAGTAAGCACACTCCTGGATCTCCTCTTCCAGGTTCATTTCTTCGGAAAGGAATCCAATTCATAGATTTGAAACTACCATAAGATGCAAACAAAAGCACAAAGAAAGGACAAAGTTGGAATTGCACTCCTGATCTGAAACAAAATAGAGGTTGTAAGCGTAATTTATGTGAGCATTGCATGCTGTCAGAATTTATAATGTAAGGCACCTCTATGCAAAATAAACCGCAAAAAATATTTCTATTTAGCATTTAATTTTTTTTTAAGTAGTTCTAAGTATGATTGTGGTAGTCCAAAATGCAAGTACATATGCTTAAAATACTGTACATGTAGTTCTAGTGGGAGATGTCCCTTCCTATGGGGGGATGGAACTAGATGATCTTTGAGGTCCCTTCCAACCAAAACCACTCTATGATTCTATTCTATACATATTTCAAAGAGCATAACCATACTTATTTATTTTCAGGCCACAGTCTTCTTCAAACATAATACATACATTTGTAAAACACATTTAAATGACTTTGTATGTGGGGTTTTTTTTCCTCTCAATACAGCTGCAGCACACACTAGCTTATTTTTATGAGAAATGGCATGTTACTTTAATTTCACAGTGTGTACTTTTCTGACATGGAGGAGAGATGACATAATAAACTTTCTTCTAGGATTATCTTTAAAGCCAGTATCTAAATCACTAGGGTTACACATTTTGGAAAGACAAAAGCTTTGAATTATGTTACACAGTGATACAGGACTGGCTGAACCTTTAGAGTTAGCAGTATGGTGGATTAGCTTCCTAGCTTTTCATCTCTAGAGACGTACCTCCTTCTGGTGCCAGTTAAGCTCAGAAATAAAATGAGTTTGCAATTTTCCTGCTAATGCCTAGTGCAAAGAACTGGTAACTTGTTCAAGATGATTGCCAGCACTGGTTTAATGGAAACTTATACCCAGAACAGCAGGGATAGTGCAATATTATGAGGTGCACAACATGGTAAAATAAATTAATAATATCTATAGCTGAAGTCAGTACTTCTAATCACTCAAAAATACTGTGCTAATGATTCACTTTAGCATGACCATTTTTCCAGAAGTCATACTCAGTAAAGCATTATCATGCAGATAGAATTTTTTCTCCTCTAGCAGTTCAAATCTGAATCATCCTTGGGGAAAAGTATACGAAAAATAACATCCTCATGCACCTCTTTTGTAGATAAACAGAAACAGTTTTAGCATTCCACAAAAAATAGAAAATATATTAAAAGATATAAAATTATGATTTGAAGAAATAATTAGAAGTCTGTGACTGGTATTTCTTTATTTATAGCTATGGACAGACATCCCTCTCCACCTATTTTCTAGGTTTAATCCAGACAAAATAGGTAATAGACATTAATCTCCACATAAGCATGGAAGCCTTTCCTCAACAATACTAACTGAACCATATATTCATGGAACACTTGTGTGTGTATGAAGGTTGTGGGCTCAGTTTAGTAACCATTAATTCACAATAGTTCATTATATCAACTATAGATATATATTTTAAGTTCAAGTATTTTTTAATATAAAATTAAAAGCACAAAATCCCCATAGCTTAGAATCATAGAATCATAGAATGGTTTAGGTTGGAAGGGACCTCAAGGATCATCCAGCTCCAACCCCCTGCCATAGGCAGGGACACCTCCCACTAGAGCAGGTTGCTCAAGGCCTCATCCAGCCTGGCCTTAAATGCCTCCAGGGAGGAAGTATCCACAACCTCCCTGGGCAACCTGTGCCAGTGTCTTACCACCCTCTCTGTAAAGAACTTCCTCCTAACATCCAGTCTAAATCTCCCCTCTTCCAGCTTAAACCCATTACCCCTCATTCTGACATTCCCAGACCTTGTCAATAGTCCCTCGCCAGCCTTCCTGTAGGCTCCCTTCAGATACTGGAAAGCCACTACTGGAAAGCCACTACTGGAAAGCCACTACTGGAAAGCCACTACTGGAAAGCGCCTTTCTTCTATTTATATGAAATTTTAATATGTATAGTATATGGAAAGCATCAAAAGTTTTCATTCCTTAAATTTGTTGCATTTCACATCCCCTTGGAAATGAATTATAAGTGACAAAGTTTGATTCTTTCTCTCTGATATTATTTAAACTATTGGCATATTTATAAAAGCTCATTTGAATTTACAGTATTTCTTTATGAAATGTAATACAATCAAACTGCTTATCCAGATCCACACTGCATTATTTAATATTTTTTATGATTGTACAATGCCCACATTCATCAGAGTTTACTGGCATAAAAGCCAGACCAAATCATCAAGGAATCAGGACTCTATCTTCTTTATTAACAGATAATTTTTTGCTGTAAACAAAGCCTGAATGTTTCCTACTTTGCATATTTTAAGTTATCTGTACAGAAGAAAAGGGAATAATAATAAAAAAAAAGATCTATACAGATATATTCCGGACCTATGTCTGGAAAGAAAGGATAGGTTCAGATAATTTAAAAATTGTTAATTTTTTTATTATCTCCTAGCTAGTTCATCCATAAAAATGAACTGCTTTTTCTGAAAGTTTAATAGCTTTCTGACATCAGTCTGTGAAATACATAAGAATGCACACAAGGCATGACTCAAGTTTTGCAAAGTTTTGTCTTTCCATCCTGCTTATCATATGGAACAGATGTAAATACATAGTAGTCTTGTTTAAGACATGGGAGTCTTCTTGACCAATGTTTCACATTGTTTACTGTCTTCTACACATTATTTTGATCTATGATTAATCTAGTGATTAATTATTTAGAACCCAAAGATGTAACACCTACAAAAAACCAGATCAGACAGATGTACATTATTTTTAAGGAATACTGACATATATATATGTATTGAGGTATGAAAGGCCTTAGAGCAAAATTACTGTTGCAGAGATATGCACAGGGGTACATATATATATAATACAAGGTAGTGTTTGCTCCTTCTGCTTCCAGTTTTCTGAAAATAGTTTTTTTCTTTATCATATAGGATTATATAACAGCAGAAATCCAGTGTATTTGTTCAGAGACCTCTCTTGAGAGCTTGCTTCAAACCCCTGGAAGTCTACAAGAATCTTATCAGATCAAGTGGCTTTGAATTAGTCCTAGGTAGGTATTGTATACTAATCAGTTACACAGACAGCTTCAGGACAATTGTGATAATATAGGAAAATAAAAAAAATAAGAAAGCCAAAGTGGTAGGTGACTGAAATTTAGACAAAGAGAATCCAATTCCCTATGCAAATATGTGTATTATGTATGTATATATAAAAAAAAAACAACACTTAATTTTAACTGCTCATCTTGAATGCTAATTGAATTCTTATTTCAACCATCTTCGCATCAACTATGAACCACCATGACTATATTCAATTAAGATCAAACAATATTCAGAAATTATTAATCTGATGGATTAGCACAATGGCATCACAATCTGTTAATGTATTTTAAAAGTTCATTTAAAATCATTCAAGCTTATGAAAAAACTTTTTAATTTCCTCTCATTTTGCTTCAAAACCTGTATAAGTAAGGTTCATCTTCTCAGAGTTTTCTTCCTAAGAACGATATTCACTGTTAAGAAAGGAACACTAAGTAATCAGCATTGACAATTATTTGGCAGTGATTCTATACTAAAACAGTGGCTTGATTTCCGTCTCTTAGAGTGAATGGGAGGATAATGTAAGTAGAGTACTCCATATGCTTGCTCTTAGTCAGTTATGTGACCGACTCAAATAATCATTTTACTATTTTATCATGATATTTACTGCCTTTGAGTGTGTGTGCTGTGGAGGAACCAACAAGGAGAGGTGCACTGCTGGACCTTGTATTAGCTAATAAAGAGGGACTGGTTGAGGACATTAAGGTTGGGAACAGCCTTTGAGACAGTGATCATGACATGGTGGAGTTTAGTATTCTAAAGGGTAGAATCATAGCAACAAGTAGAATTGCAACCCTGGACTTCTGCAGAGCTAGCTTTGTGCTCTTTAGGGACATGCTTGCAGAAATCCCATCGGCTAAGGATCTGGAGGGGAGAGGAGCCCAAGAAAGTTGGTTAATTTTTAAAGAACACGTCTTCCAAGCCCAAGTGTAGTGGAGGGCCACATAGGCCCAAATAGGCTTACATGTGCTTTGCCTGGACATGTTTTGCTGCCCAAACAGTGTTTTCTGCCCAAACCAGAGGTAAACACATTAAACAGACAAAAGGAGCACAATAGGCCTGGTGCCACAAAGTCTGGCCGGCCCAGGGTCCAGGTTGTATAACGTGTTATGTAAGTGGTTGGATAAGCCCACGCGCTTAGCGTATGGCCCACTGGGTGCAAGACCCATGGTATCTCCATATTTGGGGGTACTATACTTGTGGACCCTTCCTAATTTGGTGTGTTTTGGCTGACTGCCAGAAGCCTATTGGACAATATCATGGCCAAAGGACCATCGATCTCAGCCCACATCTGATTAATAGGGCAATCCAGGTAAACAAGATGCTCTTGCCTCTCTCTCTGCTCACCTCTCCCTGCCTGCCGGCTGCCTGGGGCCACTACCTTTGTTCGCTTTATGTGATCCTTTGTTCCACGACGTTTTGCACCGATCCAGTGGATGATCGAACAAGGCGTTCCTGGCCAGCCCGCCGCTCCAGCCCGCCGTATCAGTCCACTGTTTCAGCCTGATCATGTCCGTGGAATCTTCTCAAACAGTGTGCCCCAATTCGAGTTGAACTATCAGCTCAACGTGAAATCAACCACGTGGCTTTCACTATATATTTTGGGACCACAGATACTGAGCCTTCCAACTAGTGAGTATTCAGACTCTCTTGATTCAAGTTGCTAAGGAATTTTATTAACTTTACCAGTGGCACTTTATGCCACAAGACTCTCTCACCAGAACATTTCTAAAACCTCCACCAAGTTGCTTAATTTGGCTGTAAATAGACATTCTGTAAAATAGTTTTACCAGCTGTATACAGAGAATTTGTGTGGGTTAGCTGTACGTAAGTTTTGGGGGAAATTCTCTTTGTATATATATTAATAAATTATTCAATAACCTTTAAATCAGCCTAATATTTCACCCCAAACTCAGACTCAAACCCCTCGATAACACCAAGCTAGGTGTGTTCCCCTGAGTGAAAAATCAGGTAGACGTGCTAGGAAACCTGCATGGTTGAATAAGGAGCTCCTGAAGGAAATCACAGAGAAGAAGGAATCTTACAATTCATGGAAGAAGGGATTGGTCACTTGAGACAACTATAGAGAAGTAGTCAGGACTTGTAGGAAAGCAACAAGGAAGGCCACATCCCTCTTGGAACTGAAGCTGGCAAAGGAAGTAAAGCAGAACAAGAAGGGCTTCTTCAAATACCTCAGTAGAAAAAGGAAGAACAGGGAAGGTGTAGGGGCACTACTACTGAACAAGGAGGCAGCCTTGATAGTAGAAGATGCAGAGGAGGCAGAGTTGCTGAATGCCTTCTTTGCTTCAGTTTTTACATCTAGGGCTGAATTCTCCTATGTACTCCAGACCCTGGATGAAGGAGAGGAAGCCTGGAGGACAGAACATCCCCCACTGGTCAGTGTAGACTGGGCTAGGGATCAGTTGTACAAATTAAACATTAACAAGTCCATGGGCCCTGATGAGATGTACCCAAGGGTGCTGAGAGAATTGGCTGATATTGCTCTACCACTCTCCATCATCTTTGCCAAATCGTGGCAGACAGGAAAGGTGCCTGAGGACTGGAGGAGAGCCAGTGTCACTCCAGTCTTCAAAATGGGCAAGAAAGAGGTTCCAGGAAACTATAGACCAGTCAGCCTCACCTCCATCCCTGGAAAAAATGATGGAGCGGCTCCAGCTGGAGGGCATCTCAAGGCAGTTAGAAGAGAAGAAGGGTATCAGGAGTAGTCAGCATGGATTTACCAAGGGGAAGCCATGCATAATTAACCTGATAGCATTTTCTGATGCCATAAGTGAATGGGTAGATTCAGGGAAACCAGTGGATGTAGTCTACCTTGACCTTAGCAAGGACTTTGACACCGACTCCCATGACATTTTAGTGAGAAGCTGAGGAAGTGTGGGATGGTAGAGTGGACAGTGAAGTGGGTTAGGAACTGGTTTCAAAATAGAGTTCAGAAGGTGGTGATCAATGGTGCCAGGTCCAGCTGGAAAGCTGCGACTAGTGGTGTCCCCCAAGGATCAGTGCTGGGGCCGGTCCTGTTCAACATCTTCATCAGTGACATTAATGAGGGCACAGAGTGTCTGCTCAGCAAGTCTGCTGATGACACCAAGATGTGAGGCTTGGCTGATACACTTGAAGGCTGTGCAGCCATCCAGCAAGAACTGGACAGACTGGAAAGCTGGGCATAGAGGAAGTTCAACAGGGACAATGCAGAGTCCTGCATCTGAGGAGGAATAATAAACTGCACCAGTACAGGCTGGGAGGTGATCTGATGAAAAGCAGTCCTGTGGAGAGCGACCTGGGGGTCCTGGTGGATAACAAGTTAACCATGGCACAGCAATTTGCCCTTGTGGCCAAGCAAGCCAATGGGATCCTGGGGTGTATTCAGAAGAGTGTGTCCAAGCAGATCAAGGGAGGTTCTCCTCCCCCTCTACTCTGCCTTGCTGAGACCTCATCTTGAATACTGTGTTCAGTTTTGGGCTCCCCAGTTTAAGAGGGACAGGGATCTGCTGGAGAGGGTCCAGCGGAGGGCTACGAGGATGATTAGGGGACAGGAGGGCATGGCTTGTGAGGAGAGGCTGAGGGACCTGGGGCATAACAAACCTGGTGCCATGAAGTCTGGCCTGCCCAGAGCCCCTGATTGTGTAAACATGGTTGTATAAGCCCATGTGCCCAGCTCATGCTATCCCCATATTTGGGAGGTCCAGGACTGTGGCTTTTGCCTATTATGGTATACTTGTGGCTAACTGCCAAGCTGATTGGTAATTTTGGTAGCCAAGGGGCCATTTATCTCAGCCCACATTTGATAAATAGGGGTACACAGGTAAACAAAGGGTGCACCCACAATGCTTTTTGTTTATGCCTGCCTTTATCTATGGAGCTCAGACTCCCATGCAGCCATGCACCCTATTGCACGCCCGCTGCCTTATTATTGCCTGGTGTGTGCCACTGTCACGAGTTGCCAGGAGCAGACCCCACTTGTCTAAGCACAATGGGCCTCTGTGGCCAGCATTATATCGTGCTGAGAATGCATGACATCCTGCTTCTTCACCTGAAGGTCCTGCCTAAGAATCCCTGCTTAGAGCATCCAGAAGAAGCCAGGAGAACAAGGTCAGAGACTGTCCTTTCCCTGGAAGCCAGGAAGATTCTCCTTTCCCCTGAAGCCGGAAGGATTCCAGTCAGCATCCACAGGCAGAGTCCCCTGAAGATTGGACACTTGCATAAGCTGTGACATAGCCCCAGAGGGTGATTGATAATTAGTAAGAATTTGTGAGTAAATGCTTTAATGCCTCTGTAATTTCTATTGCCTCCTGATATTGCAGAAAGAGCTTCAGCCCATCTACTTCGCAAGCAGCATATTGACCCCAAGTGGCATTAAGCCACGGGGAAAAATCCTCTCTCTGTTTATAGTTTGAATGTATGCTAGTTATTAACAAGTTACTGTTTGATATTACTCCTAGAATGTCTTTCATAACCGTGTAAGAACAAATACTAAAATTCAGTGGTAGGGGGTGGTGAGAGTTCAGAATATTAAAGTTAATAAATTGCCTATTTTTATAGAATATCATCTCGCACCAGTTAATTTCTCCCCTCTGCTACAATTGGTGTAGGCATTATCTCAGAATTAGCACATGATATATCACTTTATTATGATTGGGCACATTGCTATGGTCTCATGGTCTATACAACGTATTATGCAGCAGTTGTTAAAACATGAAAGACTTGAGCATAGCCAGGGGAATCCAATAAAGTGCCAGTTACCTAGATCCACCACTTTAGTTGAGGATGGCCAAAGAGTACTGCATTCCTACTGCCACCATCACACCTTCAAAGAACATATCTCACTGTGCAAGTAGCAAACATGACTTGTAGGATGTGTGAGACATCCTGTTAGGGCAGGTCTCCTTTTTTTATCCTAGTAGAGTAAGGGCAGGTGGCGAAAAGAGAAGGAAGATAGCAGGACTAGACTTACGCACAGTTGAGTATTAAATGATACATTCTCACTGTAAAGATAAGTTTTCTGAGTTAGTTTTCCAGCATCTGCTATGAACAAGAAAAGTGAATCATGAGCCACCGGTTAAAACATGAGGATTCAGTTCAGTTCTGACACAAATGGACAGAATTTCTGTTGTGGATAAATGGCCTTGTACCCACTTTAGTGAAAGGTGAATCGACCATAACATATAGGAAGCTCCAAACTAGGTATGACAGAGATAATTAAGATATAATGGCAAAGGAATAGAACAATGTCACAGAATAAAGGTCTCCTGACACTCAACGAATGCTGAAATGAGGCTCATTTATCATGAATGAATGTTGAGGCAGAGCTAGTGCCTTTCAAAAGCTTGAAGATTTACTCTTTTGACAATGCTTAGTAGCAATTATTTGTTTATTATTATGTGGAACTAAATGATTGATATAGGTGCAATAATTTTGTTCATTGGGTACTGGTAGTACAGGCAAACATATGTTCATAAACAGTTGAACTATTTTATTCTAATTAGTTTACACAGGAGATGTCTAATATATTGTAGCAAAAGGATGTAGTCCTTCAAAACAAATGTTTTTTTCTAGTTTTGCATTACCACAAATTACTTCCATAGGTTTCATAGTGTTCCACTGGGACCTAATCATACATTCACTAAACAGTGTTGCTGTGAGAGAGATTTAAAAAAAAATATTCCTCAATTCATTTGTCTTTTAAAATTAAATGTTTTTCAAGCAAAATTCGGGGCTCTTATAGAAGGCACTCCACTGTAAAATGATCAAGCACAGAGAAAAAGCACCAGAATAAAAATTGGAGTCATCAAACAGATTGGTAGTAGTATTTGGAAATCCGTAAGGGGCATACTCATAGCCATCTCACTAGAAGCTATACAGAAACATAAGTTCATTAGATGCAGATGAATAGCCTGAATTCATTAGCAAAATCTGTCTGCATCTACTGTTGAAGTAGCAAAAACATCTTATTTCATAAAGGCTTACGGTTAGCTTGTTTTGTGAGACAGATTAGTTTCAGGAGGGCAGTCTTGATAATAAAAAATTACAAATCTGCTGAGAAAGGAAAAAAAATCATAATTCTATTATTCTGAGTTCTTTAAACCCACCTACTTCGCAAATCACAAGATTATTTCAGCACGACTTCTTATGTACAGCTAAAGAGACTTCTCTAATACCACTCATAACCTCATTCCCTAATAGGTGAAACTAAGAGAAAGAAGGAAAGGTAACAAGAAGACAAAAAAGGCAACAAAAAATCTTAGCATGCTACCATTCAATACAATAGGTTATTTTAACGCACCACATCACACACACATACTTGAACACACTCTTTCTGACTTTGTCTTTCTTTTGTTTCAAACAACAGGTGAAAAACTATAAAAGGGAGGATGGTTGGTTTGATGTGGGTGATACAGACAGCTGCCACAGGGCAGTGATAAAGGCGGTCTTCAGCTGAGAAATAGCAGTCATAAAAGGCAAATTAGGCCTCCAAAAACACTTATTTGGTTAAAAACAAACAAACAAACAGGGGAAACTCTATAGACTGTTTTTCTCACCTCTTCCAACATGTAATTAGCCATCCACAGAACCGGTTGTGTCATTAGCCTGGAGCCACCTCCTCACAGATCACCAGATCTTGTTCAACCACAATCTCACTGTCTCCATTTAGGACTGAAGATTAGCCAAATGAGTTTTTTTCTAAGCACCCTTTACTTCCACCCAATAATAATAGTAATAGTAATACCTTTTATGTATCAACTGTCAGGGCGCTGAGCACTATCACATCACATCACTATCACATCATATCATCCTCCCCCATGCTCTGGTGCTTGGGTCTGGTGGCCCAGGACCCAAGTTCTGCCTCCCTGAGCCACCAGCCTCTGCCCCAGTGCCACTGCCACAAGGCAGTCTTCAATTTCCACAGCCCTGCCCGGCCATGGTTTCCACCCAGTTGAGTCCATATCCTGGTTTATCTTCAGCCCATCTCTGGCCATAGGCCCAGGACTGGGGCTGCACCCCATGCCCTGCAGCTGCCCTGCTCCTGGATGGAGGGTGGGAATGGGCCCTGTCTTCGAGGCTTTGCCCTGCTGCTCTCCACATGAGACACTACCATGAGCCCTAAGTCTATCACCTTCAGGAGGTTGCAGCCTTTCCCAGAACCCTGTAGAAGCACACTTGTGCATTTTGTGCTCATTCATCAATGAACGTCCACAGTTCCTTTGCACATAACTGGGTAGGTAGGCATTAAAATTCTCACAGAGAGCAAATTATGTGCCATACCACATAGTCATTCCCATGGGATAACCAGGACTAGCTCTTGGAATCTGCTGACTTCACAACTGTTTTGCTGTTCTTTCTGCTCGTAGAGCTATGGAAAAGGGCATACAACATGCCACAAATCTGCAGTTCAAAAAAAATAAATTAAAATTACCAGCTAGTAGCTGAAAAGCAAACAATTCACAAGATTCACTCTGAGACAGCAAAACCTTCTCCACCACACGTATCACTTACAAAGCAAGTCTTGAAATTAAATAATCCCTTTACCCTCTGTCCCTGACTAATTATTCTCAAAGAATAAGAAGATATTAAATCTCCATAAGTTATTCCATGCTATACATCTTTACAAAAAATTCCACAAAGCTGCACTTGTTACTTGCTGATTGCCAGAAGTTTCTTCAGCTGCCTGTTCAGGTCCTCTAGGTCTCTCTTTGCTCAGACTTATAGTCTTAAGTACCAACTACACCAGATTATCAGGTACCAGGTAACTCCAGGTAATTTCTAGTATCATTTGTACCACAGAACAAAAGCAAGAAGGGTAAATTGAGAAGAATGATAGGGAAAAATAAGGGAGACTTAAACTTTTTCACATTGCTTCTAAAACTAAGATGGGGCTCCTGTTCATTACTGTTCAAACCTGATGGAGACAAGAGAATAAGAGATACCAGAATGAGTTGCTGGCCTCATGTTACAGTTTGTAACTCAGAGGAATTAAGGACTGTCTCTCAAAGTCACAGCGACAGTCTCAGATTATTGGAAAATATAGCGGTACACCATGGCCCTTCACTGCTGCAGCCAAGAGGAGGCAGTTCTGAATATTAAAAAAGCAGGAAGCTCTCTCCCAACCTATTGAATATTCACTCTGATGACAGAACAATGACAAGCAGTTATCTTTTCATGTCACAAGAAGTAAGGACACTATTTCATGCATTGGATTCCTGTGCTAGCCTTTCACCTCATGAGCAGAGGTCCAATTCTCACCAAAATGATCTCATCTTTGTTCAGTTAGGGTGCAGAGAACAGCAACATTCCCAGATCTAGGTGATCTAATGTTTCAGTCTGTTATTATAGGCACCTTTACATAGCTCATGACACCCTTTCTCTTTAATTTGCAGGTCAGGAATGTTCCACTTTGACTGTCTCCTGGATTGCTGTATAACCGTAATAATGCCCGTCAGACAGGTTTTGGGGTTTGGGGTTTTTTTAACACTAGGAGTGAAAGGTACTTCTTACTCAGAATCAGAGGGTTAAAAATATGCATCTAGAGTAAAACAATATTTAATGTCTTCAGAGTTTATTTTACTGTTTAAAAGGGTTTTAAAAGTTAGGGGAAAAAATATCAGTAACCTGTGTTTTCACTTTATTCTACTCTTAGCTTCTTAAAAGCTGGATGTTTTTTCCCCAGCTCCGTTGCTTTCTTGGTGTACTCATTTAACTCTAAATCAAGAGAGCAAGAGCAAACTCTCAGCTGAGGCAGAGATACAGCTAAGATACAGGCCCTATCTTGTTAAAAATACGGTGAGTCCTTATGCAAAGACAAAACAGGCATTGTATATGAGAATCACAAGAGGGAGCTGCTCAAGACCACACAAGAGCAAATCAGTTTTCCCTAGGTATAGCTACACAGCCTCCAATTGACCATGCCTAGCAGTAGGGTTGATCCCAGGCTCTGCTTGAAAGTGTGGCTAGAAATGCAGTTTGAGACTACTTTCTGTTGCAGGCATCTTTAGTATTCTACGCTGTCACTTCATCTGAATTTCAGACTTCACCCCAGAAAGCAGTCAGAAACTGTATGAACTCTAGAGTATACCATTACTATGACTATTCTTACACTTGCTTATCAACATCTGTAGCAGAATGGGTACTTTTTTTCTACTCACTAGACCAGCCTATCCTTCTTCGGCAAATTAATACTCATTTACACCAAGTAACTCATTTAGACTCATTTACACCAAGTAACTTCACCCCAACAACAAATATGTAGATCTGACTGAACATATCTTATCAGCAAAATCATTCAGCTCCTAGTGGAACTCATCTCATAGTACTTAGGCTAAGAAATACCATTCTGTTGATTTATACTCATGCTGCTTAATGAAGAAAAGGATCTGGATAGTGATACATTCAATAAAAACATGGTGATACTACTTACTATGGCTGGTATTTTCTGTATGCCTAAATCCATTTTTTATAGTACTCAGGTCAGCTAAGAGAGGTACCAGTTGAGCATCTCAGTCTTTGATTTTTTTTTAATTACTAATTTAGAATATACCTATTTATACTTTTCTATATCTAGGTACTTATCAATATTATCAACAGTAAGGGCACAAAACCAGTCTGTGGCGAGGATCTGAAACAGAACAGCTTATGTCTCAGCCTTTAAATGCAGTCTTTACTCATGTTAAGAACAGTTTCTGCTTAAGACTTCATTCATCAGTCTGTACATGTACCTCCTGTTAGCTTCTGCTAGAGTTCTGAATATGTCTCAAAGATAAACAGATTGCTTAATAGTTGGTGATGCATGACAGAATTTTGGAAACAGGACTGTAAATGTCACATCAACCATAAATATGTTAATATTTTGAAGTTTGGAAATAGACATCAGTCGCCTTCACTGTAGTGAAAATATGCATTTATCTTTTGTTAGCAAGCCTATTGTCACAAGATGATCATACAGATTTAGGTTCCTGTAAGGGTTAAATGACTATTCAAATAATCCTACACAGTTCTGTGGTCTGGCTTGTTATAGCCTACACATTCTGGGATTTGTCAGAACATTTCTCAGAAATAACAGAGTTTTGACAATGTTAGTCTCAGGAAATGCATGAAATAGGTAATGATTTCTGTAGTAGCATCCAATATTTTCAAAATATACAGCTGTGGAAAGGCTTCATAGAACAGAATTTCTGTTGATGATGCAGCTTGTATAAAACAATCTGTTACTTTCCCAAGATACAAAAAAATGCATGTACATAAATTCATACGCATAAATGCTTGAGACTTCAAAATGATTTTCACAAGTATCCATACTATGTAAAGAACAGAATTTCAGAATGGAAAGTGGAATACACATTTCTGTATTATTTCATAATTTATAGTTCCTGATTGAATGTTATAAAGTCTTCAGATTTTAATCTTTGTGGTTTGTTTGAGAGAATTATTAATTTTCCAGGTAATATACAAATTTTGAAATCTGGAGGGAAAGAAAAACAAAACACAGCAGTACACAAATTAACTTCTTATGGCTTATGAAACCAAGACACCCTAGCAGCAGAAGTGCAGGCAGTAAACTGCCAAGATACTGACCTTCAGCTATGGCTAGTTTGAATTAAGCACTGAGACAGATATGTGCCATCGAAATAGAAGCACAAATATAAAAACGTATCAAATTTCAGTAAGTATAAGAAAAAACGAGCGGTTTAAATCTTATCTGGCTACATGAAACAGTAACTGAAGCAATCACTAGCAGTATAAACTGTACGATTTTAGAACTATGCTCAAGCACAGGCAGTAGTTACCCGCTACTTTCTAATCTATTAAAACTCCCAAACTTTATACAACTTGAAAGAGACCGGACAATCATAAACGTTGTTGTAACTCCTTTCACAAGTTAAAGAAACAGCTGACGTCAACTGTTTGGTAACTGCTACTGAAAAGTGTAGTGGAGATGAAGTTATCTGACGTTGCTCGGTAGACCATATTGAAGGGTACTCTACCTAGGTGACCTAACAAATAACGTTCCGGGATAAACAACCGAAGCGGTGGGGAATAAACTCTGCTTCTCCTTTCTGGAGCGATGAGCTCCGCACGAAGCGGAGCCGGGGCTCGGAGGTCGTGCTATNCGGTGCTAAGCGGATGCTTATTCTTTCCCTCTCTTTTTATTTTTTCCCTCTCTCCCTCCACTTTTTTTTCCCTATCCCTCCCCCTCTTTTCCTCCCTCTCCTCTCCCTCCCTTCACTACTTCTTCGGTTCGCTCGCACTGCGCCCGTCGCTCCGCTTTCGCAGCCGCCGCTGCTCCCCGGCGCTCCGCTCCCGCGGGAGGCTGCGCGGGTTGGGGCGCGGAGCCGTCTCGTGCCAGCCATGGCCTAGCGGGCGGCGGACAGGCCGGCCGGGGCAGAAGATGAGTTTCCCCGCGGAGGACGGTGTGGGCAGTCTCTGCCACAAGGCGCTGCAGATCATCTCGGAGCTGTGTCTGGGCGGGCAGGTGGAGCGGGAGAAATGCGCCGGTATCTTTCCCCTGGAGACCTCCCGACAGGGCATCAGCGGCACAGGTACCGGTACTGGCCCCTCCACCCCCGGCTCCGGCCGCCGCCCCGCCGTCCGTCCTAATGCGCCCGTCCTGCAGCCGCCACGAGGAGGGCAGCGCGGGCGTGGGCGGCTGGAAAGCGCAACTTTTTCTTTTGCTTTCCCTGCCTATGGAGGGGGCGGAAAGGGGGGCAGTCACACAGTCCGCTGTAAAATCGTCTCCCACTCTCAGCCCGCAGAAGCTTCCGGGAAGCAGCGAGGGAAGAGCCGAGACCGCCGAGCCGCCAGCCTGGGGTGGAGGACAGCAGGCCAGGGGCNAGTGTAGTGGAGATGAAGTTATCTGACGTTGCTCGGTAGACCATATTGAAGGGTACTCTACCTAGGTGACCTAACAAATAACGTTCCGGGATAAACAACCGAAGCGGTGGGGAATAAACTCTGCTTCTCCTTTCTGGAGCGATGAGCTCCGCACGAAGCGGAGCCGGGGCTCGGAGGTCGTGCTGTGAGGTGCGGGGCAGGCCTCCGCCCGTCGGCACGGCACAGCCTCCGCACCATCTCGCACCGTTCCGCTAGTCCCTGCGCAGTCCCTGACCAAGCCCACCACCTGATCGGCCGCTCTCCAACCGGCGCCGGCATCCTGGGAATAGTCCCGGTCGCCACTGCCCTTGCCTGGCCGTAGGAAGGAGAGAGCAAAGTTTTCCCGGGGGACGNCGCTTTCGCAGCCGCCGCTGCTCCCCGGCGCTCCGCTCCCGCGGGAGGCTGCGCGGGTTGGGGCGCGGAGCCGTCTCGTGCCAGCCATGGCCTAGCGGGCGGCGGACAGGCCGGCCGGGGCAGAAGATGAGTTTCCCCGCGGAGGACGGTGTGGGCAGTCTCTGCCACAAGGCGCTGCAGATCATCTCGGAGCTGTGTCTGGGCGGGCAGGTGGAGCGGGAGAAATGCGCCGGTATCTTTCCCCTGGAGACCTCCCGACAGGGCATCAGCGGCACAGGTACCGGTACTGGCCCCTCCACCCCCGGCTCCGGCCGCCGCCCCGCCGTCCGTCCTAATGCGCCCGTCCTGTAGCCGCCACGAGGAGGGCAGCGCGGGCGTGGGCGGCTGGAAAGCGCAACTTTTTCTTTTGCTTTCCCTGCCTATGGAGGGGGCGGAAAGGGGGGCAGTCACACAGTCCGCTGTAAAATCGTCTCCCACTCTCAGCCCGCAGAAGCTTCCGGGAAGCAGCGAGGGAAGAGCCGAGACCGCCGAGCCGCCAGCCTGGGGTGGAGGACAGCAGGCCAGGGGCGAAGGGGCAAATGTGGGGCAGCGGGCAGGGATGCGGGTGTGGGGACGGGGAGCACTGGTAGGTGCCGAGTGGTGAGAAATCTCCGCCGAGTGCGGAGCGCGCCGCCGGCTGGAGCGCTAGAGTCTGCTCCTTTCCCCCGCAGCTGGCACGTTTGCCCCCGCAGTTCCGCTTCAGATAGGTTTTTCTCGCGGTGGGAGTTTGTCTTTTTGCAAAATTCTGACCCGGCTATCGCATGAGTTTGTGGAGCCGTAAGTGCTGGGAGCGGAGGAGAGAGCTTTCTTTAATGCTCTCGTCCCTAGTGGACAGCATTTTCTGTGCGGCGGGCGTGCCACTCGGGATTTGCACCCGGTCGCCCTCTGTCTAATTCTCAGCCGTCCTTCTGTGCTCGGCGTGTCTCGCCGGTAGCCCCGAGCCTACGGCTGGCAGCGCCAAGGCAACGGATTGCGCGGAGGCGCGGCGCGGAAGAGGGCGAGGCGGGCGGGCAGAGGAGACCAGTGGAGAGGAGGACGTCAGTCGCCATGGCCCGGGGCGCACCTCGGGATAGGGGCACAGCTTGCTAAACCGCGGCCTAAAGCATCGCTGCGGTGATAGCGTCGCTTTCAGAGAGGCATTCGTGATGGTTTACATCCTCTCTGTTAACCTCTGCGGATGCCAGGAGAGCTTTCTGATCGCCAGTGGGAACCTGTTGAGGCAGGACAGCTCTCCGGTCCGGTCTAAGACTTGTCCCGGGAAATTTGGCAGAGTGGGGAGAGAGTGGGAGGTGAAGGAGAGGGAGATGTAATGCAGGTTAACTTAAAAATCCCGAAGCCATAAAACTTACCAGGATTGAAACTGAGATTTAGACTATTAGTGGTCTCATGGTCACTGATTTCTGAATTTTTAGGTTCTTTGAAAACCAGCTCTACACATTAGTATTCTGTATTCTCTGGACCCCTTGCTTTCCGTGGTACTTGTTTTTAGGATGGAGCTGGAAAATTAGTCCCAAGTTACTTGCTTCGGTTCTACCAGAATCTATTCTGTTTGTCTGTAAATGTAAATGGACATCTTGCATTAAGGACAACAAATATCAAGCCTACAGTGCAAATTAACACCAAGTTATGAAAAGTATCAGGGCCTCAGCATGCCTCAGCATGTGCCCCAGCAGTGCTGCAGCTACCACCACAGCTGTTACTCCTTTTTTATTTTTTCTTTCCCTCTCCTCTCTTGTTCTCTTTCCCTTTCTCATGTCCACAGATTCTACTGCAATACCTGCGTTACTTGTAGCATCTCTGCACATTGCCTGAAATAAGAGCAATTCTTTCAGATCCCAGTACCAACGTGGTTCTTTCACGGCTTTGGGCTTTGAGCTTGAGGCAAGTGCTGTAAAAGTAAGATATTTAAGTTGTGAGGAGGAGAGGGGGTGGCCCAGCTTGACCCAGCCTGGCCAGGGCAGCAGGACATGAGGTACACAAGGGTCATAGTGTCCTTCCACAGGCATGGATCACAGATTTGTTATGCTTTGTAAATGCCTACTACCAAGTACATTCTGATTGTGCAGTTGTACATGCAGTTGGTCTGAATTATAGAAGGTTGTATGAAGAAAATATTACCCTAAGAAGCCTGGAAATTTTCCCCCTAAAAAGGTTGGTTTATCTGGTTTTAGAGACTACTGCACTGAGAGTCAGTGTTACGTGTCATATAAAAATGAAATGAATCTATATACAGGTGGGATGTGAAGGATAGAACAATGTCCCACAAGGCAAAGTTTTGCTGTTTAGAAAATTGAAGTCTTCAACACTTGCCTTGATATTGCATTGTAACAGGAGCTCCTTTTCAGGCATTTCTTCAAAGTCAACTGTCATTTTGGTTTTTCAGTTGTAAATCTTAACCAACTTGAAATTATTGTATTAGAACAAAACCTGATTATTGACAAACCAGAGGCTTGAACCCCTAGGTCCCACATCTCGGATGAGTTCCTAAATCTCAAATTTGCCTCCTTAAAAGGAAACCACGATTAGATGATCGATATCAACTTTATTTGCATGCACATTATATTAAACATTGTCTCATTAATACCACTGCTAAAGATGATATAGTAATACTTTATGTCTCCAGAAGAAGAGATACACTGCTGTTGTTGATAGTTGACAATGTATTAATATGCAAACAATTGACATAAACATCAACTCATATTACTTTTATGAACCGAAAGACTGTTAATATAGTTTCTATCCAAATAGAAATGTGGTCATTGAAAGATGAATCATGCCATTTCTTGTGCTTTTCAAATGCATGTAGATATGTTTAACTTTTGTAGTTCCTGTCCACTAAAGGTAAAAATATTAAGTGTTTTCCATCATCATACTGTGAATGAAGCCATAAATGTTTGCAGTTTTCTGATATATCTATGCCTGATATATAGGGCCATAGAATCTGTTGTGAGAGTTCACATCATGTAGCCATATCCTTCTCCAGCTCAGTAAATTCTGCAGTTCTGGGGCCATGCAACTGTAGATGTATGTTAGTGAGGAGAAATGGCTAATTCAGCTCTGTCACTTTTTCTCCATGTTCCAAATGATGATATGAGAAACATTTTCCCAGTAATTAGCTCCTGCAATAAGCACTGAAGAGTATGGAAAGGAAACTACTGTACTAAGAGTAAGAGGTGAGAAGGACTTGTAGAAGATATGGAGAAGATAAAAGGTTGTGAGATTGTTACTGAGTAACAGTTTATTATTGCATGTTGTTGTGTTATAGAATCACATCTAAACTTAAGATGAAAATCCAGAAAATGAATAGTTCAGGTGACAGTGTAAAGAGGAGAAAAAAGAAAAAATAGTAACAGCTGTCTATATAGTGATAGCATATTCCATCTTTAAATGGTGTGGGTTCGCTCAGTTTTCCTCATCTCAAAAAGAAGCTGTCTAAAAGTGTCACAAAGATATCATAGACAAAAAATGCCATTGTCAATGAAGAGATTCATATTTGGAAAGGAAAACAGAACAAACGTTTCAGAAAGCAGAAGAGTAGAGGTTAGAAAGGAAAGCAGACTATTCCTATTTAACACAAGAATAAAAACATGCTCTGTAAGTTGAAAATGTTAGAAAAGGCAATGAACTGCTGCTATGTGGTTATGTTGATGGATGTAATGATTACTTTCTATTCAGCTAGACCAGGAAAATCAGCCAGGCTTCATAAAGGAATCAGCTACTTGAGACAAAAGACTCATCACTCAGCCACAGTCTCAAAGCAAAATCTGAGACAATATTGACCTTGTGACCCAAGGCAAGCAGAGAGGCTGGGTAGTAGCTTTTTTAACAGTGTAACAGTCTAGATACAAGAAAGAAGCATAACAAGGAAAAGAAACTAAAACTCAGATAAGATGGAGCCAGAGACACTATCAGAACAAAAAGTTGAATGCGTGGCTTTGGGATGGCAGAGTACAAAATAACAAAGCAGAAAGGAGAGCTTTTCAGATTTCCTGCTAACAACAACAATAACAATAAAAATGCAGACCAAAATAAACTAAAACAAACCAAATCCAACCCAAACAGGCCCCCCAACTTCCATGTGTTTGATTCCTCTTATTTTCAGAGAAGTAAGAGTTTTAATATTCTTTGTGGACAAACAGCATTACCTATAAGAAACAACTGATTATGCAGTATTTTTTTTTCTCAGTGACAACACCATCTCCTGAAGACCCTCAGTTACTGAGCACTGTTTGAACCAAGAAGGGTAATCATATTTAGAGTAATGGGAAATCAGTCTATCAAACATATATCAAAGAATCCTAGTGAAATCAAGGAATTTGTAAATTTCTAGGAGCTTTAGACAATTAGTGCAGACAATCTGCTGTTATAATTTCTGCCCTGCTAATTAAAAGGACTATTAATTCTCTCATCTCAAGGGAATGCTCGGTTGCAAAGATTATGAAGCTTTATGGTAGTTTTATGCAGTAGATGACTATGTAAGCTTTGTTCTGAAGGGTATTACATTTTTTTGCAAAATGCTGAAATACATGTGCAGATGGTTTGATTTTGTTTTGTACCTTTATTTCCAGTAGATTCGTGCAAAATTATTAAGATGTTTGTCAACTAATTGGAAGAGTTCAGCTCTAAACTGCCATTTTCTTAGAGTCACCAATTCATACATGCAGCTTAGCTATAGCTGTACTTTGCCTCAGGTTATCTGGTTAGTAAAGGACTCCTAACTTTTTCATCCCTTCTCCTTGTTTTCAAAGGAATCAAGTACATCAAAGTCTCAATTTGAAGCATTTCTGAAAGTTGCGCCAAATGCACAGGGTGTAATGAGAGGAGCTTTGGCTTCCTGCTCTAGAGACATTTAAAATTTATTATGTGAGTTCTGCAAATGATGGGCACTTTTTGCTGGCTTTTTTTTTTTTTTCTCCCCAGGCCTGCTGGTCCTGCAAAACTTCACACTCTCATTATCAGCTCTCATGGGAAACCACTGTTTATAACAAAGTTTAGTCTCCCATTGCTTCCCTTCTAGGAGGGTATATTTTAGCCATCTAGAGCGGTGCTATGGAGGCAGGAATTAATTTTGGCCGAGTCAGGAATTTATAAAAAGAGAGTTATTTTATTTTCCCGAAAACCCGCCCCCAAAACTATATACAGAAGACAATTTAGATTTAATTAGCAGGTTCTTAGTTGGTTGAGAATATCCACAATAAGATGCCACAGGTAGACTTGTCTAATTTTGAAGTCAGAAGCTGGAAAAGGCTTGAGCTATTAAATATAGTGTTCCCCACTACCAAAATAAGGCTGAGTCCAAAGCTACTCACAGCAGAGCCCGCTGGCTTAAAAGGAAGGCGATTCAAAGGTCTGTCCCGTGGGTCTTTTCAGAAACCTCCAGGGTCATTAAGAAGCTACGAGCTGCACAATGGCATGCTTAAGGTGAAGTCCTTGGGCATCTTCAGAGTGTGAAAGGCTATCCAGGAAGGGGAAGAAGAAGTCCACGGCAGGCATACTAAGGTGGGAACACTCCAAGGCGGGAACCCCAAGGCGGGAAGTCCCCCCAATATTCATACCCTTCCTAGACAAAGAGCTGAGTTACCACTTCCTAGGCGCGAAGAGCACACAGCCAATCCTCAGCCGAGTCCAGCGCGGGCCCGGCACGGGGCACTCCTCATGCCGGAAGGGTCCCCCTGCTCCCCCCCCTTCACGCCTGCAGGGCAGGGGGGGGGAAACAGGTCTTTTCGTGCCTTTTTCCTCTCCCACTCAAACCACAGAGGGAGAGGAATTTTGGGGTATACGGGACCTCCAGGACAAGCGGGTAGAGAGTGATGTTCACTCTTGCTCTTTTTCCAGTCAGACATTATTTTTAAGCTGGTCATACAAAGAGCATCAGCTTCCACGGGACTGTTATGCATCTAAATATTCCACTCACTATTATTTTATCAACATAACAGTTCCTGCCCATGGACACTCTGCCGTATAGTTTCACTACTCCTTGAGCAATGTCTTNTAACATACCAAGCTTCTAACCCTGTTCCCAATTGACAGAGTACTATAGAACTATCCAGGGAGTAAGAAAGCACAAGAACATCCTGCCCATGGACACTCTGCTGTATAGTTTCACTACTCCTTGAGCAATGTCTTGGATTATCCTGCTGGAGCTGGTATAAGTCTCCCATTTTCTGTCACCTCTCAAACAGCTGATGGCTTATTCAGTCCTGGTTCCTCTAAACATGCATGTGAGCACACATGCAATTGCACATGTGCACAGAGTATAAACTGTAGGTGTACTTGCACTGCCTGCAAACAGTGGAGTATGAAAGGGATCAGAACTGACTTGAACAAATGTGAAGATTACTGTAATCAGTATAAGACTCATACAAGAAAGGAACATTTTTTTCATGAGAAGGTAACTGCTGTGTGAAACAATTGAGCATGCTGTTACAGAGAAATGTGATAAATAATAAACAGATCAAAAGCTAGCAGACAAAAAGAATAATTTAGAATAGGGATCATCACCTGATCAGAACAAAATTATTACCAGAGAGATATAATTTAGTGGGAAAAAAGTGCAGGTTTACTGAAAAACGTTTTACAACATCAGTGCTAACAAGCTGTGAAAGCCAGAAATGCATCTAATTCAGCAGCAAAAGGCAGAACAACAGGGGTAAATACACCACAGGGACCACGTTTATTTACAAGTGTGAAGATATTCACAACCAAGGAAGTGCTCAACATGCAGACAGCAGTGATAAACAGTGAAAACAATTTGATGAATCTTCACACAAGCTTTGCAGAGAAATTGTGATGGTTTATGTGTTACCTGCCCCCCCACTCTTATGAAATCACCCAGACTAGACTCAGCTGAGCTGAAAATTAAGGTGAAGCTTTATATTTACAGCTTAGCACAATATACAAGCAGATATTTACAATATATACAGCTACATACAGTAATATACAACTTAAAAAGTAATACAGAAACACAACACCCCTCCCAGAAACAAAAGTCCCCAGGAGGGGGTCCCAACCAGCCTTCCACCTCCCTTCCACCCCTCTACCTTATCCCAGACTTTGCCTTATGTTCAAGGTGAATTTAGAGAATCGGCCAGGGGTCTCAAAAGCAGAAGAATTAGTTACACAGAGAGCAGATTAGTGAGAAAAATGCAGGCAACCAGAGCCAGAGAGCAACTGTGTTATCTATGTGTTCTCATTTTTATACATCTCAGCAAGCCAATGAGTGCAGTAGACATCACCATTGTTTCCTTTTAACAGCCTATAGTCTAATTCTTCTCACCAAAATATTCCAGCTAGCTTCAATCTAGCACAGAAATGCAGAAGAAAAATATTTGTAGCAGCTGGCAAACCAATGTGTAATGAAGATAGACACAGTGTCTATATATATAGACGTAGTGTCTATCTTGGTCTCAACATATGTGTGAGATGTTCATTATATAATGCTGAGTAAAAATAAACATAACCATGACCATTCAAAAATTACTTTTGAGCTGCATGAACTCTGTTGCAATTATAACATGCTTATGATTAATGGCAGTCCAGTAGGCTGAGACCAAAACTGGTGGGATTTTTTCACTTTTTTTTTTGTTGTTGTTGTTTTTTGTTTGTTTGCTTGTTTTTTTTTCTTGATTAATGGAAAGCAAGACAGGCAGACACAGGTTCAGCAGAGATGGGAATTACCTCCTGTTGAGATTAAGTGAGAGTTAAGAAGTAGAAAACTAGGTAGGCTAGAAAAAGGTAGAAAGCAGAAGGCTAATAAGACATTGGTAAATGCCCTGTATCTGTTGTGTATTGTATTGTCTAAAATGCCATACATTGGATTTTAAATGGCAAAAGAGATTGTTCCATTTGTGGTTGGGCAGGCAGACTATCAAATGCATTAGTAGATAATATCATTTAGATAGCAAATTATGAATAATTTTATGTGCTGTAATCATGTGGTATATCACAGTGATATCTGACCTTTTGTGATTCCCTTACTGTCAAGAACCATATATACCAGGCTCTACATGGTGATGTCTGTTTTGAACAAAATCAGACATCAGCCTGAATAAATGACCTAGGAGAGAACACATTCATAACAAAGCTACAGGCAAAAGATTTGAGGAAGAGTACATTCTCCATGAAAACAGAAGAGGTCACATGTAGACTTTTAAGTGAAAGACTATTTTTACTGTTCAAAATTTAAATGGGGTGTTTTGACATGTTCAGATTATGAGAGAAAATATGTGACTCTGCACCTGCTACTTTCTGAGGCATGCTGAAGCGTTATATCCCTATCTGCAGGGATTTGAATAATACAGAGGTAGTTGTGGAATACTTACCAATGCCACACACAGATGAGGACCAGCAACATTTTATCCTTCTTCAAAATTCCCCAAGGAAAACTGAACAGCAGAAATGATGGATTGAACTCACTCGTTCATACACATGGGGATAAGGTATATTTATTGGACTCAGACCTTTTACAATTGATGAAGCTCCTGCCTCTCTCAAAATCTTAGAAAATCAGGATTGTAGGAATTTGCCTGACTGAGATGACTTCTGATATTTCAGTCACAAGAGTTCCCTTGTGAACTCTCACCACGGGAAGGGTAAAATGGCTGATGAACAAGAATACAAATTAAAAGTTTTTTTTAAAGTTTGAAAAAAGCAAAAAAGATACAGTGGCATTGTGCTTAAATGTTTAAGAGGATCAACATCAGGTACAGAGTAAGATGTGGGTCAAAAAAGAATATGCTTCTTTTTTTTTTTCCCAGATATTCCTTTCCCCCTGTTCTTTTGCTGTCAAGAGTACATTCTCTTAACTACATTGGACTTCCAACATCTCCATATACACATGGTCAGCTGTATGACAGCACTATCTGAACTCTTTCTCCATTCAGGATCATGTATTTGTGCAGTATTGTTTTTCAGAGTTAAGCATCAAGGGACAGTGAATAAAATATAAATGAACTTAATTTGGTTTGGAAATGAAAGTCTGCCAATCTGAACACGGTCAGAACTTCTCCCAGACAAGTTATGAACAATATATTGTTGGAAGGCATGGCATAGAAGTATTTCAGGATTCAATCTTAAGTATTTGTTGTATTATAAAGTGCAATGTGTGGGGTTAATTTATCAGTAAAACAGCAAAAATGGGGACTATAATTTGTACAAGTGTTGCAGAATTAGCTCCTTTGCTCTTGAGTCTTAAGATATTCTGTGTAATTATTTTAGGGCTACAAAATATTTTCTGTAAAGATTTTGGATTGACTTAGAATTTTTAAAAGTTTAAAAGAAATACAGAAAAGAATCTTAGAGAAGATACAGGAGTACATATTGAAAGGAGACACCAAGTTATCTTAAGGCTTGAAAAATGTCTTGCAGGGAAAAATGTGAAAGAGAATTGCCTATATGCTGGAATAGGGAAAGAAGGAGAGAATAGAAAAGTCCTCCTCGGGAGGAAGGAGCAACAGAAACAATGTGTGATGAACCAACCACAACCTCTATTCCCCGCTCCCCTGTGCTCCTGGAGGGGAGGAGGTAGACCAATTGGGAGTAAATCTGAGCCTAAGAAGAAAGGAGGGGTGGGTGGTAGAGTTTTCCAAAGATTTGCAGTTATTTTACTCTATCCTACTCTGGTTTGGTTGCTAGTAAATTAAAGGAATTTTTCCCCATGCTGTGTCTGTTTTGTCTGTGATGGTAATTGATGAGCAATCTCTCCATGTCCTTATCTTGACCCATGAGCTTTTTGTTATATTTTCTCTCTCCTGTCCAGCTGAGACATCCAGTCAGGGTCAATCCACCACAGACCAATCTCTGGCAACAAGGCCAAATCATGCATAAAAGCATCTCTCAATACTATTATAAGTGTGTCCTCTGTTGAAACAGAAGAGTCCAAATCACCTATTAAGAATGATCACTGACTTAATTCCTTATCCATGCCCAGGAATTAGCTGGGAGGATAATACAGTTTAATACCATTCCAGGGACTGGTATAGGAAATTTGGTTTCAAGCCCTGGGTTTATTTCCTTGCACATTTTATTTATATTTTATACAAGCTCATCTTATGAAGCATATAATATCTCCTAACCTCGCATACGAAGACATGAAAGAAGCAATGGCTGTAAATTAGCAACTACAAAAACACAGATCAGAAATATGAATTTGCAACAAAGTGGTTAACCATTGAAATGAGCTGTAAACTCAACATCTCAATGTCTCTCATGTCAAGATAGGATAGACTGCTGCAGAAGGTAGACAAATCAAGTGAAAATTAACTGGGCTCAGAAAGGTCACCAGGCTAAACTGTAGACTGAAGTAAATAGCCTAATAATCCCTACTGGGAATAAATTTGCTAGAAAGTTCATATCCAAAATTATTGTTTACTTCCTATGTTACTTTATTAGATGCAATAATGCATTTATTCTTTGGAAGCATCTTAAATCAGAATTTGCCACATGAAATTTTCATTAAGCTGACTAGCATATTCCAAGGGCTACATTTTGACATTTAACTACAAGCAGAAAAAGAGCACACCTTTCTCAAGTCTGACAGAAAATGGTCAAGGAGGAATACTTCTGTTTGAGGTGGGGCAGCAGCTTGTGCCAAAGTCTTTAAATCAAGAAGCACATCCTCTCCCAATTACCCCATGACACTGGCCAGAACATATACAAAGTAAGGTTGAGCAGAA
Organism: Tricholaema leucomelas; assembly: GCA_013400475.1. Lineage (NCBI taxonomy): Eukaryota > Metazoa > Chordata > Aves > Piciformes > Lybiidae > Tricholaema lacrymosa > Tricholaema leucomelas. The sequence goes on from WAAF01018565.1 coordinate 30,859, forward strand.
CCATATCTTTCAAATCTCAGGACTACAAATATTTTCTATTTGGTTTTGCTATTATCACAGATTTTCATGTCAAATGGGCAATAAGTTCAGTATTTTTTTTACTGAGACGTGTCCAGATATTTCATATTAATAAAGAACATTCCCAAATTTTCAATTGCAGTCTTCATTCTTCAGAGGGACTTTTGAGGTACATACAGCTCCATGGAGCTAATACATACCTAGAAGACTATTTTTGTTCCTGGAATCCTCTAGAAAAAATAAGTTTAAACTCTCATTGTACTGTTCCACTCATTCACTTTAGTAGCCATTGCTTGAGGGACATTTAAGCAGAGATTATTGAATACTTTTAAAGCATATAAAAAGCTCTTTTCAAAAGGAACGGGGTGGGGGCTAGTTATAGTATTACAAAATGAAGCTGAAACATGTCACATCAAATGATGCTCCCAGTTAGGACTCAATTGGCAATTATGATGATCCACCACCTCTTAAAATACAAGTTTGTTGGTATGAAATCTGTTCTCCTATCTTTATCTGTTCTACTGGATATGCTGGCTATTGGTGGCAGGAAAATTTAAATGCAGAGCAGAAGGAGTAGCTGAGTGTACAGTGCAGTCTCTGTACAACTCAGGGCATTCTATAGAGTATTCTGATGCTAGCTGCATTTTCAGAACAGAATTTTACATGCTAATGTATATGTGCTTCATGGTCTAACACAGTCTACCTCCAGAGTTTGAAGTTTAACCCTAGAAATGTCTTTTTATGGCAGACTATATCCTAGAATCATAGAATGGTTTAGGTTGGAAGGGACCTCAAGGATCATCCAGCTCCAACCCCCTGCCATAGGCAGGGACACCTCCCACTAGAGCAGGCTGCTCAAGGCCTCATCCAGCCTGGCTTTAAACGCCTCCAGGGAGGAAGCATCCACAACCTCCCTGGGCAACCTGTTCCAGTGTCTTACCACCCTCACTGTAAAGAACTTCCTCCTAACATCCAGTCTAAATCTCCCCTCTTCCAGCTTAAACCCATTCCCCCTCGTCCTAACATTACTAGACCTTGTAAATAGTCCCTCCCCAGCCTTCCTGTAGGCTCCCTTCAGATACTGCAAAGCCACTATAAGGTCTCCTCGAAGCCTTCTCTTCTCCAGGCTGCAGAGCCCCAACTCTCTCAGCCTGTCCTCATAGCAGAGCTGCTGCAGCCCTTTGATCATCTTCGTGGCTCTCCTCTGGACCCGCTCCAGCAGTTCCATGTCCTTCTTGTGTTGGGGGCTCCAGAACTGCACACAGTACTCCAGGTGGGGTCTGAGGAGAGCAGAGTAAAGGGGGAGAATCACCTCCCTTGCCCTGCTGGCCACACTTCTCTTGATGCAGCCCAGCACAGGGTTGCTGTCTGGGCTGCATGTGCACACTGCCAGCTCATGTTGAGCTTCTCGTCGACCCAGACCCCCAGGTCCTTTTCCTCAGGGCTGCATCCTGTCCATTTTTATCCTACTTAAAGTTTCAGCTTTGCCATATCTCTGAAGCAGCTAGCACACAGAGTCTGGCAAAGCAGGAATAAATTTGTGTATCAGCTTAGAACTGGTCTATCTCTACATACACCTGTAGAAAGTGTTGACTGTTATTTAACATTTTCGGTGAGGTGTGTTCCAGAGCAAACACTCTGACAACAACTATTAGGGGTATTTTGGGACCATTTGGATAGTCCTTTACTTCCTGACAATTCTGAATGACTGCGTGGCTGGTGATACAGATTCTGGGCCCTGACTTGAAAAACAATTAATGGAGTATTTGTGAAATAGGTATTTCAGAATTATAATATTTTAAAAGAGCAAGCTTAGGTAACTAAAATGGAAAAAAAGGACATTAAATAAGGCTTAAAAGCTCTACAGAAGGCAATTATAAAAATGCTTCTATCTCCTTAAATGTGCAATTTTTAATATTTTTTTTTTCTCTCCATGTTTGTCTGTCATGATTATCTTTGTTTCTAATTCCCTGCAGACATTTCAGTCAGTCTCTTAGCAGTAGTCGTCAGCTTCTGTGGGCTCGCCTTGCTGGTAGTCTCACTTTTTGTCTTTTGGAAGTTGTGTTGGCCCTGCTGGAGAAGCAAACCTCTCATTTCCAATGCCAGTAATGTCCCTCAGGGCAACTCCAGTGCTCCTACAGAGGTTTTTGAGAACAGTGAGAAAAAGGAAGTTAAAGAAAATGGGAAACCTACAACAAAGGTACTTGAAGCTGCACTGAAAATTAGCCACACTTCACCTGATATACCAGCAGAGGTCCAAAATGCACTGAAAGAGCATCTTATCAGACATGCACGCATGCAACGGCAGATCACTGAGCCTACATCATCATCAAGGTAAGTCAGAAACAGTCACACTTGTGGCAGATGTCATGGGAACAGGTAGAGCCAGAATGCACTGCTGAAAATTTCCAGAATCCTGGACTATTCGCTCATTCCTTAGCAGTTACAGGTGAAACAGCAGTCACGTGAAAGGAAAGCCTCAGTGTGCTTTGAACAGAGTATTTGAGAACATGCAGAGCACTTTCACTTACATCGTTGTTGCAACATGAAAAGATCAAATCTACCTCTTCTAGTACTTTGTAAATGCTTATGTTGCTACATTCAAGCATTTAACTTCTAGGGTTTGTGTGTAGGAAAATACATTTTAGTGGTTTATAATGTGTAAAAAGTATAAAGCTTATAAAGTACTGTAAGCCTAGCTTTTCACAGTTATTTTTACAGATGCAGCAGTTGCTATTGCAGATTAAAGTTTCCCACTCCACTAAATGAATGACAGATTTGTCATTGATGACACATTTCTTTTAAGACATCGTTTGTGACTGATAAAGGAATTAAAATTCTAGTCTAAGAATGCAGATTCTTATAGACTTCAAATAATAGAGATTCTATACAGGTCTTTAAATAAATGACAAGAATGTTGTATTCCTAAAGTGATTTCTTTTCTATTGAAGTAGAGGACACAAGTTACATTTTGTCTTAGGTACTGCTTTATGTTGAAAAGCAGTGAAGATGTGTGCAGTGAGTTATACTTTTGAACCGTATTTTCATCAGCCTGTCAACAAATTTAAGACGTAGAAAACAAACAGTAAACTGCAAAGATCACATTTTACATTAAAAAAAAAAGCTTTATAAACCAAGAATGAGAAAATGAAGACTAAAGGAAGCACCTGAAGTATTGCATAATGCTGTAGGTTAGGATAGAAATACTGTAGAGAAAGTAGCTTTCCCTCAATAAACCTTTCACTACCAAAGCCAAAAACTAAATAATAATTTAACAAATAAGCTCACCCTCACAATAGTTATTGGAGGCACAAGACTGGAGAAGACGTGCTTTATATTTAGTGGCACATAATTTGCTGGCCTTCAGTGAGAACATTTAACCAGTTTAGTGCACTCACTGAGGCAGTGAGTGCTGAAGTGCTATTTCCCAGCTATTCCAACAGTGTGGAATAAACAACAGATAACCACAGGAAACTCACAAAAATGAAAACACTCCATCCAGGAGAGGTCTACTTGACTTGAGCAGCTGAACCATGTCCTGAATTCTGAGCTTGTAGAGCTGGCTTTAAGCCACATTGTCCTGATTACATCTAGCTCCAGCTCTTATCTGCTAAGAAAGTAAGCTCAGTATCTCCAAGCCACTTTAAGGAACATTTCCAAAATACTGAGAGGACTACTTGGAAATTTTAACTGTTAAACTAAAAACAGGGGGACTGACAATGATACAGTTTAGCATGACCATGTTATTATACAACATTCTGCTGCCTAACAGTATATTAATTGGAAGAGTTTTTATGTGTTGCATACCAACAGGTAATTCTGTAGGCAATCAAACTGTCTACCTTCCTGAACAGAACAAAAAAATAGCTGGCTAGCAAATGGACTCAAATAGACCCTGTGGTACTGTAGAGGAAGAAAGAAGTTCATGGAACATGATCCAATGTCACCTCAGGCTGCAAAAATATTCCCACAGACCTCTGGAGTGATTTGGACTGGGATCTAAATGCATATAAAATATGTACAAAGCCAAGGACAGTTTTACAAAATTAAAACCTATCATCAATCCTCCTCTTCCTGCATATGTTTGTAATTTTGCAAGGGATCTTTCCTTTTTTTTCTTTCTTTTTTTTTTTTTTTTCACTTTCTCTAGGTATTCAGGGTTAAATTTCCCTGAAAGGGACATTTTCATTTGTGCAGATTAACCTCGATTGTCCCACCTCAGCACTTAATAGCAAGATGTTTGGAGACATCACCTTACTTTTCAGTTTGCAGACAAAATCCACCCTTGGCATAAAATGTGTTTAAAATAAGAATTTATTTTTCATTACTCAGAAATTATCCTTTCTGTGTTTGTAAATGTGCTTTTTTCCCCACCCCTCTCCCTGCCTTAAGGGAGTCTTAATCTTCCAACAGCCTATATTAATTATTATGCCAAGAATGTTTTGTGCCCATATTAATTATTAGTGCTGAGTACACTATGTATGAGTTGAAGATTGGGCATTTAGAACAGCTTTCTAGGTTGCTCCTCCCTCATGAGTATGGAGTGATCCAAATGCACTAATTCCTAACTGTATTCCATTGACAAAAGACCTAAGAGAAATATTTCTCTGGATTGTCTCATCTGCACTGATCTCATCTGAGCTGGGGCAAATAAAAGGGTTGCAACCAGTTTTGTGATAGATTCATGAAGCCATTACATCTCAATAAAACAAATGGAATCATACAACATTGTGTTTGAAGCATAAGGACTTTAAGAGCCAGTTAGAGCAGTAATAAGTTGTGCCCAATCTCTTTTTACAGACTGCACATTTGACATGGACATATATTAGTGTAGGGAAGCAATGTATTTTCTGCCTAATTAGAACTAGATAATTTTCATAGTTTTTGATAAAAAGAGAAAACCTCCTTGTTAAAAAAAAAAAAAACCAAACCTCACAACTCTGTAGTACTTGTTTCCAGTTAACCAGTAAATTACAACAAAAGAATTTCTGTATCAGCAATGTTCGTTTACGACCATGTTTGCTGTGTTAGCAATAACTACTCTTGATAGCATTTTTGAACGTATTCTGTAATACAACTTCTGTACTATTCCTTTCTTCAAATTGTTCAACTGTATTTTCAAAAGACATACTTTCTGCTCTTTAGCATTAGGTGGGAGGGGAGTTTCCAGCTCTGTGAAGACTGAGCTCAGTAAGAGGCACAAAGCCAAAAGTGACATGCTTGGGAATGTTAAGGTTAAAGAAAACCAAGCAAGTCTCTTGAATTTAGTGACTGCAAGGAGGAAACAGCATCCTCTGTCCTCTGAATACCACAACTAATGATGTCCATTCCTATATTTGGTCCAAAAGCTTGGTCTAATACCATTTGTGAAAGCTAGACCAAAGCCACCCCTCCTAAACCACCACCTTATCTTTCTGTTTTGTTGCATATGTGGTGTGCTTACTGAGCTAAAAATAAGCTTCATACTATCATTACTCCTATCCAAGCACAGTTTCATATGATACATTTACATACAGATATACTGTCACTCAAAATGTATTCATTCTAAGTTATGGAAGACATATCTATAACAGGAGTGCTATGTGTAAGAGCCAATAGAGATTGAAGGATGTATTGGTAGCTTCACAACATTTTCACAACCTGATTTCCTGACATCCTTGTACTTCATTACTACAGTCATTAATTCCTTTGTTATTGCAGAACAAAAGAAGATAAATATGTTGCCATGACAACTATGAAGAATTCTAATAATTAACAGACCAATTAACTGCCACGGTGAAATGCTGTGACTCAGAACAGATACTAGGCACTCTGTAATTAAGACTTTGGCTTACTAGAGCAAAAGCACTGCTGGTTCTGATGGCAAACAACCATAGAGCTGCGCTATTTTGCGTAGTGACATCTTGCAACAATGACTACACTCACCAGAGGATGTGCACAAAGTTTGAAAATTTGAAAGCATGATAGTCCTTTAGAAATCATAGATTTGAGGCTTTACATGTTACTTTTATAACTATTAACCCAGATCTTCATAATGCAAGAGAAGATGAGGGAAAGAGAATGTGTTGTGTATCCATTTTCAATAAAACTGGAAGTAGCATATGGTCAGCTTCCCTGCTTGTCTACAGCAGGATTTAAGCATGATTATCTGGATGTCTCATTATAACAGCTGCAGGTGCGAGGAGCACTAAAGAAGGCCCTCCATACACAGATTTCATTAGCAAAAATGGAAGTAGCAGTAACACAGGTCTTCCTGGACTTCATTATGAATTAAAGATAGTAAAGAGCTAGTGCCTAAATTTCTGTATGCCCAAATATTTATTGTTGTTGCATTTTAGATGGGGTTCACTTCCTTCCCTATGTTTAGCACACCAATGTGGTTGTACTTCTCAGAAGATGAAGGCATAAGACCAGCCCTGAAATTCCCTGAGGACAATATTGTACTTTTCTGTACACTCCTTGCCTCATTCCAGGGTAGACACTGCATACTACAAATCCAGGAATTTTATTATTTAAGATAAAAGAAAATCTTTCAACTTGTCTGGAAAAAAAACAAAACAAACCACAAACAAACAACAAAAACCCACCAAATCCAAACAAACAAAAAAGAAAAACCTAAACCCCCCAAAAGCCAAAGATAGCATTATGAGAGAGTGTATTGCCCATCTAAATTTGAGTACAAAACACCTCGATTTTTTTGGAGCTGCTTCAGATCTACTCTATGAAGTTCTCCCTCTCTGGTGCCTGTACTGCATTAGGACTGCTGCCTGAACCTAGCAGCACTGTTACCCTCTTGTATATTTGCTCAATTGAAATGTGGTAGTTTTGTGCTTCATGCCTCCTGCAACCACTTCACTTACAGCAAAAATACAAACAACATCTATGAAATAAGTCCTGGTTACTTTCAAACGGCAATTTACATTTCTGATGTAAAGAAAGAAACACAGCTGTGACAACTCTTGTTTTCAGAACACACCGCCACAGGGAATCCAAGCAGTAAAGCAAGTGTGCATTTGACATTAATAAGGAATTGACTGCAAAAAGCAGAGGAAATTCTGACAATTTTTTTTTTAATGGAAACTATGTATGCTGACAGGAGAAAGTACTGAGCTTTTCCAGTACAGATTGTTGGAGTAGTGAAGTAACAAGAAAATGTGAAAATGTCCCAAAAATCAAACTGCTCAGTGGTCGTAGTGGTATCTCATGGTGATTTTCTATGAAGCTTTATGAACAGTGTTTTTATACCACTCTCAGACAGTATGGCATGCCAGTCTTACTAGGAAAGGCCCAAATTCCCATTATGTTCCTGAATCAAGATAAGCCCATAAAATATATACGCTTATGCAACACTCACTTCAGAATTGCAAGGATTTATGTGTACTGTTTCTTGCTAGGAGTACAGAAATCAGCTTTCTAATACACTACAGAGTAAACTGTGAGAAGAGAAAGAAAAGAAAAAGTTGATTAGAATGTTAAAACTTAATGCATCCAGAACAAAAGGTTGCCAGTATGACTGGAGAAAGCCTGTACTTCAGTGTAGCAAATGCCAAGGTGCAAAGCACTCTTCTGAAAACCTCCAGGCACAGTTCTGTGTGCTTTCAGGCACTTTTTAGAGTGACTGATGTGAAGTGTGATAAGTAATTAATTGGAAACTCACCAAAAACCTTCAAAAAATAGGAAGTACTCATAACAGTTCTGCAAGGGATTTTTTTTTTCTGCTAGGCTATACTTTACTTGGGCCCAGGCACATTGGGATCATGCAATGGTGGAGCTGACAACCTGTTCTGAAAAACCCTTAATTCAGTTTAAGCTAGCCTGGAAACAGGGTTATAAATGCATGTATTGCTAGGATGCTGGGGGGCCTTTCAGGCCAAGAAGTCAATTCTGAACAATAATATCCTCTCAAGAAAGTTGTTTAATACTTGCAAAACATTTAGGGAGCATTACATTTAAAAATTATTTAAAAGAAAGAAACTCCTACTACTTTGGTTTTCTTGCATTTTCTACTTAGTAATAACCAGGTCTTTTCCCACAGATAACTATTCCTCATTTTGTGTGTATGTGTGCAGGCACAATTCTTTCAGGAGGCATTTGCCAAGGCAGATGCAAGTGTCCAGTGTTGATTTTAACATGGGGATGGATCCAGTTTTGCAAAGGGGAGAGACAACAACCAGCATTGGGAGAATAAAACCAGAACTCTACAAACAGAAGTCTGTGGATTCTGATGGACAAGAAGAAGATGTGAAAACATGTGGAAAACTTAACTTCACTCTCCGTTATGATTATGAGAATGATCTTCTGGCTGTCACAATTGTCAAGGCCTTAGATCTGCCTGCTAAAGACTTCACAGGAACGTCTGATCCCTATGTTAAGATTTATCTGCTTCCAGATAGAAAAAAGAAGTTTCAGACACGAGTTCACAGAAAGACGTTAAATCCTGTCTTTGATGAAACCTTTCAGTTTCCTGTAGCCTATGACCAACTCAGCAACAGGAAGTTGCATTTCAGTGTTTATGATTTTGACAGATTTTCTAGACATGACATGATTGGGGAAGTTATTCTTGATAACCTTTTTGAAGTCTCGGATCTCTCCAGGGAAGCCAATGTATGGAAAGACATCCACTGTGCCACTACAGTAAGTAATATATTCCAAAAGCATTACTGTGATATTTTTGTTTCTCTTTCATGATTTGTGGCAGAGCATCCTGTTTATCAGAAGTCTGGGGCGGGGAGGAAGTTTAAAAAAAAGTTGTCAATATTGTTCTTTGAGTGGAGAGAAGAAGATGCTTAGGAAACTCTAAAATTTAACCACTACAAATTCTTCTGGGAGCATACCATCACTCTTGTAGTCCATTACACACAAATAAATAAGGTTTATAATTTAAATGGTGCATCACAAAAGCCATTACTTAGCAAGAACAATTAACACTTTCCAGTTTTCAAAATACCCTGCCTTTCAAAGTGACCATCTATTAAAAAACAGGAGCCATCCTAATCTTGCTTTTATAGGCTGGGATTTTCAGAGTTTGAGAGTCTTGTGAAGGAAGAGGCTAAAAAATGCTCAAAGTCAAAAAATACTCTTTGGTGGTTCCCTGGTGTTTAGGGTCTCCAGTAGATGTGCTGCTGCAGGCTACTAACAAAACATAAAAGAGGCACAAGCAACCAGAGTTAGGGGACAGATGTAATTTGTTTATTATTGCAGGTTAGAAGGAGGCCTGTGTATTGATGCCAGGATGAATTACAGGCTACTAGCAGGAAAACCACCACATTGACTCTATTAACCTTGAATTCCAAACTCATATTCTCTGGCTGTAATTTAGCAGAGGAAAGGGAATTGAATGATGAGGTGCAGAGTTCTCTCTTGGGTTTGGCTTTCATTTTTTTTAACCATTGTGCTATTTATGCAGGTATTTCCCCCCCCCCCTTATTTTTTTTTGAGAATTCTGAAGAATTTTGGAGAACACTGAATAATCCCTAGGTTTGAGTATGGGCTGGACTTCCACAACCAGGACTAAACACTGCTTCATTGACAGAAGCTTCAGCCCATCCCTTCAACAGAGATAGAGACATGCCTCTTTTTTCAGATGTTTTTGTGCTGTTCATGCCTGCTAGAAAGGGAAGCATAGGACTGCATTTCTAGAACAAAGGAATGGTGTTTCCTCACTGGTTTGAGCATAAGTAGTGTGTTTCCTAAGGAGAAATATTAGAAAACAGAGCATAATGGACATAGTTTATGAGTGAGAATTCACAAAAGCATGTATATATATATATATATATATATACACATGTTAGAATCATAGAATCAATCAGGGTTGGAAGGGACCACAAGGATCATCTAGTTCCAACCCCCCTGCCATGGCCAGGGACATCCTACCCTAGATCAGGCTGCCCAGAGCCTCATCCAGCCTGGCCTTAAACACCTCCAGGGATGGGGCCTCAACCACCTCCCTGGGCAACCCATTCCAGAATCTCAGCACTCTCATGGTGAAGAACTTCCTGCTCACGTCCAGCCTGAACCTACCCATCTCCAGCTTCTCTCCATTCCCCCTAGTCCTGTCATTCCTTGATATCCTAAAAAGTCCTTCCCCAGCTTTTTTATAGGCCCCTTTCAGATACTAAAAGGCCACAATAAGGTCACCTCAAAGCCTCCTCTTCTGGGTCTCTAAAACTGATACGAACAGCTTCTTGCACACCTTCAGAAAACTTCATCTGTGTATGCTTAGTTTGATCAAGATCAGATTTCAGGTAAATTTAAGAACTGTGTTCTCAGGCTTAAAATTCAATTTATCTTTAAGGTCTGAGAATAATAACCAAATAACAATTTATGAAATTTCTTTTAGCTTTGATATTATCTTCAATACTTCAGTATTGATTTAAATGCTTACTCCTCCTTTGCAATTGGGGTATGTGTGAGATTTTTACTTGATAACTAGAATGGGTTTAGCAAATTAGAATCCCTGGACTGTTCATCACTGGTTTTGAGCAGCCTAAAATGCCATGCCAAATTATGCAGTTGGGAAAGATGCTAATAGACATATAAAATAATATGGTTGCTGATCTTGGTGTTGAATTCTAATTCAAGCTTCCTGCTCACTAAGGTTAACACATGGCATTCTCCCGAGTGCTGCACTTTGGCCACAACAACCCCANTAATATTGAATGGATTATTTAGCTTCTGGCTTTGCAAAAGTTCTTGTGAGATTTGCATACACCTCTGAGGTTATGTTACTATCAAAATATACTGCATACTTCAAAAAATGAAACAAGCATGTAAGTGCAAATACTCAGCATTGTAAAATTATTTACACAAAAAGATCGCCTCTTGTGCTCTAACACTACCTGGATGTTAAAGCTTATTGACTTCCTCTTACGCTTTTTAAAATGATGGATTGCTTTATAAATCTCTGCCTCTAAAGTCACTGCCTCCAAAAATTGTCAAGGGATTGTCAGAAACATTTTTTTTCCAAAAGTACTCTGTGACCTGTTAGTGTAACCAATTTTAGGAAACTTTGCAACTGGGTGAAAAAATAGGGCTCATAACTTAGATGAAATCCATTGCCAGCACAGTGGTAGTCTTCTAGGGATGTTAGTCTTAGAACTGTCATAGATTTGTAGCCTCTTGAATTATGTATATAGTTTGAACTTGATTATTATTTAGTTTTCTGACACTAGGCATTTCAATGCTGCAATTTTCTTGTTTGGGAAATGAGATACAAAATAAAGTTTCATCAGGACACAGACTTAATGTGATATCCATGATGTGTGTATCTATTTGTCCAAGTGATAACAAGGTACACAGCTTGACTGACTTCCTTAGCCTTAAATGCTCTGAGTTTCTCACTGCAAGTAGTCCATTTGCAGTACTGCTTCAGAAGACCACCTTTCTGTTGGAACCTACATTTGGTTTCTTTTTGTGCCAATAGATGCCACAGTTACTTCACGGAGGGTCATCTATTCTCAGCTGTTCTGAAGCAGGAATAGGCTTCCTGCAAGAATGCCTGGCAAGATGAAACTACTGTCCTGGTGGTAACCATCTGGACAGATGATTATGTGCAGAAAGAGTGACAAAGAAGTGTCCGGGAGGCTTCCCGGGANGAAGCTTAGGACAAAACATGAAGTTTTGGGATTTTAGCTTTTCATTCAGTATAGTTAACAGTGCTCTGTGTGCCTGAATCAGTTGTTTCCACTTAAACCATTAACAATAAGCACAGTAAATGGATTTGTCTTCTATTACTGGATGACAGCATCAGCTTTCACAAAAGCTGTTTACACTGTTCTCTGACCAATACGTAAGAAACTGATGGCAAAATGAAGTCCTTATATAAGATGTCCTGTTACTGTATGTGTAATATGCTGCCTTGTGTTTTACTTGAGCTGGTTAGTGATAAAGATTTCACATTCTGCCACTTTAGAAACTGAGATGAGGGAGCCAATCCTACACAGGAATAAATTGTGCATAAGATGTTCAGCAGTGGGGAACTGGAGTCAAGCACCAGATCTAAAGTTTACCAAAATCACTAACAAATAACTAATGCTTGTGAGAGTCAGTTTTACTTAGATGAAGCTTTGGGAAAATAAAATCTGGTTCTGCAGTTAGTGAAAAACATCTGTGCTCCAGGCAAGCATGCTTTGTTATTCATAAAGATTTTTTTTTTAATTTAAATAAGCTTGTGGTCTCTGTTTGTACTTACACAGTAGAGCATAGGAACTGAGAGGCCATTCGCAAATATGTTTCTCTCATGCTTTTCCCTTCTTCACCTCCACTCTGTTTCATTGTGTGTTCTGTGAAGTACACCTACTGGATCTATTTATCAAGAAAAGAAACTGCAAAATTTTACCACTGAAGAAAGTTACAAGAGTAAATGGAATTTTAAAAATATTTGTTTGGACGTCCACAGAGAGTTTTCTTTTGGTACAGGACATAAGCAACTTGGAGAAAATTAGACTGGCTGCTTGTACTGAGTCATTTTTTGGCATAAAAACAATTATTGTGGCTATCTACAGTCTGAATACCCTTTTTTTTTTTCATAATAGTAATTTGAAATTATTTTATAGAAGTGCAGGGTTTGCCACCACCTTTACTCCTTCTGCCTCCAGACTTACTGTTATGATTTTTCAACCGTTATATTTATTTTGTAGTTGGTGGTTTTTTCCTTTTATTTTTCATTCATATCTTTGTTTTTTGGTTACATGTCATGTGGAAAATCTACAGCTATTTTATAATACGTAGCATGTACCTGTTGTAAGTGCTAAAGCATTTTCATTTCTTAATGTTAAATTATCAAGGCAAACTTGGTGAAAAATCCATTGTGGAAAAGAATCATCCTAGATAGATGATGGTATCAATACCCTGAAATTCTGTTTACAGCATAGTGATTGAATTTCAATAAAACATCTATCATTTACTTCTGTTTATTTGATTAAATAAAAACATACAAACTCAAGGCAGCTTGGGAAGATTGTTCAGGAGAATATTGTAATTCTTAATACAATTTGGGAAATTAATCTGTAACACCACAGGCAAAGAAATCATAGTATCAAACTATCATAGTATCATAGTATCACAGTATCATCAGGGTTGGAAGAGACCTCACAGATCATCAAGTCCAACCCTTTACCACAGAGCTCAAGGCTAGACCATGGCACCAAGTGCCACGTCCAATCCTGCCTTGAACAGCTCCAGGGACGGCGACTCCACCACCTCCCTGGGCAGCCCATTCCAGTAGCCAATGACTCTCTCAGTGAAGAACTTTCTCCTCACCTCGAGCCTAAACTTCCCC